>CM035232.1:53340764-53832040 GCA_020226215.1 Sindora glabra | reverse complement strand
GTTTAAGTTGGTAGCATTTTCCATATACCTTGTTTCTGGATTGCCATTGATGTATATTGCCATTGCATGTTGGATTTGTTGTAGCAACACCGCAATCATTGTTGTATGATCAAAATCTTGCTTTGATAAGTGCATAGACGTGCTTTGACAGGTCTGGTATGCTTTTTAAATGGGTGGTGCATAGAAATCGATTTTGCACCAAAATCATGCTTGAAGGCCCAGGTTGTAGTGCTCCAATGAGCCTTTCCTTAGTTATAGATAGGTTTATGCGACAATCCAAATAGGTCACACAAATTTGACCTAGTTTCTAACTATGACTTGATTTGGAAATGCCCAAAACCTTTTTTTTAATTCAAAATATTAGAATTAATAAAAATTTATCCTACCCACATTCAAAAAATTCCTTTTTACCTTAAGTTGTAATTCATTTTTGTATGATATATTAAACTTGTATTGAATCTATATGAATTGTAAGTCTTTTAAAATTACATATATATAATTTTTAGTTTATGGTGTTAGACCTATACTATATTTAGTGACTTAAATTTATGATTTTTCATTGTCATATTTTTAAGTGCTAGTGTCCTTGCCCCTTTAGTTTTTCTTTATTATCATATATTAGTATAAGGGAAAAGAGAAAAGTTTTTAGTTTCAATAGTGAAATTTTTAAGAATAAGTCTTGTTCATTAAGTTGTTAGGATTTTGCATTTTTATTTTATTATACTTTTATTCAAGAAAATCTTATTGGTTCACATGTTATTTGTAAACATTCATTGTTCGATTGTTAATGAAATGTTATATTTAATAATTATTTTCATTTTTAAAAACTATGACTTTAAATATGTAATATGAAAAAAATTTGAAACAAC
Source organism: Sindora glabra (assembly GCA_020226215.1). Classification (NCBI taxonomy): domain Eukaryota; kingdom Viridiplantae; phylum Streptophyta; class Magnoliopsida; order Fabales; family Fabaceae; genus Sindora; species Sindora glabra. The sequence continues at coordinate 53,831,171 of CM035232.1, read as the reverse complement.
TTTAAGGTATTTTCTTAACTTAAATTTGTTATTTTTAATATCAAAATAATATAATTATACAAAATAATTATGTCATACTTTTAAAGAATTGTAATTCTTTTTTAAATATAACAATGACATTGAGTTTTATTAAGTAACTTTATGAATAATATGGAGTTAGTAAAATAATTATAATGTTAAAAATGAAAATTTTCTTATTATTAAGAAATTTTTTGAAAACTTAATTGAATCTTATTAGGACAGTTCTTCTCTGTTTACCACAAAAGTAATGATAAAAGATGAAAAAAAAGACATATTTGATGAGCAATTTGAATTAAAACAATTGATTTGTCTTAAGATGGTAGAAGAATAGGAAATATATTGGTGAATGTGCATTGTGCAACTTACAAGCTTCATTCTGCATGCCATGCATTTATTAACTTTGCAAACAATGCTTAGTTGTGCACAAAGTGATGGTGAAGTTTATGAAAAAGATCAAATGTGACAATAACTTATGAGAAATTTATTAAAAATTAATAAATGTTGTGATGCGATATATATGAATTCTCTTACTTTCCTTTACTTGTGTGAAAAATTGAGAGCAATTGATATGATTAGGGATTTTCCACATGCTACAATAGAAGAACAAGTTAGTAAATTTTTGTATATTTTAGTATATAATGTAAAAAATAGAATTATGTCCTTTTTCTTTCACTAATAAGGAGAAACAACTAATTGTCATTTTTATAATATTTTACAAGCCATTATTTCACTAGAGGATAAGTATCTTATATGACCTTTTGGATTAGAAGTTTATCCATAAATACTTAATAGTAGAAGATTCTATCCTTATTTCAAGGTAAAATAACAATGCACATAGTTTTAGATGCTTAATATGTATTAATAATTTTAATGTGTCATTCACATAATTAAATTTAAAATAATTAAAATATAAGATTGTGCTAAAATTATAGATAGGACATGTCTATGAGTAAAAATACTAAGAAAAGATGCCCCTCACTTTCAAGGAAGGAAAGTCTTTCCAATATAAAATATGTTGGTTGCTTGCACTTTTGATATAAAATTCAATTATGTACTACCCAGTTAGGAAGGAACTACATCTAATTATAGAGTTCTCAAATATGCATTAACCAAGAGGAAAGATAAATTTAAAATTCCTAAAGGTAGGTAAAAACATAAAATTGGTCCCTCACAAAAAAATTCTAATAAGTTTATTTTATAGTAATTATGCTTTATGACATATATTCATATATTTCTCATATTTACTAGGTAATTATTACCTAGGAGATACATGATTTCAATTAAAGAGTAGACTGTTTATACCATATAAAGGTGTACATTATCACTTAAAGGAATACTTAATGCATGGTCCATAAAATGTAAAAGAAATATTTAATCATTAACATGCTTTATTGAGATTTATTATTAAAAAAGCATTTGAAGTCCTAAAAAAGGGTTACCAATCATAGTAGTGGTACAGAACCATATTACTCCTATGAGACCATGCAGACATTACCATTACTTATTATATATTACATAACTTTTTCATAGATGTTAGTTCTAAAGAGCATTTAATTGAGCAAGTAGACTGTGAACTACTAAATAATGACATGGATAATTTTGAAGATCATGATACATGAAACACAGAGAAGGACTATAGGCAAAGATTCATTTTAAAAGAAAACATATCAACTTGTACGTAGGATGAATATCAAGAGTATTTATCATAAATTTCTTTTATGTACTATGTAATAATATGTAATTTGTTGTGTTTTTGACAAGCTTAACGTTTCGCATCAAATTGTATACAATTATATGTTTTTCATATTAATGTTTTGTAACATGTGAAATTTGCATTTCTTATGTTTGTATTGTACAAGACATCAGGCATGTTGCTTATATTAATGAAGGATATATAATTATTGTCTCTATAGTAAATTAGTTTGTTAAGGACTACATACAAAAAATAAAATATCATGCAACTTAATTATTAATTTCTTATATTACTTATTTCATCATATTGGTTTATATAACACTTTGCAAATTGAAACATGTCAAAGAACAGGAGGTTAAAAAACAAAAGGACATACTTCTTCTAAGGATACATTATAATGGACTCTCAAGATGAATACAATGTTGTTAGATGCTTTGTTGGAAGAAGTTTATAAAGGAAATATAATGAATGGTACTTTCACTTCTTTAGCCTACTTTACTGTGGTAAAGACTCTAAAATCAATGATAAAACCCTTTTTTCAATAGCAACATATCAAGAATGAAATGAAAACTCTAAAAGATCACTTCAATCAATGTTATGATTTCATATGTGAAGTGAAAATCCTATGACACAAATGTTTGAGGCAAAGTTAGAAGTTTAGGATGAGATCTCAAAAGTAATTGCTTATATATAATTATTGCAATACTATAATGAATTTTTGCTTTCAATATGTTTCTTTAAAGGTATTGAATTTAGAATTATTTTCAATATATAAACATCACTAACAAATATTGCATTTATAGGAAAAGTCTAAGGCATAAAAGTAGAAGCGAACACTAATATATAGTTATGATAAATTGTTATATCTTTTTTGTAATGATAAAACAACTGATGGTCATGCTAAAAGTGCAAAAAACAAAGTTCAATGATGGGAAAAGGAAAACATTGATTTGAATGATTGTTTGATTTCTAAATTTAATATTCATTAGAGAAATGAAGGCACAAATTTTGCAAGTAATATGGATACATATAGTCTTGTATGTTACAATTCAAATCAATCTCATGGAACATTATCTTTAAAGGGCACTAAATGCAAGGTAACAATAATTGATTTAGTTGAAAATAGATATCAAAAAATGAATATAGGAATTAACAATCTAACTAAAGTTATGAGAGAAGGAATTACATTAGCTAGCAAACAAAATGAAATAATTGAAAGATGTCTTACAATTATTAAGAGAAACGAACCTTAATATTACAGTCAGGTAAATTACATGGAATGAGTTAGAAAATATAAAAGTGATGCAAGAAATTTGATTTTAATGCTATTTTTTTATGTGAAAATGAGAATGTTAAAAATTAATTTTTTAAAGTGCCATAAAAGATGAACTGAAATCTCTTATATCACCTGACAAAGGATGCAAAAATCATTTGAAAAGCATTTAGTAGTATCATAGGAATTTCCAAGGATATATGTCACTAACTTATGTGGTATTTGTAGTATTATGGTTATATTTAGAATGTATGTAACTAATTTATGTAAATTTTGTAGTATTATGGTAGTTGATAGGATGTATGTAATATAAACAACGTTGATTTTATGCTTAGTTTATATTATGTTAGGTAATATATCAAATAACACTATTATTTGCAATGATGCAAATTGTGACTTTATATTATGTTAGGTTATGTGTGATAGAACACTGTTGTATGCTATAATGTACGATTAATAGACTAATTTATCATGAAAGATGGGAATAAGAATAATAGAATCCCTTGAATTCCAACAAACAAGCAAAACATCGGCCACTAGAAAAAGACAATCCCAATAAGTATGCCTACTTAATTTATTAATAATTTTACATTAAAATTAATAAAAATTATTATCATAACATTTATTTTTTAAAGAATTTAAATTTAGTGAATTGATGGTATAAATATTTTTATATTATTAATGAATAAAAATAGTATCTCATTAAGCAATAAATATTACTTGAAAATTGTTAATGACAGAAAAAGAATTTTAACAATTATTCAATGATATAATAATACATGGAGAATGATAGTGTAAAGTTAATTTACATTGACAATGAATCAATCATATTTTATTCAATGAGGGTATTATTATCATTTTAAATTATTAAATTTTTCTTTTTTTCTTAATTTATTATTTAACGAAAAAAAGAAAACAATTTTTCTTTATTTTTCCTCAAATTTCTCTTTAACGAAATATTGGGAACAAATATCATCTCTCTTCTTTTTTTTCTTATCCTAATCTTTCTCTCCATTTTCTTTCTCTTCTTACTTTTTCTATGTCCGAACAAAACCTTTGTTTAAAAATGGCGTAAAACAAAATAATGTGAGAGTAAAGTAGCATTAATTGGGTTTTTTTTTTAATTTTCTCCGCTGTACTATCAAGGTTAAAGACTTTGCCTCACAATTTTTGACAAATATAATAATTTAATATAAATATGATATATTTATTTAAATTTAAATTGATTATTAATTTATTTAAAGTTTATATTAAGTTTTTAAAATATTATTTAAAAATAATTAATAACTAAATTATAAATATATAATAAAATAAAAATTTTATATTTTAATATGATAATGGTAAAATTTTAAAATAATATTTTATTAATAATTAAAATTTTTATGAAAAATAATTAAATCTAGTAAATAATTTTATAATATAAATTTTATTAAATAAATGGAATCATTGTGACATATTTATGATTTAACAATGTTAAACGAATCAAAGGATCGATGCGAACGGCAACTCTCACCTATGTCAGCCAGGTCACTGTAAATAGCCCAATAGCGTGAAAAGACCTAAGCACTGACATTTCAGAAATAATATAAAAGAAAAATTGGCACGATACGGCAGAAGTCTGCTGGCTCTATTTATTTTCTCCCTTTATTTTTTCTTCACCAACTTTTATTTATGGTCACTTCATAAATAAATGCTGTGGAGACCTTTATTTATTACGAAACCCTTCTTCGGTAGTAGAGAAAATAAAGAGAGGAGGAGAGAATTTTATTAAATTTTAGTAAAAATAAAAGAAAAAATTTTAAAATTTAAGAAATTAAAATAATTATAATTATATATTTTATATTTAAATTTTTTATTTAATCAAAGAAGAGAAATAATAAAATATAAAATTTTTCTCCTAATTTTTTCTCTTTATTCAAGTAAACTAAATGAATGATGTTCAACCCTTTTACCTTTCCTTATTTATTTTAAAATTTTACATAAAATTTCATAAACTTTTATTGTAAAATTTTCTATCACAATTTTTTATATATATTCAATATTCAATTAATTAAATAATTAATTAATTATTATATTTATTAAATTATAATTATGAGTAATAAATTGAAAATTAATAAATATATTAAATTATAATTTAAAATTTCACAACAAATACTTATGAAATTTTGTATAATTTTTCCTTTCTAACGTCGGATATATTTTAAAAAATAAAATATAATATCATAATTATTAAAAGGAAAAAAAATCAAATACGTCCTTTAATTTCATGATGACTAAATTTTGCCTCTCCAACCTTAAATGTTTAGAAACTAGATATAAATTTTACAAAATTTAAAATTACTATTTATCTTTCACTTAATTAGTTATTTTATCAAAAATCAACAATTAAAAGCATATACATACAATTTTTTTATATCATCGAGCACGTAGATTAATTGGCATAGAGTTGTTCTAATTTAATCAGAGGTTTTGAGTTCAAATCCCTTGCAAATGTAATTGCATTAAAGATTAGTTAGGAGAACTTTGCTATCTAATGTGGGTCTGCGCGACTCAAATTCGGATTAGTCAACACTCAATATGATGTTTGGAATTCAAATGATTTATACAAAAAAATTATTTTTATTAACTATAGAATATAAAAATTATAAGTAAAAAATGAAAAAAAAAACAACATAGTAACATTGTGATTCTTATTTTAAATTTTTATGAAAAATATAATTTTTTAAATAATTAATTACATGCACTATAAATACTAATTTCAAATTTATAAAATTTAAGAAATTAATTTTTAAATTTTTAAAATTAACGATGGCAAATTTTAATTACCTTACAATTAAATGAGATATTTAATATTTTTATTAATAAAAATTAATAAAAATAAGAAATTAAATATATTTTTTTAAAAAAATTTAGATATTAATTTTTTAATATTTATAAAAAATTATGATATTATATTTTAACTTTTGAAACATATTTTGCAAATAATTAACATTCAGCGATTCATGATTGCATTGATATAACCAGAACACATGGTTGGGCAAGCAACGTTGTCTGTTTTATCTTGGTATTATGATAAAAGTTTTTATTTTTTTTTTGGTTAAAAGTGAACATTAAAAGAAGTTACTTAACATACGGCAATGTTCATTTTTTATTTTTTGGTACAAGAGGATTTTAACCTGGAGAAAAGGGTATTACACGGGGGATCAAATTTGACTGGTCCTCAGTGGCGTTCTAGATAAAATTACATTAGATCTACGGGGAGGGAATGATATTTAATACATGGGAGCTATTTATAACTTTCTTTGCAACAAAGTCAAATACAAAATTTACCCCTCTCTCTCTCTCTTTATATATATATACGCGCGCGCACTCCTGATTTTAGGATAATTTAATTTGAGAAGTAACTTCTTACAATCCTCTACCAAAGTGTAAGTATTAGCAATTGACAAGTTAGCATGTATAATAAAATGTGTATAACAGATTAAAAGTCTAGTCACACTATTATTGGAAGTAGATTTCTATTATATACTAATGATAAGCCATCTTTGAGGATAAATAATTCTGTTATATAGTTTGGACAAATTCTTAACCCTTTACTACATCTAACCACTCATAAGTATTTTATTCATAATTTGCTCAATTTAACTTGGACTTTCTCTATTTTTAAATATTATTTTAAAAATTAAACTTATAGTCATTATCTTTTTAAAATATTATTTTATCATCTAAATAAATATTTAATATTTTAGTTATTAATTAATTTTTAATAAAAATATATTAATAAATTATAACTGATTTCTTTAATAATAAATTATTTATTATTTTTTTTATTTTTGTACAATAATCTTAAACAACACTTAAAAAATGGAGGAATAATTACTCTCATATTTCTTTTTAAATATCTTTTTAAAAAATTATTTTTATTTATTTATCATATTTAAAAATTAAATCATATTTATTATATTTTCTTAAATATTATTCCTAATATTAAATAAACATGCAATAGTTTTACTTATTTGTTAAATTTTAATAAATAATATAGTAATAAATTACAATTTATTTTTTAAAATTAAAATTAAAATTATTTTTTAAAATTTTTACATATAAATTTTAAATAATATTTTAAAAAATAAAAAATTATTATTTTAAAGATGAACTTATTATCATAATTTCATCGGAACACCGATAATTTCATTAAACGTTTTCTTATGTAAAACTTGTATCCTGTACTATCAAAAAAAAAAAAAACTTATATCCAATAAAATAATGGCTTGTACAGACCAACCAATAAAATCAGTCTTCTTACCGGTTGCATTTATACCTGCGTAGTTTCAACGAACAGATTCAATGTCATATGACTAAACAATGGGTGCCTTTTCCATGAGGCACATGAAAAAATGTCTATTGCATAGCTGTACCAAGTAAACATCTAGAAGGGCAAATGTAAGGTAGGAAGTCAAGTAAGCCAAAAATTGAAGTTATTAAATATAACTAATTTAAAATAGATTGAATTCCCACTACTGCATAATTCTCATATAACGTTCATATAATATTAACTAGTTAATAAATTAAATCTCGATTATATATATATATATATATATATAGGGGTGCAAATAGGTAGGTTTGAATTAGATTTTGTCTTAAATAGGCCGAGCCTGTATTATAAAATATTGGTCTGAATCTGACTTACTAACCTATATAAGACTTTATTTTAGATTTGAACTTGGCCTGTTTTAAAAGTTTAACCTGACCTGTTAGCCTATTTAAAAGTCTATTTTTAAATACAAGCCTTTAAATAAGTTAACAACTTAAGATTTAAAAAGTCTATTTAAAAAAATCTTAAATAAACTAATAACTTATATAAGTTTGTATCAATATAATCTTAAGATGCCCTTAATAATACTAAAATTAATATAAAATTTTATATAAGAACTAATTAACAAAAAAATAAATTTATATATTCATAACATAAAATTATTAATTTAAATATTTAATATTTAATAAAAAATAAAATAACATCAAGTTGTCATAATATCAAAAGTTAAAAACAAAGGCAAATTAGTGCACCATAAATTATATAACAAACATTCAAAATATTTCATCAATATAATGTGCTTGAAAAAAAAAATTTATATGTCATTGCCTTTATAGTAAATAAATTTAAATAAAAAAATATTAAATAAGCCGGCTTAATGAGCTTATAGACTAGGTTTAAAATAAAAAAACTTAACTTATTTAATTAAAAATACTTTTACATTAGCCTTAACATAACTCATTTAACTAAATAGGTCGAGTTGGGTTTATCCTAAATTAGATCAGGTTATAGACCGCTCAACCCATTTATATCCCTATATATATACAAGAGATGTTATATATTTATATATTTAATGTATGCTCTTTAACCATGGTAAAAAAAATAATAATGTCAATTTAATTACAAAAAGTTTGCCATGTTAAACACTAAAAAAAATAAAAACATTAATATACTACATCAAAATTAGTTTAACAATTATTGTTATTATTTATTTAACATGTTGATTAGTTAATTATTATTGCAAATCTAAACATTTTATTATATGACAATTGATATAGTACGTCGGTTTGATTTAATTAATTGACATCTAGTGTCTAATTTAATTTTCATATACTATTGATCCATAACAGTATTCGCCCTAACCTAATTACAAAAGCATCAAACTATATTATTACACTCAATATAGTATTTAAACTATATCTTAATATCTCTATGGTAAAAACAAATAATAATATCCTAATTCAAGAATATTCTAATGGCAATAATTTTGTATATCTAATTAGATAAAAAAATGTAGACTCTAAAATAATGAATAATCTGTAAATATTGTAAAATGGATAGCAATACCTATAAAAATCAAAGAAATATTTTCTTTATATGACATAATCAATAAAAGAATCCTTTGTGGGACTCATTATAACAAAAAAAAAAAAAAAAACAAAAGCATGAGTAGTCTCAACCAATGTTTTAATTGCAACAATAATGCATTGCACTTTTATTGAAGAAAAATTTATTATCTGAATTATATGATTACTAGAAGAGTTAGAACATAAATTATAATACATGCACGCTATTAGAAGATTAAAGATTATAAATAACTATTAGAAACAAATAGTTTAAAAGATGCTCCTAATTATACACAAAGTATTAGCATGAGAAATATGAACCCAATTACCATTAATTTTTTCTAATATCCTTTCAGCATGATATTTGGCACATAGAAGTTTGTTACTTTTTGAATTGCAATCTTCACTAAATAATTTACACATTGAAAATTAAGCACATAACTTGCTAAAAATATACCATCTATCTACTCTATGAGAAATATATCAACATTTACACCATCCAAAATCCTAAAAAATGAAATTAGAAATATAGAATGCAAACAAATCTATACAATACACAACAATTAGACATTCTTTATTAGGTTTAGAGGAAAAATGAGGCATTTGAATGCACCTTAATGTAGAAAAGAAAATGTCAGCAAATGGAAGTGAATTATTAGTTGAATTTGAGTTTTGTGATCTTTTGTGTAAATTTCTTCATAGGGCACTACAAATTTTGAAAGGTAGACAATCTTGCTTTACAATCTCCATTTTAGCACTAGGACAGTCTTGCATTCTATTTCAACTTATGTTTTTGCTTTCACATCTTTAAATAAAAGAAAAACATCATTTTCTTATTCTTTCACATTGATTATACACTAAAATAGATATCTAATATTATTTTAAAATATTTAAAGGTCGAATATAACACATTAGTTTATTAATAATTGATGCCTAAGTTTAGATGTTCCAAGTCAGTTTAGCTTAAAAAATTAATGTCTTACTATATAGTGATGTCAATTTTAATAAATAACCAATGTTGTTTATTAATTTTTTTAAATTACTGCTATTACTACTTGAAAGGCAAAAACTGACAATGAAACTTGTTACATAAATAATAAGGCAAACACATTTATTTATGCAAAAAAGCACCACCTTTTAAATAACATTAAATCATATAATAACACATATAAATAATATTAATAATACACATAAAACATATATACATTTACAAGTAATCCCATTAAGTGTTATAAGGACAAGCATATATACATTTTCATTTACAATTATCCTAATAAGTTATACATTTAGCAACTTCCTTTAAGTCAATGATCATTTCTTTTTCAAGACATATATAACTCATTCCTTTTGTAAGGACCTTATGTCTTCTTTATTGTAAGGAGTTGTGTCTTCTTTGAAAAATTGTATGTTTGTATATGAAACTCGATAAGAATACAAAATTATATGTTTTTTTTGTAAATTTCTACCTAATTAAAATTGAAACAAATTACCTTATTTGGCCTTTCATCCTTCTTTATATACTTGATCATGTTAATCATGTATTTCATTATAAAGTATTTAAACTTGACATTGCCTTTCTATATAGGGCATTACAATAAACCAACTGAAGAGGTGTTAATTTCATGTAATAATAATTAATTACTATACTAGGTACCTAAATATGCGTAAGAATGTTACTTGCACTTGCACTCAATCAATGATGCCTTTCTTCTTAGCATTGCCCAGCATGTAATTTATCTTTATAAACTTATCGAGTATTACCTTCTAACCAAGGCATGAGACTTGTCCTAATGAGTCAACCACTACACTATCTTGTGTTTCAAATATGTTTTCAGTTGCATTCAATGGTGCTTACATTATTGTCAATATCAAAGTAACTAAAGACGAAGTAATCATTTTTGTACCTACGTAACCTTTATGGAATGATGTCATGTAGTAATCTCACTTCTTATCCATTAAAATGGTTATATCTATGTACTTATAGCATTGTGTTATTAAGTTCTCCAATTGTTGAGTAAAATATGGATCAATCAAATCAAAGTAAGAATCTAATTTCAAATCCTAGGCAACATAGTGCAAGTATTCATCATTTTTATAATGCATGAACTTAACTTTATAATGTCTAATATGTTCACAACAAAAGTGAAAACTTAAGAGGAAAATATGAACACACTTGATATAAATGTCCATGCATAGCTATTCTCCATTCAGAAGCTACAGAGTGCTTTTTTTAAGCAAGGTAATGTTATGTTTGAATACAACAAGCTTATATCTCCTATATAGTAGTATAATGTCTATGTTGTGCATCTTATTTTCAATAGATCAAAGCTCATGCCAAGATTTGTTATCTTTTTTTTCCTTTTTTAGGATAAGTTGCAAATTTCTTTAGTTCTATTGACTTGCCATCGTCATTCTTGTTTGCCTTTGGCAAATTTTTATCAATTTCCCCTAGTTAAGATATGTGAAATGAATTGTAAAAAAGTATGAAAATTAGACATGCTAGGTAATATGTATTTAATCATGAATAAGGAATTTTAAGCAATGAAAAACCTTTATTATACACCTTAATAAAATTTTAAAATAATAATCTAAATATTTTACATTGAAAGTAATTACTTAAATTCTTCTAGAGAAAATAAAAGTGAAATTTTACTTAAGGAGTGATAGGAGAATCTAATATAATGAAATATGAGGTTTCAAAATTTAGGATGATGCGCCAACATCTAAAATTGTTAAATTGAAATTATTCAACTATTACTGTCTATTTTTTAATGGATGTGATCAAATAATTTTAATTTAATAATTTTTTAAATTATTGTATCATCTTGGATTTTGAAATCCTTAAGAAACTTTAGAATTCACCATTTTTTTAAAGGATCAAAATATGAATTCTCAATGGTGCACCACTAAATGATATAATATTGATGCAGTGGTGTACCAATTCATTACTAGAATGGACCGCACATTATGTTTACTTTTTTCAAAATTCAAATTTGACATACTACATGAGACATGGCAACGATCATATTTAATGATACACTTGTATATTACTCATCTCTCTCTCAAGGATATTCACAAAAACATTATAGATTTTGTAGTCTATATATAACTTTGGAGATGACTATGTTACATCACTAACATTGATATATTAGTGCTTCATCATATCTAACCATTGATAAATCATTGTGTCACATGCCAAATTTAATTTTGAAAAAAAAATGATGTACAATTAGATCCAGTAATGTGTTAGTATATAACTATACCAATGGTATACCATACTTTCTTCCAATAATTTTTTTCAAAGAAAACTTTCCTTTAAAATGTTGAAATTAGTTTAATGAATTTTGCATTGACAGTAACTTTGTCCCTTTGTAATTATTTTAGATATTTATTTTATTCATATTTAAGTTGATGGCTTTGATAACAAAGTTTACTCTTATTATTATTGTGAATTGTTTGGTTCATATAAAAAAAATTTAGATTTTAATTATCAAGTTTTTGTGAAAGTTTTGATTCCAAATGTAAGATTAAAAGATAGAAAACGAAAAAAAATTGACAAAAAATTTATTATAAGCTATGAGTATGATTGTGAATAGAAAAATGAAGTATTTATAAATACGACTTTAAAAATTATATAAAGATAGTTTAGGAAATCACCTTTAAAGGAAGAAACTTCTAATGCTATATTTTTGCGAAAGTTTTGATTCCAATCGTAAGATTAGAAGATAGAAAAAGGAATAATAATTTGACTAAAAAATTTATGATAAGCTATGAGTGTAAGTGTGAATAGAAAAGTGAAGTAATAAAAATACGACTTAAAAAATTTATATAAAGATAATTTAAGAAATCACCTTTAAAGAAAGAAATTTCCAATACTATATTAGTACTAAAAATTTAATATTTTTTTATATAAATATTATTAAGTGCATTATTTTTTTAATTCATTAACATAATTTTTTCAAAAATATTTGATTTCTTGTCTAAAATAAATTATTTTTATCATATTATATTGCTAAATTAAAAATAATATAATTAGTAATATTTATATAAGTAAAAATGTTATATGTAATGAAAATAAGATTTGAAATTGAATTTGAAATATTTTATATTTACTAATTTTTTTATAAATTTAGCCTATTATTTTATATTTATTAATAATTTTAAATTTATATTTAAAATTTAATTTCAAATCTCATTTTTATTATTTATAACTTTACTATTACATGGGAGTAATATCGAGATGTAGTACTTGGAATTTTTTTTCAAAATATGTGACACAGGAGGGGCACATAAAATCCAAAATGTTTTGTTATAAACTTCTAGATTTGGATAAAAATTACTATAACATTTAGTTCCCAACTAAGAAAAATCTAAACGACAATATTAATCTAACATGGAAAGAACGATTTTTCTCATCTTTTAATTAATGATAAAGTAAAGATTGCTGCCATTACCATTTTAAACTTTTACCTATCACTTGTTATTATTAACTCTTATCTGCTGTCATTAGTTGATTATGATTTAAATTTGATTCATTATTAATGTATACCAATTTTATATTATTATTTATATATATTTTTATATTATCAAAAATTATTAAATTTTTTATAGTCAATAAAAATGTTTAATTAATATTAATTTTTTAATAAAATATCATCTTTTTATCATCCAATAGTATAATATATTTTACACTAACAATTTATTAAATTTAAACTCAATTGGTTAACATTCAAGTGTTTAGTCAATTTTTTGGCAAAGATATTTTTAATAAGTTAACAAAACCTTTTAAAATATATAAATTAATTAAAATAAATATTATAATGATTTAAAAAATTTTCATTGAATTAAAGATTATATAATATAAATTTTTATCAATTATTTTTTTATTTACACTCATGAAATTTCTACATTTTTTAATTAATTGTGAAATTAATCGTTATTCATAGTGAAAACAGTAGATGATTAACTCTTTCAGCAAAAACACAGCTAATAATTAAATTTAGACTCCTCTATCATAAACGTCTTAAGATTGAGCCTAAGCCACACAATAGTCGCCTCTTGTAAATTACATCTTTGACGACGTTAAGATTTATACAATTGTGAAAGGCGAAGTCCCGTAAGAACCATAAACATAATGTGAAACCAAAACATTATCGAATAAGGATGTAAAGTTAATATGGGCTTTTAACATAGGATTCGGGTTAGCCCAATGTGTAAAACAGTCCATTTGGTTTATACTCTGATCAAGACTCTCTAATAGGACATTGGCAATGTTATTACTATTAAATTTTATTAAACACATTATTACCATTATATTTTTAGGACAAATAATAAACATATTTTTCTTGATATCTTTATATTTATTAGTCTATTTTTTAATACAATAAATATGAACTATTAATTTTAATTTGGCACAAATCACATTATCAAATTATCAATTTATTACTTGAGTATACATATTATATATCGTGAAGGAGTACTTGGTATGGAACTTTGACCTTCATGCCAAAAAATGGTAGAAATTTATAGTATTATAAAAGAACTCAAACTTGATTTACTAAGTATAAAATATTTTATATTATCAATGAATAACGAGAATATATATCATCAAAAACTTAATAATAATTAAATTTTTTAATAATAATAATATTTATTATTTTTAATTAATATGACAGTATAAAAATAAATAATAAATGATAATGTAACGTTGATTTATTCAAACGGTTGATAAAATTTAAATTCATGGCAAAAACATGAAAACGAAGTGCAAGATGGCACCACTCTGGATTGGAGGAAAAGAATGTGGGCTGCGGACCCAATTTGGGCCCAAATTATGCCATCTTACTGCAGAATGAGGAATATCTCCGGGACATGATTTCACGAATTTTATTTATCGTATAAATTAAACCTACATTTTCTGAAATTACATTAATTTCCCTCTATTTTCAGGAATATACGTTTACATATTCAATTCATATGTTCTAAACTTACACTAATTTCACATGTGATATAAAAGTGGAAAATAAATGAGCATCTTGCATGCTCTTACTTAATAAAATGTAATGTATATATTCAAAATTTATTATTTAAAAATTGATATATATGATTGTAAAATAAACATAATAAATTAAGTTATAATACTTTTACAATATTTTTATCTCACATATATATATATATATATTAATTTTCATTAATGATAAAAAAATAATACATATTTGTGTAATACACCGACATAATTCTAATTTTTATAAAGTGCATGGAAGCATTTATTGCTTAACTAACAATTGAAAACTAGTTGACATCTTTAATGGTACAATAATGATTGATATTACTTTTTTTTCCTGTAAAGGTGTTTCCTTCTATAGTGTTTTAAATTTATATCTATAATGATGCATATGTATTAAAGGTAGGGATGGATACAAGTAAAGTTATGAACTAATTCAACTTAATTCGATTTAAGTGAATTTAATTCAATTTGAAACTCAACTCATATTCATATTAATCAAAATTTTGAGTTCAAATTTGATTCGAATTAAGCTCATGAACTATTTAATTCAACATGATAGCTTGTTTGATCTAAATAAATGAAACAAAATCTCAAATAAGTATACTTAATTAAAAATGAATCAAGCTAACTATTATTAGTAATTTATTAGTTCAATTCATTTGATTCATTTAGTTTAAAATTATTTAAAAAAATATATTTAAATTTGTTTAAGTATATTACATAATATTATATTTAATATTATGATTTATTTCATACATATTATTAAGATATATTTATACATATGACTAATTTATCGAATTGATTTATAAATTAAACGATTCAAACTAATTATAAATTGAGTTTAATTCATTTAACAATTGAGCCAATCTTTTCATGTTCAAGTTTAACTCATTTGATTCATGAATTCAATACATTGAGCTAATTTTCAAATCAAATTATGAATGGTTCACAAGTTGTTTTAGTTCATTTCTAGCCCCAATTAAAGGTTGCCATTTCATTTCACATGTGCAATCAAATTTCATTATAAATTTTTCTTGCATTTTGTAGTGTTAAAACTTCATATGTAAAGAATTTTTAAAATTCCTTATTTTCTAGATAATTTCAGCTTCTTTATTTTATAAATATGAAATGTTCAAACAATATATTTCATTTTATAGGATTTGAATTGCACAACCAAATGCAACTGAAAATATTACTTAAGTTAATAGGATCAATATCGTCAAGTATCTCTAAATTTAGTAAGGTTAACTCTTATTATCCTATTGATTCATTCTTTATACATTACAATTCATGTTATGAGCATTTTCCTTGAGTGACACCTAATATTTTTTAAAAAAGTTTTACTTGTAAAAAAATGCAAACATTTAGACTCTATTCATTTTAGTGGAAAGCATTTTTTATACAACTATAGTTATAAAATGTCAAGATAATAGAAAATGGCTTAAATATCCAATGTTAATTTTTTTTTCAAAGAGAAAGTTTTTCTGTTACACTACCATACTTCTAGGTGTCATATTCTTTAATCATAAACCATAGAAACACACGATACTCCTTCATTTATATATATATATATATAAAATAAGATTTTCTAACCAAAAACATCTTTTAAAAAAATAATTGGAACTTTAATGAATTAATGACTCCTATTATTAAAAAAAATTAACCAAAGATTTCAAGATATACTCTGCAAAAAGGATCATGTTTATTTTATGTCATGCTTACAAAACTTAGTAGTTTAACCTTTCTTCATAAAACTTTTTAGCTTAATTATTCCATATGCTTTATTTATATTGGCTAATACTTGCCATCCTTTAAGCTTCTATTGGATAACATATAAACCAAGATAAATTAAGAACTATTCTTCAAGCTAAAATTGTTTTTTTTTTTTTGTTACATATCCAAAATTTAACTGAATGATTGAAAAGGGAACCATTATGATAGTTTATTTAAGCTAGTTTTCTTAAAGAGTCTAAGGGCTACTTGGTTACATTACTAAAATGTATACAATTTTATGAAGAATAAATTATTTAAATGACATAAGGACACATACATTAGGCCTCACTAAATATATGCAACACATCGACCTATATATAATTTGTTGAAACCCTAAAATAAACATAAAGTTCAACATAAAATTAATACTTTTCACTGGTATCTTAATAGTGCAATGATATCTAATATTACTTTAAATATTTTACTCCAATTGTGTTTCACGTTCGAACTTAAGATGTTTTGTATATATTTTAAGTGAATTATTACTCATACTATTATTAAATAAAATCAATGCTTTCCTATATGAGGATTTGCACAAACACATAACATGAAGACTAATTACCTTGCCACTTGCTACCAAAATTTGGAAAAATTATAACTTACATTAAAGTAATTTTTTTCCTACTCTAGATAAAGAGAAAGATAGGATATAAATTAAAAAGTTGAAGCATGTAATTTCATTAATATGAGGCACCCTTTATTTTTATGAGTTTGTCATTTTCTTATCAAAATAAGAATTTCTCTTACAATATCTCCAAATTTTGGATCTAGATTTTAGCCAATATAAAGCTATCCATGGTAGCAACTAATTATCTCCAAAATTTAGATCAAGAATTTGGCTAATATGGAGCTATCCATGGTAGTAGCTCATTAACAACATAAAAAATAACTTAATTCCTAATTCATAGATGTGTGATTAACAACTTCAATATTTGAGTTTTAAACTTCTTTACCTAATTTGTATTCCACATAGTATCCATTTATAGATACCAACAAATGTAATATCAAAGTAAACATTATGGCACTTGAGTCATGCCTATAGTTTAAACTAAAAAATTTCATTAGTATATGTTAAATGAATTGCCATTTTTATTATTAAAAAGAAAAGTAGATAATGCTTTAAAAAGGAGGCCATCTGGTAATGGAAAATTTTGATATAAATATGTTAAAAATTGAAAAAAATTATATGAAAGAAATACATAATTTTAAAAATTTTAGAAGGTTATGGCTATCTACACACCAAATGAAGCTCAACCATTAAAATAGGGCTACCTAACAAATTAAAGCTCAATATCTTAAAGCTCTCCTTCACATAAATGACTTTGAATTTAGCATACGACAAATTATATTTTAATGAGATTGGATTCTATTTCAAACCATAACTATTATTAATCCATACTTAATATACAACATTAACAAATGCAAATGTTTTTAAGTTTGTAGAATAGTAATAAGGATAAATAACCATAGTTAATTTAGCGCTAGTAATTATCATTATTCTTTTTACTAGAAAAAAAGATGCCCTAATTAAATGTAGATAGCTTTTCCTTTCTTTTAAGTAAAGGTGGAACCATTGCAAGAGTTCTATTTGACCCACTCCCCATACCTATTTTGCATATTCATGCATGCAAAGTTGTTACTTGGAAGTTACATAAACAATAAATAAAATAGCTTTTGCCTAATCCCATTCATTGATTATTATTAAAATACTTTTCAAAACTAGATTCTTAAAACTCTGATTAATGTAATGAGGAGTGGTGCAAGTTCAATTCAAGAGGTTCTTATCTCTTTGTAAATTGCTTACAATTTATCTTAATGCCTTTTTTCTCAGCAAAAAAAGAAAAAGAATTTCTCTACATTTTAAAGAATTAGAAGCTATACTAACCCTTCCAAAATCATCAATATCTAAAATATAGGACGTATTTTAAATAATAAAGATGCATTAATTTTTTTAAATACTTGTAATTTTGTGGCTGCACAACAAGGTTGTTCATGGTGTTGCAAAGATTCATTTCAACAAGTTACTATGCTTGGTTCCAAATGAGCTAAAGATGGAATTGGAAAAGCCTCAATCTAAAGAACTTTTTAACTTGTCTCCACTACCTCTAAGCTCTATAAAAATGATTAACATGGATGCTACTTGTAACAATTGTGAAACCACAATTGTTTTTATCGCAAGAACACTTTAACTAGTCTCCTCCACCATGGCTAAAGCCGTGTTGGTTAGTATTAATGTAGCTTCCAATGTGCATGGCTAGAATTGTTGAAAATTTTAATTATTAGGCCCAAAATAATCTTTAAATAATAATTAATGTTAATATAATTTTTTTGATCCAAAATAAAGTGACTAAATTGATATAAGTTCTATAAGGTATTTAGGCCCAATTTGAATTAATTGGATATGGATTTTGTAATAGATAGAATTTATAACATAACCTAGTTTATAAAAGAGATCTCCTAGTGGTTGCTACATTTTATTCCTTCATAAGTGTAAATACAATTTCTTTTTAGGAGAGAACAAATAACATGTCCTATAGAGAAATACTTCTATCACCCTTTTTCCTTTGCTTATTTTATAGATAGATTTTAGATAAAGAAAAAGATACAATAATTAGCCTATTAAAGTTTAGCAGAAAAGGTAATTGCAGTTATTATCTTTTCAATTTTCCTCCTAAATGGAATTAATGTTTACTTCTTGTTCATGCCATGATATACGATGTAAATTAAGGATTATCAAATTGTAAGTTATTAAAATAATGGATTGAAAATTCACCAAGAATGTTATTATTAAGAGTGATTGTAAAATGGTTGTGGATGTTATTATAGGGAAATTACCATAGAGTATTTCAAGACTTGGATTTGTAAGTAATATGAGTGCAAAATTACTTAGATGTATTTTTATTTCTATTGTTTGGATTAGGGCTAGTAGCAACTTTACAACTTGTGTGTGTGAAATCGGTTTTTAAAATTATAGGGAATAGGTTAGATGAAACTCTTGCTAAGGTTCCTCTTTTAGTTAAGGAGATTTGTACTCATAAGAGGCCTAATTAATGCATATTTTTCTCTAGTAGAAAAAATAATAATAATTAGTAGTGCCAAACTAACATTGGCTATTTATCCTTGTTGTTATTACACAAACTTAAAAACATTTACATTTGTATGATATTTGTATCTGTTGTTATGGTTATTAGTGAAAATGAGAGATTTGTTAGTTGCCATTAGTGTATAGAAATGTTTCTTCATGGAAAAATTTATTTCCATGATTCACTTTAATAAGCTTATATTATAGGTTGAATTTGATTTGATTTTTCATCTTTATCTAACTTAATATCCATGAATTGGTGAATAATGAATAACTAGCACATGGGATTTTGATATAGTCCTTTAATAACTTGATTTTTAAGCCAATTGCAAAATTTTAAGCTTTCACTTGAGCATCTTTTGCTCTTTACTATCTTTATAGAGTATTGTTTGCATCATATAATTAGGATATATGCAAACTTTCTATTATTTATGGATAATGTTCCTTACTAAGTATGGATTTTTAATAATTGTAGTCTAAAGTAAAATTTTATTTTTAATTCATATGAAATTTAACAATACTTTAAATTTTCAACCGATCCTAATTTAATTTATTTGACCTAACTTATCTTATTCCTTACATATTTGAAAAGTTGGCTGAACTATTGATAATTAACTTTTTCATCTTAATGATCTAGTAGTCATTAAACCTAGTCAAATGATTAATTTATATATATTTGAACATCTACTATAATAATTAGTCATTAAGTCAATCATTGTCATGTTAGGGGTTATTTTTAAAGTGTGAAGTACAATGTTTTCTATAAGGAAATATCTGCTCTCACTTGTATCAAGTTTGCTTTAGGAAAATAATATTTGAATTAACCTTCTAAAATACAACAAAAGTTGAAAAACTACAAAAGCAAAATTGATTTTTTTTCCATATATTTCTCTACAAAATATTTTATACTCACTACAAGTGTTTAAGAGAAAATAGAAATAAATAGATAATAAAAAGTTTTAATAATATATCTTAAAATATCTTATTTTTTCATCTTTTTGGAAGTTTGAAACTTTGAATTATTTATAAAAGTGGAAAAGTTTCATCTAATAGACATAACCCTTAGATTTGGAAAGATGTAATTTAGTTCTATTTGTTTCAGTGGAAAATATTTTCTATAAAATTTAGTTATAAAATATTAAAATGAAAGAAAATATTTTACTTATTTAATGTTAAATATGAAGAATTTGAGAGAAAGTAACTTTCTCTATTGAAAAAAAATATTTTTTTTACTACTATGACTTTAGGTATCATTTTTTTAACCACAAAAATAAATAGTTTATCACTCTTTCATTAATATATATACAAATGATATTTTTCTATTAAAAATCCATTCCAATGAGATAAATGAACTAATTTCCATCTAAGAGACATAAATTTGTACATAACAATTCTTGGATTAAAGGGCTTTGATACCAACTAATTTTTTATGACCCCAACTTTAAGGGAAGCCAAGTTTGATAAATTTAAATAAAAGGAAGTCATGAGAGATGTAAACAAATGAAAGATATATTTTATATATTAATAAAGGAATATATAATGAAATGTTGTTATTTATTTAGGAAAAATAGTAAATTATTATTTCAAAATTTCAATTAATTGTACTTGTCTAAAGAAAAAAATTAAAATATGACTATTAATACATTATGTCTTTTGAAATGAAAAATTATGACTTTTGAAATAAAAGCATATCAAATTTTTAAAAATGTAAAGTTATGTTTTCTAAATTAAAAAATTACAGCTTTTGTAAAAGAAATTTTATGTGTTTCAAATCAATACTTTAAGAAGAAAACACTAGCTTGTATTTAAGTATTCTTTATAGTTTACCTTTATATCTTTGGGTTTTGATCACTAGCTAAAATCTTTAAGAAGAAAATTACAAGTAAAAAAATGAGATTTTAAGTATCAATCCTAGTCTAATATGGAACACATTACATTCATGGGATTAGAATATAATGAAAAGAAAATAATTTATCTACCATTAGCCAAAGCACAATAGTATAATAGATATATTTGCAAGAAGGCTTATAAGAACATAATGTTAAGATCTCAAAAATATTAAGTTTCAAATCATATAACTATCCTTGATACAAAAATAGAAACTTTTAATAAAAAAGTTTCTCAAATCATTGAAAATCAAAATATTATAGGAGGAGGGAAGGAAAAAAAATGAAATTTCTATGATATACTATAGGAGTTATATATGTGTGGAAAATGAAAATTAGTCAAAAATAGGTCCAAAAATAACAAAGAAGGAATTTGAAAAAGCTAAATCTTTAAATGAATACTAAAAAAAATCAATATGTTAAAATTAACAATGAAAAATATTAAAAACAACCTAACCTAGGAAAAAGCTAAATATTGTATAATCTTATAACATTTTTATGAAATACATGAAAAATATATTAAATTTTTTAAAGATACTTGAAAAGTTATTGAATGTAAACTAAAAACAACCAAATCAAGAAAAAAGAATTTTAAATAGAGAAAACTACTATACCAAATCCTATAAAAAGAAGAAAAGGAGGCCATATATTCAAAGAAACACAAGTAATCTTAACAAAGCTTGCAAATGCTACATCTACAATAAAGGAGGTTATGCACCACCAAATTGTGCTTAGAGAGGAACAAGTGCAAAAAATTTGATCTGAACTTTAGATATAAAACACCTAGATATTTCATGATTTTTTTAATTTTTTAAGCAAGATTATAATATTATTATATATTTGTTTATCATGTTATCTTTTTAATTACACAAAATTTTACAAATTTATTTTTTTCTTAAAAGTATGTTTCATATCAAGTTGATGTAATATGAGCTTTTAAGAAAAATTTGATGTAATGTGTATATTTCAAGATTAATTTGAGAGTTTACTCGTTGTTATATATATATATATATATATATATATATATATATATATATATATATATAGCACAAGTAAATTTTTTTTATCAACATAATTTACTAAGACATTACAATGCTTTCAAGCAATAATTCAAGATAATTCATGTGTTTTATGGTTGTTTGCCATGAAGGCAATTTATCATGACTTTAATTTCACTTCCCTTGGCCATTAAGTTATAGCAAATTAATTATGATAATTAATACTATTCAATTTGGGTTTAAGCCATACATAACACTGTTCAATTCATGTATTTTAAGCTACTTACATTCTTGTCCATGTCAACTAGTTAGATCCTAAGACTATAACTATAAATTTTTCATATAATTTTTATGTTCCAAAGGATTTAGATAATGCTAATATATTGTAAATAGGTGTTAATTAATTTTATGTGCTTTTTCATTCCACCAATTTACTTATTTTTGGCTTATTTCTTCATTATGGACAAATTCACTAATGGTGGATTATATTTTACAAATAATTTTTTACTACTATATCATATATGGTGAATTATATGAAATTATAGACTTTCTCAATTATTCATGTGACCTATAAAAAATTATTTAGCACCATCATACTTACTTTGGTACAATAGGAATGCTTAGCAGCCATTATACCTTTTTGTACAATAGGAATGCTTTAAGAATAATTCACAATTATCTTAGCATCACATATCTCAGCAAATATTATCACTTAGCCTTTAATTCTCTCAAAGATTATATATAAGATGCCTAAATAATCACAAAATTAGATATCAATAAAGTTCACAACTTTGTTTTCATATCCATAAATTATAATATATTACATTTTAATTCTAAAATAAGATATGTGAAAACATAATATTGCACATAGCAAAATTTCATGATATATATATTGCCTAAAAAATTATTCTTGCATTTTTTTGTCAAACTATTTTGGATATCCAAAATTCCAAACTCCCACTACATATGGATTGTAGTTGTGCTACATGAGAATTTCTAAAATTCTTATATCACCAATTGTAAAATTAATCATCAAATAAAAAAGAACATGTGAATTCATAAAATTTATAATTCTTTTTACAATTGAAACAAACAATTTGTTTTCCTTTTGATATAATTTATCTTATTCATTAATCATTATTTTGAATGAAATTGAGTCATTGAATATCAAGTTTTCAACTTGCCTAATTTATGTCCTTTTATTCTTGCCATTGAATGTCAGAATAAGTATACAACATTTTCAATTTTATAATTCCTTTCATGTCACATCATAAAAGTATTTTAATTAGTCAAATCATCTAATAAATAAATTTTTTAATCTCTCACTTTTTTTTGCTTGCATATATGCATGCCCATAATTTTGAGTAGTATGCATGATAAGAATATTTTACAAATTTTTGAATCAAACATTTTCACAAATACTCAAGTCATAAAAATATTCACAAATATTTAAAGTTGAAGCATATTAATATCAAACTTTTTTTATCATTTATTTATGGATCTATATTAATTTATCATAATTTTTTCCTTTCACAAATATTGGAGTTCAAAATATTTTATGATATTTACTCATAAACTAGTTATTTAACTCATGTAATACATGAATTTGATTGAGAATTTATATATGGAAAATTTTCTCATTAGATAATATATTAGTAAAGAATATTTTGATGTGAAATTTAAGGGCCAAGTTATATTGACACCAAATTTTATTCAAATAATAATACATTTGATATAAGTAAAATAAAAAAGGAAAAAGGAAGCTAACATTCTCCATTTCTTTTACACGGCACCCTATAAAATTCTTTTAGTCAAATTACATTTACTCCTTTGAAAGATGTAGTTGGAGGAGAAGCTCATTTTTGCTCCTTCAACCTATAAAATATCAAGATTTTCAGCCATTCTTTCCAATTTAGCATGCATAGTAGGTAATTCTTTGATTTTTCTAGTAAACCTAATTAAAAATAAATATTCAATATAGATTTGCGACCTAATTCTTTCTCTATAATAAGGAAAGTGAAAGCTAGTTCAGAGGTATTAAAAAATTTTTAAAAAATAGGGGAAAAGAGAAAAAGAAAGAAAGAGAGGAGATAAATAAAAGAAAGAGTACAAGAAGACAAATGGAGAGGAAGAGAAAATTAAGAAAAAAAAGTAAAAATTTTTAATCTCTATATATATATCTTTTGTCCTTTTTCTCTAAAAATCTCACACTTAAGATTATTAAAATCCTCGTCACTTCCTAAAGATTTACATACTATTTTAAGTATAAAAAGAAAATTTTTATTCTCACTCATAAAACATACATTACAATATTCTTATTTACATAAAGTGAAATTATAACTTTCATTTGTTCTAAAAAATTTATTTTGTGAGGAGAATAGGAAAAAGTAGACAAAATGACAAGGCAAGGAGATAAAAAATAAAAGGCAAGAAGAAAGGAAAGTAAGAATTATCTTGACTAGGATAAAGTTTTTTTAGAGTAGTTGCATAGAAATGAAGATAAAGTGAGAGAATAATATGATAATTGAGTTTAAAAAAATGAATGAGAAATTATTAAAAAAAGAAAGGAGAAAAGTTGTGGAAAAAGTAAGACTAGGATGACAATATCATTATAGTTGTCCAATCCACTTTGTTTTTATTTTTTCTTAGTTTTTACTTTTTTAATAATGCACATTCAAACATTTGCATTTTGCTTTAAATTGTGTGATAATTCCTTTGCTTGCTTCTTTAAGTTGTTGTTTTTATGCAATTATTGTAACTCTTTTGGATTAATATAGACTCGACTTAATATTATTGTATATAAAAATTATTTTATATTTATCATTTTTTGTATAATATATTTTAATTTATTTCACTTTATTAGATTTATTTATGCACTCATAATTTGTACTGCATTTCTATATATTTATTTAAAAAATTATACATTTTTATTGATGATGGATAAAAATTGGAAGATCTAGTTGCAAATGCAATAAAAATGATTTCAATATTTCAAAGGCATTTCTTTTATTCAAAATTTGTTTAAGAAATGAGACAAAATAATATATAAAAAATTATAAATATAAAAAATCATTATTGTTATATATAAAAAATTTGGGAATAAGAAATCGTATACTAGAATTGGAAAAATAAAAAAGGTGGTTAGGAGCATGATTAAAGGGCATATGCATTTTATTATGACCATCCCATCCAAAACCTTTTTTCTAAAAGCTTTTTGATTATACTATTATTATTATTATTATTATTATTATTATTAGTAGTAGTAGTAGTAGTAGTAGTAGTAGTAGTAGCAGTAATAGTAGTAGTAGCAGTAGCAACAACAATATCGTTTGGGTTTTCTTTTGTTAATTTTTAGTTTAGCATTTATTCTAACTTATCATTAGTTATTTATTGATATAATGGTATGTGAAAAAATATTTTATTATATGACTTTAATATTAAATTAGACCATTTACTAACCAGGTGTATTGATAAAACTCATTTAAAATATAATTCTAATTTTAAATTGGTTTATCTCACACACTTTTTTAGTAATTTTAAACTTTATGGTGACAAAATAATATTAAAATAAATTGTAAGTGTAATAAATATGATTTTAAATTTTTCAATAATTTCTTTTTTTTAGATTTAGACATGAAGTTGGACAAATTTAATACTTTAAATTAAAAAAAATATCAATTTAACATTTTTAAAATAAATTAAAGATAAATAAAATTACTTAAAATAAATTTCATTTATCTTGTTATTTGAATATTTATATCATGATTATTTTATTAATTTTTTTAAAATAATAAAATTTTTGCTTAGGACGTATTGAAGTTAAGTAATATAATTACAAGCACAATTATAATGGTATTTAATATTATTAAAGCATTTTATTTCATTAAAATCTTATTATAAAGTTAGAAGGATTTGACGCTAAATAAACTAAAATTAAAATAATTATACTAACTTTATTATAAAATCTTAAAATAAAATTAATTAGAACACCTGAGTATTATTGCAACATTACAAGAGCGGTGTTTAAAAATTTTTCTTCTTTATTTTTATTTTAAAAAAATTTCATAAACACTGCTTTGTGGTAATTGTTATGGGTATGTATATTGTTCTAAATAGTAATAGCTTTATGCTACCTATTCTTATAAAGATCATATATCACATTTGATATTATGAAATATAAAGTGTGAAATACCAATTACATTTTTAGAAAAATACACATATATTATAATAAGGATTATTATAATTCATTTAAAAGATACAATTAGAATAAATAGATAACTATTCTTTGAATAGATATTGTAAGGTGCTAATACCTTTCCTATATATAGCCAACTTTCAAATTAGAACTCTAAAAATATAAACATCTTTTGGTATTTCAATTACACTATTAAAAAAGGATTGATGGTGATTCCATTTTTTTATTCATACTAACATCTGAGCAGACATGAAATCGTTTGCCTCCCACACTTGTTATGGGGCATATTGCGATAACTTAGTGACTTTACTAGAAATAACTCAGAGTTTGGCCATTATGTTTCTTCTTTTTCTATCTTAGCTTTGAATTTTCTTAGTTCATATTGGTTTAATGTTTTCTCTACATGTGTATTTTTCTTATTCGTCTCATTATAGTTATCTTTATTTATGTAATGGTAAATTAGTTATATGAAGATTGTGAAATGGTTGATGTTCCCTTTTTTATACTATACATTAAGGATCTCACACACATATCATAAGCTTTCTCTCCAGGCTTTACATACTTTTTAGGATTTGTTAAGAGATAAAGTAATGATGCATTTATGAGACTGCCAGTCTTTGTGCAAGCTAGTAAAACACTTTTGCTCAAATTAAAGCTTTTCCATTTATAGCCTCTTATGGGTGAGGATTGGGAGCCTTACTAGCTTACACTAGCAATAGTAAGAACAATTTAGGGATCTTTTATTAATTAGGTGTCATAGAATTTAAGCTAAATATAAATTAAAATAAACTTAGAACCACCTTATTTGAGAGAAGTCTAGCCTATGAGAGGAAATTTAAAGCTTAAGAAAAATTCTTGCAAAATACATGAAAGAACTCTTCTATGATTAATCTTTAATCTATGCCATGTAAGTTTACTCAAAAAATGATGATTAAGCTATATATTAGCTAAACTAAATGGCTTACCTTTATATTAGAAATTAAACTTGAATGGCTTGTCCTGTGTTTTATTCTTGCTTAACTAAGTGTAATTATTATTTTTTTCTTGGCATATTGCATCCATCATTTCATCATACACAAATATCATTAAAGGTCATTAATATCACTTGAACTCATTCAAAATGTGAAAAAATAAAGCATCAAAATTGGCAATTGATTGTGAGCTTCAAGGATTAGTACTGCATATTGAAAACTTGAAGTTATGATCATGAGTGATTAGTAATAAACCACGAAGTCATTTTTAGTCTTAAGTGGAATGAATAGCTTTCTAGCAATATCATTTTCTAATAAGCATACCATTGCATTTATGCATTCACCCATGTTTCAAAAGGTAAAATAACTTATCTTAGAAGAGAAACCTTGCTTTATATCATTTGTAGTAAACTTGCTCCCAAGCAAGGGTCATGGAAGAAATGGATAGAAACTAAGAACAAATGAAAAAAGATATTGATAAGTTGAAAGAGTAGTAGGAAATAATCATAAATTCATTCAATAAGAGCTATGCCATCCACCTTATAGCAAAATATATGGAGGAAACCCTTATAAAACTCAAAATTAGGTTCCTTACTATTTGCCAAGATTTACATAGGAAAATTTACAAATGTTAACTTAAAAGAATAAAAATACTCATTTATCTAGGCCTACCTGAAGATGTACTTTGGATCATTGAAGTTAAGGTACGTTTACTAAATGAGTGTTATGATTCATTTGTTAAATATATGCTAGGAACGGGAAAAAGTTCTTACGCTAAGAAGTAAGAGCTAAAAGAATAAAATTCTACCATATTTGTGCAAAGTGGGCATGTGACACACATTGCAAGACTAACAAAATGATCTCCTTAAATCAAGAAAAAAAATCTAGTTCATAAAAAATGGATTGAGCAAATAGTCATTGAATAATATCCTTCATACTCTTAAGGCACATTCTAGTGGACATGCTCATATTCTTCTTCTTAATTTAGTATATTTTTTCAATAACGAAAAAAGATCACTATAGTATCTAGGAATTTGATGTTAAAGGGCTTTATTTACTAGTTTATAAGAAAATTAAGTGGAAAGCAAATCCTTAACTCATAAAAAATGTTTAATAGTTATTAAACGTAAAATTAAAGGAAAATTTGAGCCAAAATCATAATTTCTATTCATAATCATACATATGTCTTTTCTTTTTAATTTTTTAGTCACTTTTTGACTTTCATATACAATTATTTTCAAATTTTCCATGCCATTTTCTAAAATTATTGCACCTAACATTTACTTATTACCTTTTTCCCTTTCTAAATTTAAAATTTTGTTAACAATGATAAATTTGCATGATCTTTTTACTAGTCATTTCTGTTAGGTTTCGGATCAACATACACAGTAAAATTTTAAAATTTTAATCCAAAACCTTCTTAGGATCCATGTAAAAGTCATAAACCAGTATTAGGGTTTTACCTTATTTGTTCTCATGTTCTTTCTGAACGAATTCGAGATAAATCAAACACCGACAAGAAGGTATAGCGTCTCTATGGTATCCACACGAAATGAACAACGACTCCTCCCCTCCACAAAACTGCTAGGATTTGTTTCTTTCACTAAGATTAGGTTTGAATGTTTTCTAGAGTAATTTAGGGTTTGATTGAAGCTTAAGTGCATGAATTATAATGTACTTCCTTCAAGTCCTTTTATAGAGCTTAGGTATATCACAATCCTAATCCCACTAGGATAGTGCTTCAAAAATCCTAATCACACTAAATAACTATTACCTTATCCTTATCCTAGAGAGAGTGAGGAGAGATAGGAACTTATCTTATTAATTATATAATATTAGATAATAATAACTATTATCTTATAATATAATTATCTAATATTAAATTAACATATAATTATCTTATATTAGATAATAATAATATTATTTCATAATATAATTATCTAATATCTAATAATGTAATTATCTGATATTACTTTAATATTAAATAATATCATATAATATAATATATATTACATGAATAAATATATATATTATTATAATAATATATATATGCACGAAAATAAGTCTAATTAATTGAATTTTAGTCCAATTAAAACTCAATTAATTATTGCCTTATTCTTACTCCTTTTGTGTGACCCTGTAAGTTCTTACTACGTTGATAATGATTCATTTTAGGCCATAGATAGTGAACGGTATCTAGTAATACATCATTGCCACTTAAGTAGTAAGAATATCTATGATTCGACATCTACTTAATATATAATTAATATTTTGTATCATAATCCCTTTTGTAACAATATCCAAATCGAACTGGAGGCATGGAGTGTGTCATCCTTGTCAATGTTCAATTTATATTTTTTGATACTGAGTAGACTTAAAATAAATGATTAATATCACATATTGATCCAATTGAGCATAGTTATGCATTTCTAAGTCTCATTCAATCAAGGGGCCCAAGGATATTTTTCTTTCATACAAGAGTAATAAAATCTTATCTACATCACTCACTTCCTTTTGTATGATTTATGACACATCCAATCAACGTCCTGCTTGTCATCCCGATTAAAGGTGACTGTAGGATGACATCAAAGTGAGTAACTCTTCATATAGGAAACCGTAGTGACTTCAAGGTCAAAGGATTATGCGTATTTGTAATCATATGAAAATAACTAATGACATGTTTATCCATGCAGTATTCTCATAGTGGGTCAATCCAGTACATTAGTTCACTAAAAATGCACTCATGTATTAACTTGATATTACATATCCATGATTTCATAATCATCAGTCACTATACATGCTAGTCTCTAATGTATTATTACTATCATTTTCATAATAATACTTGATTATGGGCATTTTAGGAATAACAAAGCTATTATAAGAATAATTGTTATATTTAAGTTATAATTTGTGTAAAATAAAATAAAATAAAATATAATAATTATATTGTCAAAATGAACTTTAATACATTATGTAATATTACAATCATCTTTATGATTAGGCTCCTAGGGTACACACTAACACTTTCTACTTTATAACTATGTATATATATTTATACTTGTAAATAGATATATGACTTATCTTAAGGTGGAAGAAAAAGAAGGAATGACCATCAAATTACAAATTTAAATCAATCCTTATCTTTAGTAGGTCTAATCTAGGGAAGGATGGTGGGTTTGAGAAAGCAGTAAATAAACTTGGTAAAGTGTCAATTATTAGAAATATTAACCTTATGTATGGGGGAAGAATCCAAGGTTCAAAAGGATGTGTGGTAACACTATAATTATTAAAAGGGAGTAAAGTCTTAAGTATCATTCTAGAGGATTTAGTGGGTAAGAACATCACTAACTATGCCTTGGATGCGAAAGTTAAGGTTTCAAGCATGCACGAACATTTTGGATACACGCTTTACGATGATAAATTTCTAGTATTGCATATTAGGCTAAACTAAACTTCCATAAAAATCTATTAGGATTAGTTAAATATTAATAATTTTTATAATTAGTTTATTGTCTTTCTTTGATGGAGTTAGGGAACAAGAATTCATTTTCCAAACAACTCATCACATCATAATATTTGCTTCGATAGTGAATGAGTTAATTGATCTAATTATAAATAAGTATGCTTGAATCCAACTTATTAATAAAATAGGTAGATTGGCATACCCTAAACAATAATAAGAAGTGTAAATCGGATATAACTCTCTAGCTATAACTTTCTTTACTTTTATGGTTTTACTCCATAATTTTTTCATTCCATCTTGTTTTTTGTTTTTGTTTTTCTTTTCTACACCTTTTGTTTATTTATGGAAGATATTAAGGATAGTGTCAAAAGTAGGTTAGGGGAAGGAATAACAAAATTATTATTAAAACTATCAGATTTATTATGTGTAAAGAATGATAGAGTAAAAAGTTATTCTTAACTCTTGATATGCATCCCATTAGTAATATGTTTTCCTTCATAATTTATCCTCATTCAAAAAAAGAGGTTTGTTTTCTAAATTCCATTAATTTTTTTTTCAATTTTATATTTTTCTTACTTATTTAGGTGCTTTCCACTGATTTTAAGAATTGTATAAGTATTGAGCATAAATTAATTAGATTTAAAGGTTTCATAGCATGATTGAACAATTATCTTACTTATTAAAATTGATAAGTTTGGTAATAAATTTTAAATTAAACAAATCAAGTTTGGTAGCCCTTAGTAGTAAGACTTTTAGCTTTTTTATTAATCATATCTACCTTTCTTATGTGTGAAATTCATCTATTATATTATCACTCTAGAACTTACTTTGAATTTTTATTGAGATAATATTTTTACATATATGTGCAAATATGATTAAGACATTTTTCTATGAATGAACCATTTGTACCTAATTAGCTAACTTTTACATTTCCAATGAATAACTCTTTTGTACCTAATTTACCTTTCCTTATTTTTAACTTATTGCAAGCCTAAAGTGAAAAATAATGTTGTACATAACATTAAAGGCTAGGAGAATATTGAACCAATAAGAGGATAAGCTTTTAAATAAGTGAGAAGATGTATCAAGTGCTTGGTGAAAAGGAAAAGTTCATTAAAAAAAGAATAAAAAAGGAGAGAATAATATATTATTAGAGTAACTATGATTCCAATTGTATGTTTTCTTACTCATTTGTTATTTAGATTGACCTATCAATACTTTTTTAATCTCTTTGATTGATGACTTTTTATTCCATGTTCTTATTTTTCCTTTACTTTAACCTACCATTATAACTTTTAATAAGAACCTTTTGATTTATTTTATGCATATGAATTAGGTAATGAAGATTGAGAATTTAAACAAGCTTATGGTAGTGCAATTCTTAATAAGTTAAATTTGAGTGAGATACTTATCCTTAAACACTTGAGAAATTAAGGGTATGACTTGTAAGATCCTATCAATTTGGTTCGTTCTTTCTCAAATAGAATTGTCATACTTTTTAGTTTCTAGATGATAAGCATTGTTGATTCGTGAATACTATAATCTCTTTACATTATAAGTAGTTTTCTTAGTTTATGACTTTGCATTCATGACTTGACTGAAAAATTAGATTTTTAGATTTTATATTTACTGAGGATATATAAAACTAAGTGTGAGAAAGTTTTATTAAGCTAATATCTATTTCTTTAATTAGCTTCATTCTTAATCTATTTAAGGCCTTCTTAAAACTCAATTGAGTTGAATTATTCATATTTTATGAAATTAGGGCTCAAATTTAGGTTAAACTATTGCTATTAGAAAAGAGTAAGTCAATTCAAGTTTGATATGATTAATTAAATCTTATGATCAACACTGTAAAAAAAAAAGATTGACTGAGGGCATTCACTAAAAAAAATTATATGTTACGAAGAAGGCTTTCTTTGGTGAAGCTTTGATCTTTATGAACATGGATAGTGAAGAGTTACTATCACTTGTCAATTTAGATAAAGTGAAAAAGTATTATGCATGAAGCATTCTGCCTTTTATTTGGTAATGAGATTGATATATTCTTCTATGAAATCAAAGCAGAGATATTCCATACTTGGAAATGAAATAAGAGAAATCCTTTTAGTGGATGGCTTATGTAATTAGGCTCATCATGATTAGTTTTATAATTTATAATGATTGAATGATTTATAGGGATAATTGACAACATTATTCTAAAATATATCATTAAAAGGCCAAAATTCCTTATAAACCTTATTATAAATAATATTTGTTGCCTTCCTATACTAAAATCTTTTGCTTAATGATTCTTTATTTTTAGCCTTTATTGCAATAATAATACTCATTATTACATCTTTCCCTTCCTTTTTATTTAAATACTATGTATTTTCATGTGGTAAGTTTGTATTGGAACACTATGAGATGTTTTGCCTATCTGAATATGTCTAAATGAAATCAATAATATATATATCGTCAAACTAAGTATTAGGATTGTTTTAATTCTACTAGATAGAAAATTAGGGCAATATTAGTGGAAAATTTGAGCCAAGTGAGGAGGAAATATGTATAATAGGAAATGGCAAACATAATACTTTCCAAAACATGACTTTCTTAGGAAAAAATCTTTAAAGGAGGAAATAAGAAGCTTTTTTTTTGGAACTAACCGAGTCATTGTTACATGCATCATATTTTTACATCAAGTTATATTTGCATTAATTACTTTTTTATTAAATCAAACTCAATCAAGTTAGGTTAAGTCTATGTCAATTTTGGCCATTTAGTTTTCATACTATTAAATTGAACCTAGTCAAGTTAAGTTAAGCTTGTATTAATATAAGTCATTTATATTTTGCATCATTAAATTGCAGTCAATTTAAGTTAATCCTATGTCAATCCAAGTTATTTACCTTTTTAAATCAAACTTAGTTAAGCTGGGTTGAGCTTATGCTAATTTAGGACATTTTTCTTTTCATCAGTTAAATCAAACTCAATCAAGTTGAGTTAAGCCCATGTTAATTTAAGTCATTTACCTTACCATTTTTAAATCAAACTTAGTTAAATTATGTTGAGTTTGTGTCAATTTAAACAATTTACTTTTTTTCATTAAATTTAACTTAATCAAGTTAAGTTAAGCCTTCTGTTAATCCAAGTCATTTACGTTGGTGTGTGTCCTAGGAGCTAATCATAAAGATGATTAATAATGTACAATATATTATATTTTATTTTAGGTAATGAAATTATTATATTCTGTTTTCATTTTTTTATCTACGTAATTTATAATTTAATGTAATAATTATCCCTGGAATAGTTTTACTATTCCTGAAATACCCCTAGTCAAGTATTATTGTAAAAAAAATAGTAATAATACATCGAGACTAGCATATATAATGATTGATGATTATGAATAATGGATATTAAGTCAATACATGAATACATTGTTAGTGAATAGATTTATCAGACTGGATCCGCAATGAGAAAAACTATATAGATTGTCATATATCATTAGTTATCCTTATGTGGCCACAATGCACGTAGTCTTTTGACCTTGAAGTCACTATGGTTCCCTACATGAGGAGTCACACACTTTGATGTCATCCTGTATCTTCTTTAACTAGGATGTGTTATAGGATGTTGATTGAGTGTATCATAGGATGTTGATTGAGTGTGTCATGAATCATGCAAAGGGATATAAGTGATGTAGATGGAAATTTTATTCCCATTATGTAGTAGAAGTGATATCCCTTAGGGCCCATTTGATTGAAGTGAGATTAAGAAATGCATGACCATACTCAAATGGAATTAATATAAGATATTAATAATTTGTTTAAGTTAGTCTACTCGGTATCAAGAAATATGAATTAAACATAATCGAGGATGATGCATTCCATGCCTCTAGTTCGAATTTAGGATATCATTACAAAAGGGACTATGTTGCAAAGTAGTTGTTCACACATTAAATGAATATTGAGTCACAGACTATTTTTACTACTTAGGTGGCATTGATGTATTACTAGATATTACTTACTCTCTATGGTCTACAAGTGGACTATTATTAATGTAGTAAGAATCTACAGGGTCACACAAAGGAGTAGGAATGGGATAATAATTAATTAGGCTTTAATTATACTAAAATTTAATTAATTAGGACTTATTTTCGTGCATATAAATATTATTAAAATAATAATATATTTTCACTATAATATATGATATATTATATGATATTATATGATATTAAAGTAACATCAAATAATTATGTTTTAAATATTAGATAATTATATTATAAGATAATATTATTTTCTAATATAAGATAACTATATGCCATGTAATATTAGATAATTATATTATAAGATAATGTTATTATCTAATATGAGATAATTAATGAATAAGTCTTATCTCTCCTCACTCTCTCTATAATAAGGATAGGGATAAGATAATAGTT
The DNA here is from genome assembly GCA_020226215.1 of Sindora glabra. Classification (NCBI taxonomy): domain Eukaryota; kingdom Viridiplantae; phylum Streptophyta; class Magnoliopsida; order Fabales; family Fabaceae; genus Sindora; species Sindora glabra. Next base: position 53,795,506 of record CM035232.1, on the reverse strand, counting down.
GTTAAGTGAGATTAGGATTTTAGAAGCATTATCTTAGTAGAACTAGGAATGTAGTATGCCTTAGTTCTATAAAAGGAACTTGAAGGTAACACTTTAATATACACACATTAGCTGCCATTAAACCCTAAATTACTCAAGAAAACGTACTAATCCATAATCCTAGTGAGAGAGACATATCCTACCAAATTCAGTGGAGGGTGAGAAGTCATTGTTCACTCCATGTGGAATACCATAGAGACGCTTGTACCTTTTAGCCAGCATCTGATTCGTGATTCATCTCAATTTCTCAAAGTTTTGTTCAGAAAGAACACGAGCAGTACAAAAGTTAAAACCCTAACATTGATTTATGCCCTTTTGCATGAATTCTTAGTAGGATTTGGTTTAAAAATTTTAATTTTCTGCTGTGTATACTGATTTGAAACCTAACAATTTACTTTTCACACTTACTAAATTGAACTCAATCAAGTTGAGTTAAGCCTATATCAATTTAGGTCATTTACCTTCTTAAATCTAACTTAGTCAAAGAAGATCAAGCTTATGTTAATTTAGGTTATTTAATTTCTTGTTAAGTCGAACTCCATCAAACTAGATCGAGCTTGTGCAATTTAATTCATTTACTTTTTGTATCATTAGACTAAACTTAATCAAGTTGAATTGAGCTAATGTCAATTCATGTCATTTATAAATCTAACCTAGTAAAATTGATTAAATTCAATGTTAATTCATGTCATTTACTTTTCGACTCATTAAATTAAACTCAATCAAGTTAAGTTAAGCTTGTGTCAATCTAGGTTATTTCCCTTTTTAAATCAAACCTAGTCATGTTAGGTCGAGCTTTTATCAATTTAGGACATTATTCTTTTTATTATTAAATTAAACTCAATTAAGTTAAGGCAAGCCTATTCAATCTAGGTTATTTACCTTTCTATTTTTAAATTAGACTTAATCAAACTAGGTCGATCTTGTAATAATTTAGATTATTTACTTTTTTTAGTTAAATTGAACATAATGAAGTTGAGTCAAGCCTATATCAATCTAAGGCTTTTACTTTTTACATCCTTAAATCAAACTTAATCAAGTTGAGTCAAATTTATGTTAATCCTGAGTCATTCACCTTTTTATTTTTAAATTGAACTCAGTTAAGTTAAGTTAAGTCAGTGTCAATCTAAGTTATTTGCTTTCTTATTGTTAAATTGAACTTAATCAAACTAAGTTGAGCTTGCATCAATCCAAGTCATTTTTTTTGCATCAAACTTAGTTAAGCTAAGTTAAGCCTATGTGTTAATTTAGGTTGTTTACCTTTTTAATTTAAATTCAAGCTAAGTTAAGCCTATTTTAATCTAGGATCATTTGCCTTTTTATTCTTTAATGACGCCTAGTCAAGTTATGTTAAATTTGTGTCAATCCAAGTTGCTACCTTTCTATTGTTAAATCAAACCTTATCATTTAGAGTGAAGCTTATATTAATTTAGGTCATTATTTCAAATCCACTTAAGCGAAGTTAGGTATCTGTTCAATTCAAGTTATCCTATTTTCATTGTAAAATTCAAACTTAATCAAGCTTGGTCGAACCCATGTTGATTTGAGTTATTTAATTTAAACCTAATCAAGCTGGGTTAAACTTATTTCAATTCAATTGTTAAGTAAGACTTAGTAGAAGCTAAGGATGAAGCTGTACTAATATAATTTATTTATTTTTGTTAAACACGAATAAGTCGGGTTGAATTTGTGAGAAATGGATCCTCTGTTAAACTTGACTTGATGTTAGTAAGTTAAGCCATATTTACTTCTCATTTTATCATTTTCTTAACATCATAGTCCTACACATGAATTTTTTTTTTCCTTTTTTAGCATTATCTCTCTCCTGATCGCTCTTTCATTTTTATTCCTTGATTTTAAACCTCTTTACTATAATTCCTTTATCTTTTTTAAAGTATCTATTACTTAGCTTTCTTAGCCTCTCTCTCTCTCTTTTGGATCTTTACTCTTGCTATTATTAACTTCTTCTATCTTACTCAAATTATTGTCATATTACATCACACCATGATAGAGATGCTATGACATTTTGACAACTTGTCAATCTTGTAAAGGTTTAAAGAAAAGGCACTGCAATATAGAAAAGTAATATTTTAGGTTATTTTATTCTAGGGCTATAGCTTTAGCATGTTCAGTGATTTGTGATCCATTGGTATTATAATGGTTATCCTTAGTTAGGGTTAGATCAATAAAGAAAGATTTGCCTACTTTTTTCAAAAAACATTTATAAATACCTAATAAATGATTTTGTATGATTATTGTTTACTTGAACTTATATGTTAGGTTATGTGCAAATTCTATAATAAGCCCATGTGAAGATGCTTTATGATGGTCTAATTCACCTAATGGCATGTCTGGTGAAATGCCTTGGAATTAGGGCACCGAACCAAATAATTTTCTTTCTTGTCATTAAATTGAACCTAGTTAAATGGGGTCAACCTTAGCTCAATATAGGTCATCCATTTTCTTGCTATTAATTTAAGCTCCATTAAAGGAGACTAAGCTTGCATTTTGAATCATTAACATTCTCATAATGAAGTTATTCTTAGATTGTTATGTATTGTGTCAATGCCTTTACTTACCTCCTAATATTAGAAGGATGAGTAAAGGGAGGGGTAGTTGTTAACCCTTAATTTCATCCAAATGATAATGCATTTGATAAAGCTAAAATGGAAAAATTTAAAAATTAAAAAAATTTAAAAAAAAAGAAAGAAGCTAACACTCTATATCCCCCTACACCGCACCTTATGAAGCTTTTTTAGTCAAATTGTATTTACTCTTCTAAAAAATATAGTTAGAAGAGAAGCTCGTTTTTCTCCTTTAACTTACAAGATATCAAGATTTTTGGCCATTCATTCTAACTTAGCATGCATAATAGGCAATGAACCTTTGATTTTTCTAGTAAACCATTTAAAAAGAAATCTACAATACAAATTTGCTACACAATTCTTTCCCTATAAGAAAGGAAGTGAAAGCCAAATTAAGGGCATTCAAAAAAGATTCAAAACATAGGGAAAAGAGAAAAAAAAGAAAGAGAGGAGGTAAATAGAAAAAATATATAAAAAGACAAATGAAAAGGAAAAAAAAAAGTAAAAGAAGCAAAATTTTTCATCCTTTAACACACATCTTTTACCCTTCTTTTTCAAAAATCTCACATTTGAAATTGTTAAAACTCTCTTTACTCTAAAGCTTCAAATACCATTTCAAGTATAAAATGTAAATTTCTATTCTCACTCATAAAACATACATTACAATATTTTTATTTATATAAAGTATAATTATCATTTTTATTTGTTCTAATTTTTTTTTGTAAAGAGACTGGGAAAAAGTAGAAAAATGACAAGGACATAAAAAATAAAAAAATTCAAGCAAAAAGAAAGAAAAAGAGAAGTGTCTTGCCTTGGAAAAAGTTTGCTTGAAGCAATTGCATAGAAATAAAGATGAAGGAGGAAAGTTAAAGATGAGTGAAAAAATAACATAATAATTAAGTTTAAAAAAAATGAATGAGAATTTGTTCAATTAGGAAAGGAGAAAAGCTATTGAAGAAGTAAGATGAGATAGCAATATCATTGTATTTATCTTATTCCACTTTGTCTTTTATTTTTTTTATTTTTACCTTTTTAATAATGCATATTTAAACATTTGACATTTTGCTTTAAATCATGTGATAATTCTTTTGTATACTTGTTTGAGTTGTTATTTTTATGCAATTCATGTGATAGAATAAATTTATATAGTTTAGAAGTTTAATCTATTTTAATATTTTTAAGGTAAGAGATATTTTAAAAGTTAAATTAGATGAACTGATTAAACTAAGAAAATGTCAATATTATTGCACATAAATGTTATTTTATATTGATAATTTTTTTACAAATAATATATTTTAATTTATTTTACTCTATTGGATTTATATGTGCACTTATAATTTGTATTATGTCCCTATTTATTTTTTTAAGAAAATTATGCATTTTTATTGATAACAGGTAAAAATTAGAAGATCTAGTTGCAAGTGCAATAAAAATGATCCTAATATTTCAAATGCGTTTCTTTTATTCAAAATTTCTTTATGAAATGAGACAAAATAATATATAAAAATCATAAATATGAAAAATCCATTATTGTTATATATAAAAAATAATTTATCGAACAAGGAATCATAGACTAGAATTAAAATAATAAAAAAGAAGGTTAAAAGCATGATAGGAGCATATGTATTCTACTGTAATCTATCCAAAGCCATTTTTAAAAGCTTTTGATTTATTATTATTATTATTATTATTATTATTATTATTATTATTATTATTATTATTATTGCCATCATTTAGGTCTTCTTTTGTTTAATTTTTAGTTTTGCATTTATTCTAACTTATTGTTGGTTATTTATATGATACAATAGTATATGAAAAACTATTTAATTATGTGGCTTTAATATTAAATTGGATCATTTACTAACTAGGTGAATTAATAAAATTCATTTAAAATCTAATTCTAATTTTAAATTGATTTACCTTATACATTTTCTAATAATATTGAAATTAATTACAAGTATAATAAATATAATTTTAATTTTTTAAGCAATTTTTTCTTCAGATTTGATCATGAAATTACAAAAATTTAATACTTTAAAAATTATAGAATGATATTAAAGTTAATTACAAGTGCAATAAATATAATTTCAATTTTCTTCTGTAATTTTTTTATTCATATTTAACTATGAAATTAGATAAATTTAATACTCTAAATTAAAAAATTACTAATTTGATACTTTTTAAAATACATAAAAATTAAATAAATTACTTAAAACCATTTTCCTTCATCTTGTTATTTTAATAGTTATCTTACAATTATTTTATTAAAAATATTTCAAAAATAATAAAATTTCTATTTATGACATATTAAAATTAAGTAATCCAATTGTAAGTATGATAATGATGATACTAAATATTACTGATTTATTTCTTTTATCTAAATTCTGTCATGAAATTAGATGGATTAGATACTAAATTAAATAATTATACTAATATTTTTTTATAAAATCTTAAAAATTAAATTAATTAGAACATGTGAGTATTATCGCAATATTATAAGAGCAGTGTCTAAAAATTTTCTTTCTTTATTTCTATTTGGAAAAAATTATTTTAGACATTACTTTGCAATAATAGTTGTTAGTATATATATATATTTTGAATAATAATAGCTTTATACTACACATTCTTATAATGATCATGTATCACTTTTGATATTATGAAATATAAGGTGGGACATACCAATCATAGTTTTATAAAAATACATATATATATTATAATGAGGGTTATTATAATTCATTTAAAAAATAAAATTAGAGTAAATAAGCAACCATTCTTTAATGAAAATTATAGGATGCTAATACTTTTATTATATGTAACTAACTTCTAAATTTAAAATCTAGAAATGTAAACCTCTTTCGGTATTATAATCACACTATTAAAAAACAATTGATAACGACTCCATTTTTTTATTCATACTCTAACAACCCAATAAGGTACAAAACTGCTCATCTCTCATATTTTGTTGTAGGAGACATCGCAACAGGTTATAAAGAATCTTTTGTACCTTCCTTAATGTGTGATTTACCACCTATACTATTAAAATGTTCTACTTACCTGCTTTTAATATTTAATGGCGCATATAACCCTACTCTCCACTATTACTTCTCCATTTAATTCCAAATGGAATAAATATATGATTATTATGTGATTTTGTTTTCCTCCAATATTAATATATATATGCTAATTTTAGAAAGTATTTTAACATTTCCTTCTAATTTACTCACCATTTTAATTGTTACTCTGAAGCTTATCCTTCGTTAAATCTATAGATTAATTTATTCATCATTTTTTAAATTGATAGCATGCAAAATTATTGTATAAAATTTGTAAATTAGTTTTAAAATATAGATTTTGCATATTGAAAGAATCAAATGTAGCTTTTACAAGTTTATTCAGATTCATTTTCAAGAAAATTATTGTGGAAGATATATTCATATAGCATTTTGTTATTATTTTAATGATACTCCAATTATATTTTTAGAATTTGGAAAAAGAGGTAGGGAGCATTTGCCATTTGATACAATGTGCAATTTTTTTTTACATTCATCAAATCTGCTATGTCTTACACATACACACACTAATATACATAAATAATGTCATTTATATCTGCATAAAGATGTGACATGATTTACCACTTAATAGTAACCTAATTTTATATGTTTGCAAATTTATTTCCAATTTGCAAAATTATGCAAATTGTGCAAAGTCATCAATCAGCCTAAAAAATGCATGTCAAATGTTTGTTTTGACATGATGTAGCTATAATCAAATTACTATTGCTTATTATTTCCTTTTTTCAATTGTTTTTAGCATAATAGTATGAATGGTAATTTAGTAAATTATATTTTAAACAACTAATTTGCTTCAATGAAAGGAAAACTTTATCATGGCAATTAAATTAAAATGGTGAATAAGTTAAAAGAATTATTTTAAGAGATCTTTCAAAAATTAGCATCAATTTCCTTTATTATGGAGGGAAATGAATCATGTAAGGATCACTTGTTAATTTCATTTAGATATCAAATTGAGAATTAATAGAGGAAGGCTATTTGTACTATTAAATATGTAAAAATAACTAAGTAACATACTTTAATAGTGTAGCATATTCATAACAAAATAGTATAGGGGTAAAACACACATTAAAGAAAGTACAGGAAAGCTCTATGTAATTTACTTAAGTATATATATTCAAAATTTAATTGTTTAGTAAGTGCATTCATATGGTTTAATATTATTTTCATGTTATAAATAAAAAATAATATGTATGTAATAAAAAGGAAAAGTGATACTATGCACTTGCATTCCCCTTTCATTTTTCTCCTATATAAAAAAAATAAGTTGAATTATCTTATTCTTTTACAAGCTCAAAAGGTCTTTTTTTTGTAATATGAAAAAAAGAGTGAGGAAGGAGAAATGCAAATAGCATTACTCTAAAAAGGAAGTATGTAGCAAAAGCGTTGGAAACTAATTTGTCATATTTATTTTACAATTATGTATTCAAGTTTGTAAGAAACAAATCTTCAACATCATACGACTTACATTAATATTTAAATATAAGAATGTTGTAGGTATAACTTGTTGCATGACACAAATTTAAGAAACAAGTTGTAGTCATCTACAAATCTATATAAATTATCCATGTCAATTTTCAAGTGTAAAAAGAATGAATTTTAAATTACTTCAGAAGATATATTAATTAAAAATAAATTAATAGTTTTTATATTAAAATTTTAAAAATCCTAATTGATCACAATATATTTAAATTAAAATGTAACATTTATAAATTAATATTAATGAGATATTGACAAAATGTAAATAAATAAATTTAATTTAATTTTTAAATATTTTATTAAAAATAAAATATATGGTTAATTAATTTAGTTAAAATTTTATATAAAATCATAGAATAAAACTAATGAAATTTGGTTTCAATTTTAGAATATTTTTCATATAAGAATAAAATATGTAATTAATTCATATTTCTATCTTAAAGATTTAACTTATTTTTTCAAATATATTAATTAAAAATTATTTTATATTTTCTACATTAAAGTCTTGATAAAGTCCTAATTAATCATAATATATTTAATTTTAAATATAAAATTTAAAAATTGATATAAGAAAAATATTGATAAAAGTTAAATAAATAAAAGAAAAAGAAACAGATTGTTAATTGTAAAATAATAACATTATAAAAAATTTTATATTTAATGATGAAAATGATGTTGCAAAGTATCATCTTATCTGGAAATTTGGAAAATAAAATTGTAGTTGTTTTTAATAAGGATTTAGCGACAAAGGGAAAAAATTATTTATCAATGGATTATGTGTAATGCTTTAGCAAAAAATTAAAAAAATTCAAAATAGAATAATGGATCAATAATAATCCATTGCTAAACTAAACATACCATTTTACTAAAAATGAATCAAGGACTACACATTCAAGTCTTCTCCCTTCATATTTCATTATTGTGCTTTAGCTGATTCCATCTGTCATAACTTGCCAGGTAATGATTGACATGAAATTCACTCTTAGTTTTCACCAACCTAAACTAGCCTTAGATAGGTATCATCATGTAGATTTCTAGAATGCATCATAATTTTATAAACATTCCTAAAAATATTTACAAATAGAGTTTACACCAGTACATTTGTTAACCTATACTCAAGGCCTAAACTATTTTTGACTACCATCTAAATTTAACTAGACTATGGTTGCTTAACATAAGTTCCATGAAAAATTTTACTCCTAGGCTATTGACAATGGTAGAAGAGCTTTAACGAGCCTATCTGTAAAAGAGAAAATGTTAAAATAGTGAGTTATTAACTCAATAAGTAAATAATCTATTTAATAGCTACATTTCTTATCATATATATTTTCAATAAATTAAACTAATTCTCATTCTCAACTATATTCCATCATGTTCTATACAATATTATCGTTTATAATAATGTTAAACAATAAATGAATAAATTTATGATTAAATAAATCAGGAAAAACAATTAAACCATCTTGTATTTCTTGAGTCATCCTTATCCTTTTAAAAACCCTATTATTATTCCTCTTAAGTCCTATCTTATCCCCTCTTAAATGTTTTTTTCGGATCCAATACTATTTTATTAACATCATATTAATTTCCATTAATTATAGTCTCATATAATAACATATCCTTGTATGAGACTTACCATTATAACCATAAATATATTCATTCACTAGTTAAATTCATTATCACATAACCTTATAGCTTAATATTAACACATAGCATCAATACGAGAGTCATACAAGGTTTGAAATAAGAATACTTAATTATAAGGCTTGATAAAACCTATATTTGATTATAGCAATCAAATATCTTTAACCTAAGAGCACCACTTGATAATATATTTAACTACAATATTTGGCTATAATTGAGTATTCAACTATCATTGTCAAATATAACTTATTAGATTTTAGAGCTTGGCTTATATTCAAGCATCATACTCGAGTACAAGCTGGAATTTTCCAGCTTTTAATTAAATTTCACCAAATAAAAAGGTTATTTCTATTACATAAATCATCAATAGCACTACTAAATTTAGATCTTCATTACAAGTCAACATTTACCATCCTTTCCCTAACTTAAAATAACAAAAAGTTCATTCCACGAACAAAATTACAAGCTCAAATCATCAAATTTCCATAACAATCAATATTTAACCTAATTACTAAATAATTCTTGCAAAACAACAAACTAAGTAGATTATCTACCTACTTAAACATAAAGGAAACTAGAGGAAGATTGAGGTGTAGGTTGATCATCCTATTAAACACAAAGTTAGAAGAAATTAGATGGAGTTCCCCTTTCCCTAGTTTTTCCTTTTTCTCCAAACTAAATCCTATGAATTCATTAACTAAAACTTGGAAATTAGAGAAATTACCTTTGATTATGTGATAGGAATAAATAATTACTTGGATTCTTTGGCTAATTGTCACTAAAACTTGATAAAAATGGAAATGAAAAAGGAAGTGGATGAGGAATCAAGCTTGGCAGCAAAATGGAGAAAGAAAATAGGTTAATAGGCTTTTGAATGGCCTTAAAGGCATTTTGATAATTTTAAAGGATTTCAATGGCAATTAAAAAAAAAAAGTTCCTTAAATCCATTACGACCTTGACTTAATTGTGACTAACGTGGAACTTGCTTTTCAAATTCCACCAACCTATCTCCATTCAACTTTTTTCTTCCCATTCAATCACTACTTATTTATATGGCAAGAAATAAGGTATTAAATTAGAAAGAAAACCTCTTATTAAATTTTAACAAAAAAAGTTCAATATTTATGTCTTCTACTTAAGCTTATACATAGACTAAGGCATAAAAGACATACAATCTACAATATCCATTTTTGCCATTAATCAAATTAATGAGTTTCCAAGAAATCTAACTTAGAGAAGTTGTTAACGGAGGTTAGACCTATATATATGTAAAATAAATTTATGAGGGAATGAGTTTAAGGTCCAATAAGTAATTACTCTAAAATAAACAAATATATCAATATATTAACTTTCTGACCAAACTATTCCCCTGTGATACTTAACATATGAAGTATTTAAAATTTTCAATTCCATAGCAACTAGCCATAAGAGGCTTAATCATAGTTATATCATCATAATCACATTACATTAGGAGAGCTAATAAAATTTGATTGCCAATATTGTAACACAATATGCAATAATTAATAATAAAACATATACATTTACCTTATGACTCCTAACCAATTTTATACCCCACCTTTCCATCTTTCTTCCTCCTAAACCATCCTTATATCCTCCCACCAATTACCAAGAATTTATTATCTAGTATTTACATCAATTTTTTTTATATTTCTCCTTCTACAATTGGTTGAAGCATTTTATCATTTGTAATTGGCTATAAGCCATGCTCATAATAATTATCATATATAACCATGCCTCTATACATAGTTATAAATCACATTGCATTCCACAATTGAATAAATAGAATCAATTATATTATTTAATACATTATGCTTAAGTCATCATCTAAGTTCATATGTGACGAAATAATTTTATTCTTAACATAAGTTATGGGATAATAGCTCTATATATGCATGGAAAGAGATGAAAATCCTTATTAATGGTTCATATACCAATTCTATAACTAGACATGCATTAAAAAACCAATTTTTATTGATTACGATGTTAAAATATGAAATAAGATTAAGAAAATCACTTGTAAAAGCAATTCAAGATGCATTTTTTTATTCTAAGTGGAAAAATCAATTGTAAAATTACTTTATTTGTTCATATTTTACTTTTAGACAAATAGAATTAATTATGCACTCGATTCACCTATAAATTTTATTTTTGGATACAAGAGAATTAATTGTAGAATTACTTCATTTGTCCAAATTTTAATTTTCAATAAGGAAAATTGATTGAGCACTCAATTCACTTGTTAATAATTTCAGTTCTATAAAAAAATTTATTATTCATCCCTTATAGAGTCCATCCAAAACTCATTTATTATCCACCAACTTATCATTTAGTCATAAATACATAAAACTAACAATCCATACAAGCTTTCTATGTCATTAAATTCATTCCAAGCATTTATATTTCAAAAAATCAAATGAACATATATGCAAACCACACAATTTTAATCAAAATCAAAGGGATTTAGTAAAAGTATTCACTCAACTAGTACGAAGAAGAATGCTAAGTAGTTGAATTTGATGTTCTTTGCCCCTAATCACATCAAAATCAAATGTTTTCTTTAGTTAGGTTTTTAATTCCCTTTTAAAATTAAAATAATCTAAATCCTTATCAAACTAATAAGAGATAAAGAGATAAAACAACAAGAATGATGTTTTTACCTTAATTTGATGAAGGATTTGAAAAAAAAATAATGTTTCTTTGTTTTGACTTAATGAAAAAGAGAGGAGAAAGTTGGAGGAAAAGATGAAACAATTTGGTGCAAATTAAGGAAATTCAAAGAGAGAGAATGAAGATACTCCTAAAATAAGGTTAAATCCCAAGGACATTTTTTAAAATATTTTCTAAATTTCTTCCGTACCTATTTACTCATGAACAGTAACTCTTGTTACCTTTTTTAACTTTTCTCACCTATTTTACATAAAATACTCATCTAGAATTTACTAAAACATCAATTTTTATTTTACCTTATAATTCATTTATATCAATTTATTAAAATTCTCTTTCATATAAAATTTCTATTTTACATAAGACATACTAGTTATTCTAGCTATTTCTTTCAAGAAATAATTTTTTAAATTATCATATTTTAAGGAGGATGTAAAAAGAATCTCCTTTATATAACCTTAATTAATTCTGACTTTACCTTAACTCTTATTAAATTTTATTCTTCTTGTTTCTATCATAAAACTCTATTTTCTTTAAAAAAAATCTTACCCTAAACATGTCCATAACAAAAATTAATTGTTGTATATAGGAGAATACTATTAAAAGTAAATATAATATATCCTAATTTTCTTAAGGGTGGAACATCATCACCATCTTCTAGCCTTACCATTGTTGTCTATTATCATTACGTGCTTCCCTGTTGTGTCTTTTATCTTTTGTTTGGTTATTTTTCTACAAAAGGATGCTTAAGGTTTGTTTAGTTATTTTATGATGAACTTTATAAATTTCTTGAATAACTGATTTTTAACTTATGACTTTGATGTATTGTCCAAGTATTAGATTGTTTTACAAATTCAAATATGGGTTAAATCTACCAATTTTATAATTTATGATTTGATAAAGGGAAATTAGGATTTATATGCAATTAGTGTTTGTTCTATTTTAATTTAATTTGAATATGATGATTTATGGTTGATTAAGGTATTACAATTGTTGAAATGGGCTAAAGTCTATAGGTTGGGCTTCCATTTTGAGTGCCTTAAAAAATATAGGTCATAATTGACCTAGCTTGCAAAAATATACATATATGTATATACACACACCTATATACACATACACATACATTTTTTTAAAATTTTATGTAGTATAAAGTTTTCAATCTATATAAAATTACACTCTTATTTTTTTCATTTTTAGTTATGTAAGGTTGTGTTATGAGTAATTTATAGATAATATTTTTATTTTATAGGTATTTTATTACTTATATTTTTATATGTATTATTTTATAAAGTCATATATAAATAGATAATGTATTATAACTTTTTTATTATTTAAAAGTTAAAAATTTCTATCTGTAATGCGAATGAGGTCGACCTAACTCATTTAGTGGCCAACTTAGCCATTATATAGTTCTAGGTATTACAATATTTACATTAATTTTTTATTTTAATTTTCCATTGATTGTGTGAATATTATAATTAATTTATCCTTAGATAAGGAGATATCTAGGTGAAGTTTAACTATAGAGCTAGTTCCAAATTTATAATAATTACAACTTTAGTATTCTAAATATGTATTTCATGCAATTAATGGGTGTCATATACTGTAACATAATTAAATTTGAAGAGTAATTAATGGCTTTTTAAACTGTATATATGATGCAAAGTCGATATGAATGAGCTTGAATATAGGAAGTAGACGTACAATAGTATAGATCCTAATCAATTGAGGTTAACATCTAAATTCATTAGTGGAGTTCAAGAATTCATTACACATGCTTGTATAATGGACTTTTTAAAAAAATGTTAAAAGATTAGGTGTCCATGTATTAAATGCATAGGTAAGAAGGCTTTCGTGCCTAACACAATGGTTAAACATCCATATAGAAAAAGATTTAAACCTAATTATTAGTGGCGAATGCCCTATGAAGAAGAAATGCCTTAATTTAATATTAAACCTAGCAATTCAAAGTGGATAAAGGGGGTAGTGGGTTGAAAAGCTAACTAATAAGTATGAAAATGGTAATAGATATTGCATATATGAATTTTAAAGTAAATTTTAATCAATATGTAAAGGAACCTACTAAACCCATTGCTTAAAGGTTTTATGATATGTTGATAGCAGTACAACAACCATTTGTATGAAGGTTATAACAACCATACTATTTTACCTTTTATGGCTAGGCTATTTAGTATAAAATCATATTATAATATGCTAGAGTAATGCTATAATGAAATATGCCAATTAACAAGAGAATGCATGCTTTAAAATAACTAGATGCCTACAAATTTTTAAAGAACTAAGAAACTAGTTAGGCCTTGGGTATGAGAAGATGGATTATTATGTTAATTGGCATACAATTTATTAAAAACAATATGTAGATGAAAGGCAATATTTTTCCTATTACCATTCTCACTAAACATCTTGAAGATCTAGCTAGGGGTAATATAAAGAGATTTTTAATAAAAAGTTATAATACTTGCCCTTTATATATATGCTTTATAGGTTGTACACATTAGAGTGGATTGCTAGCTTAATAAGATGGCATTATTAAAACTCTTATGAACTAGGGATCCAATCACACACATCAAATAGAAAAGCATGGAAGCACTTTAGTTGCACAAACTTCTAATTTATTAATAATCCTAGATATATGAAACTAAACTTATATGCAAATGGCTTCACTCCTTATGGACAATTTGGATAAATTTATTTATATTGATAAGTGATTTTAACCTCTTACAATCTCCCTTTATGAATTTGTATGGAACAAGAGTATATGTTCCTCACTTTAATTATTCTAAGTCCCAGTATTTTAAAGGCTAATATTAATGTTTATTTGCTATTGTTAATAGACAAGCATAAAATGTTATAGAAAGATGATGTACATACATTACATATATCTTTGAAATAAATTTTTACCTCAAAGGTTGCATTATTGTAAACTATTAATAACTTTCTTGTATATGGTATGTTGTTTGATTGGTAGACATATGAGAAGCAAGAATGCGTCATTTGTATGGAGTTTCCTAAGTCATTTATACTAAAATATGGCAAAAAAACTTCTTTCTTTGATTATTATAGATATAATTTGCTTTTAGATCACTCGTTTAGAAAAAGGAAAGATGCTTTTAAGAAAAATAAGGTAAATAGATCATGTCCATGTTTAAGATTTAAAGGCAAAAATTTATGGGAAAAGGGTTATAAATATGCCTAAGGTTGTGGATGAAGGCCATGTAATACAAACTAAAAGATACGTAGGTTTTCATAATTAAACAAAATAAAGCATCTTTTAAGAGATGTCTTATTGACAAATAAATCTTATTCATTACAATTTGAACATCATGAACATTAAGAAAAATGTGTTCGGTAATATATTTAACACAATGATAGATATGGAGGGTAAAATAAAAGATTATGAAAAAGTTAAGATGAATTTAGGTAAATTGAGTGGACATAAGGAACTTAAACTAGTTTGACAAGGCAATGAGAGGATGTTATAGCCTAAGGCACAATATATGTTCAATATGAAGCAAAAGATAGCAATATGTGAATAGATGAAACATTTAAAAGTTTTGGACAATTATGCTTCAAACTTGGCTAAATGTGTAGATTTATGAAAATGTAAGATGAATAAAATGAAGAGTCATAGTTATCATGTATTCATGGAGCAATTACTTCTAATAAGGTTCAAAGCATTATTAAAACCTATTTAGGATGTAATAACTAAGCTAAGTTTGTTTTTCAAAGGTTTGTGCTAAAACACCTTACATAAACAATAATTGTTGCAAATAGAACGAAATAATCATACAACGATTTGCAAGTTGGAATGAATATTTCTTCAATACTTCTTTGATTCAATGGAGAACCTTCTAATACAATTACCATACAAAGCATTGGTAAAAGGCCCTATCCAATACCATTGGATGTACCCATTTAAGTAGTAAATTAATTAAATAAATGATTAAATTTTTCTCCAAACTATCAATAATTAAGTTATCTTGTTAATTATAGGTTCTTTCACACATTAAAAAAGAAGGTAAAAAAAAAATCCATATGGGAGGATTCATTTGTAAAGTATAGATCATTGAGGAGACTTTCACTTTATATTTCTATTATTTTGAATCCTATGTGCAATCCAAGAAGAGTAGAATTCATTGGAATAATGATGGCAACAATGTAAAGAATGTAAAAGATATTTTCTCTATTTTTTAATTATTTTAGTCATGCAATAGTGGATTGTAAGTGCCAATATTTGATAAATAAGAAGTACATTGTGGCTATAATATATAAATTACTGAAGAATGATAAGGTATAGCTATATGTTAAGTAAATGCTTCACTTAATGAGTTTAATAATAATGCAATGATTTCATTAAATTTTTGATATATTCTAAGGAGATAGTATGAGTTGCAACTTATTTAAACAAACATTACAACATTTACTACTAACCATAACTGATAGGGATGTGAACGCATGCATTGAAAATGAATTATTTTCATGGCTTCATAATTATATAAGTCAAGTCATTTCCCCTTTAAGTAGAGTTTTTTAAACGTAAACATTGATTCTATTAAAACTAACAATGCAAACTTGTTTTATAAATAGGTTTTAAATGGATAGAATGCAATGACTAAAAAAAATACTTAATATAGTGTGTGGCTAAAAGAGACAAGTTTAACATAGCTTATGTATTTTGTGAATAATTATAAATTTCACATTAAACAATGGAACTAACATAAGTCCACCGTTAATTTCGATATGTGTATCAAGGGATCAAATGATGAATGCTTGGAAAATGATTACTACAAAAAACTTTAAGTGGTCATTAAGTTTGATTATACTAGATTTCCAATAAAGAAATTAGTGTTATTTAATTGTAAATAGGTTAATCCTACTCTTAATAAGGGAATATGATTACATAAATAGTATGATATAGTGAAGGATCAAGCATCTCAATGTTATAATAATTTTGTTTCCTTCATCTTAGCTTAACAAGTTATGTAAGTGTTTTTCACTCCATACCTAGATCATGGAAGATATCACACTAATTAGTTAGTTACTATTAAAACTAAAGTAAGGAGTATCATTAATGCTCCAACAATAAATGATGGCATAGTTACCTTCTAAAATGATGAGCAACTTAGTAAATTGTTAATACACATTTAGAATAAAGAGATCCATTCACTTAGGGATGACTTGCAATCTCTTGAACAAGCTAGCCACATTGAACAATTTCTAAACGATGACTTAGATGTCTATGATGATGAAGAAAAATCTCAAGAGGATGAAGAAAATGAAAAAGATGATTAAGAGAAAGACGACGAACAAGTGATAGATGAAGACAAAGAAGAGATTGAATATAACAACAGGAAGTTTTTATCTAAGATTGAATTATCTTTGGCATATATAGATTAGGATTTTTCATGTATGTGCTTTGTGTAATTAATACAAATGATACAAACTCAATGTTTTCATTTATTATAGGTTACTATAAGCAAGCTCTAATTAAGCAACATGATTAATACTTTAGGATGATGTTCTAGAAGTTGGGTGCCTAAGAATTACCTTCAGATGATGCACTACCACTTTAGCATAAAGAAAAGCAAATTGAAGAGTGTCAATAGGACTATGATAGCTATTGACATATGATTTATGGCTTCTATTATTTGTTGAAATATTGGATTTAATTTTTGGTTCATATATATAAGTTTCATCATCTTATATTACAAATTTTACATTATATAAGTAGACAATTGATATTCAATATTATAAAATTTAGTTTTAAAAATTTGTTTATTGAATTTGTTTCTGTTGTGTTTGGATTTTATTTTTATAGGCTGTTTGTTGCATGGGTTACTATAAAAATGGACCAAAAATTTGGTAGTATTTCTCAAATTTGTGATGGAATTAGTATTAGATTTTTGAATAATGGTGTTAATAATTTTTTAGAAATTTCTAAATTAGTCACAAATTATAAATTAATGACAAAATTTTTCATCACTAAATTAAAAAAAATACTACTTTTAACAATAAAAATTCCATCAACAAATTTATATTTATTAGTGAAATTGGTTGTTGCTAATGTTCATTTGTAGTTCATTTTTATTTGCTGTGGTTCGCAAATTTGTAATAACTTTAATGATAGAATTTCAAAATATGTTATTATTTGATTTACAGACACATTGTTTACTTATGGTTTCATGCCTATCACTAATTTTTTTTTCTAGTGTAAGATTTAAAGAAAGCAAATATGTGCATAAGTTGAAATGTAACATTTAAATGCAATAAATAATTGTATGTAAATAAATTCAAATAAAAATAAAAATATTAAAAAATAATTAAATATATACTAATTTAATTCCTAAATGCCACATTTACTATATATATAAATTTAAGTTAAATAGATGATTCTTTCTTTTTTATATGAATACAATAATTAATATTAATAATATTGATAAGCAATAAAATAAAGAAAAAAAAGACAGGAATGAGTATTTTGGAGGAAAACAATATTTGTGAGAGTGATGCGTAATAAAGATAGCTACTTTTATATATACATAATTAACAATATGAGATCCACAAATCATAAATTAAATTTTTTATCTTCCCACATATATTGGTAAAAAGCATATCACAATAATTTCACAAAACAAACGTGAATTTTTTTTTTCCCTTTTCTTATGGCACATAAGCTTACAAAAAGACTTATAATTCTTAATTAAAATTTCTGAAAATTATAATTTTATATTTACACTAACTGTTAATACAAAATTTTGCCTCACATAAATAAATGTTCAAAATAATTTTGTTAATAGTATAGTGTACCTTATTTCACTAAAAGTGAAATTAGATTAAGACAAACCTCTTTATAAGCAGTTTATAATTTATAAATTGAAATCACTTTTTTTTCCAACTCACCGCATAATCTCCTTTTTATTTAATCCAAGGAATTTCCCTATAGCATAAAATAATAGCGAAGATATTAGTCCACAAAAATCAAAATAACATAGTATGTCATAAGGACTAATTTTCATTTTATGCCAAAATGCTATATAATGTTTTGGCATGGATCATGACAAAAAGATTATTAATTGCAAAATTTATATATTTTCTTCATGCCAAAATCATATATTTTTAAATATTTTTTTACTTTTGCCTCAAATTAAAAAATCATGATATTACAATATTACCGTAATATTGTTGTTCCCAAGGTAAAAAATATTAAAAAAATAATTCATGAAATTATACAAATGAGATACAAGAAAAATTACTCAATGAGTATTTCTATTAATATTATGAATAATGCTTAAAAAATAAGCATAGAATTAAAGCTAAAATATGTTATCCGTATGGAGTGATTCTTTGAGGCAATTTGGCGATAGTACTTAGCTAGTGCAATGATCCTAACGTTGTCCCTGGGATACAATAGCACAATCGAATCCTGCAGTGAATTATCTCTATATTTGTATGTCCCACACTTCTCAATATATATACTCATCATTTTCTCTATACCATTGATCTTTATTTTGTATCTCATCACACTTACTTCTCACATCATATCACATCCTATCTCTATATATTCCAACATGATCATAAATTATATATAAAGTAAATTTGTTCGTTTAACACAATTTATTAAGACGTTGAAATGCTTTCAAGTAATAATTCATGTAATTTATGTTTATTGGCTACGAAAGCAATTTATCATGGTTTTAAAGTCGTTGACCTCAGCCCTTCAGTTATAGTAAATTAATTATGATAAATTACTATTGCTTCATCTGACTTTAAGCCATTTATCATGGTTTTAAAGTCGTTAACCTCAGCCCTTGCAGTGAATTAATTATGATAAATTAGTACTACTTAATTTGACTTTAAGCCATAATAAGTCCGTTCGGAACTTAAGATTATGTTTCAGCATTGTTTAAAACTTCAAATGACAAAATAAAAACTTTCATATTTAAAATCAATTAAATCATGTGTAACATAAAATGATATTAAACATGAGCCAATGCTTATGAAAGGGTTATTTAAACTATTAAAATCTCTTCTCATTACAAATATGGCCGGTAATTAAGAGATAAAGAGAGTATTTAAAGTTGCGAATTCTGGACAATAATAACGTCATTGAAAGCTAATTAGAAGCACTTATCTCACAAAGTTACATGTCCCTTTAAGGCTTCTTATCTTTTATGCTTCAGAGTTAAATCTATTTATTTTATGAAAATATTTCCATCAATATTCTTTAATGTTTAATGTAATTATATTTAGAATTTAAATTTAATTCATTTTTAATATAAATCATTTTTACACTATCACTCATTCATATATTGTCACGTAAGTAAAAATTTATTAAAATTATTTTATTGTGAACAAAATTTTTAATAATGTATCTTTTTTCCAGTTGTTGAAAGTATAAAATATTTTACATTATTAATAAATTAAAATTTGACTCTTATATTTGTATGCCTTTTTATTTTAAAGCATATATTTCATATTCTACCTTATTTATGACTTAATTTAACTTAACATATTTATTTAAATGACTCATGCTATAAGTAATAAAAAGGTCTATTTAAATAGATCAGTTAAGTCTATTTTCTTTAATCTTATATTGTAGGCTTATTAGATAAAGTTTTAGATGAGGAAAATAAAATTTGCCCTTACATTAATTTATTTATTTTTATCAAACTTCATCCGGCCACCAAAAAGACATATATAGCCATATTCAGTGAAGACAAGCAGAGGCAAGTCATTTACGCAATTTCATTTGGTCGACAGAAAATGGCGGAAACCAAAGCTACCGTAGTCAATCGGCTACAAGCTGTGAAGGACAAATCCGGCAAATCGTACACCCAGCTAGCAGAGGAAACTGGACTCACCAACGTATATGTTGCTCAGCTTCTCAGGCGACAAGCTCAACTTAAGCCCGACACTGCCCCTAAATTGCTGGCGGCGCTGCCCGGTCTGCCTGAGGAACTTGTGCATGAGATGATGAAACCTCCATTGAGGTCTTATGACCCAAATTTGATACAAGAGCCTACCGTCTACAGGTAAATTCTCTTAATTTTGATAGATTTATACGAATATTCTCATTTTTGTCTTTGCTTTGAGTATGCTTTATCTGTAGCTATTGTCTATTATTTGCTTATATGATTTTTATTTGTTAAATTGTAAGTAGGAAGCTGTTAAATTCTAAAATTGATTGCTAAGCTGGTCTTCATTTGATTTCTAGTTGCTAAATAATTGTAAGTCACTAAGTCGTGTGGCAGATTGTCTCGTAAATTCTTCATGTAATTAAGATGGAACTGTAATGAAGTTATAGAAGATACTTGTACTGGAGAGATCATGCAATCCTTGTAGTGATTGGATTGTTCAGATTGTATACTTTATTAGCATTTTTGTTGAGAAGCTGCAGGAATTTACTTTTAATTTGTACAGCATGGAGTCCCATCAAGTGCAAAAAGGATGAAACAGTGCCAAAATTCTTTGTAATTCATGCTTCACCTAGCTCAATCTGCAGTTTGAATGTCACTATTAGAATAGTTGTAATGAGTTGAGATTTTAATTTGAATAGTAGACCACCAATGGGGACGATTATTTTCCTGTTGATGGCGCTAATCAAGATGCACTTTATTAGTGCAACAATATAGGCAATTGTTGCTTCACGGAAAGGTTCATTTGGATTTGGGAGGCCCAAGGGGAGTAAAGAGCTATCGCTGATGAAATGAAAATTTTCACATGTTTGCCTGAATTGTCATGTTAAACTGTAAATGTTGAAATTTCAGCGCTGCCTCACTGTTTGAATAGTTTCTGTTATCTAAGCAAAGCAAGACTCACCCAAAACTCAAGAGATAGACTTAAAAATTTCATATAAACCACTCTTCTGAATGATTTTAGGTTATGCTGATATCTTTATTTTATAGGTTAAATGAAGCTGTCATGCATTTTGGAGAGAGCATCAAGGAAATTATCAATGAGGAGTTTGGTGACGGGATGTAAGTTTTGGTTCATATTATGACAGGTGTCCTTTTAAATGTTCAATATAGATTTTGTCTTGCATTTATCTTTTGTATTACTTGTGTTAACCGTTTATGGTTGCGTCATGCTTGCTTCATTTTTCCCACTTGTTCAAGGATCTATTTGTTTACTGTTTTTAAAAACAGTTTTTTATTTTTTTGTTTTTAAATACAGGAGATCCTGTTTGGAAACCTATTTTTAGAATTATTGTTAAAAAATTGTAAATCTAAATATGTAATTTAAAAACAGAAAAATAGGGACAACTTTTAAATGTTTTCTTTACTTATTCCTTTGTTCTTGATGTCAATTTTGTAGTTAAACAAAATGTTTCCCTATTTGCAACAATCACAATCCTCTACTTTTTGTTTTCCTTCAATCCGAAACATAAAAGCAAAAACATATCTAAACACCCTCTAGAAAACTTATTATTTTTTTATTTTTAAGTTACATATTTGAAGTTATAATTTTTAACAGCAAATTTTAAAAACAAGTTCCCAAACAGGAATTAGGGAAAACAGATTTTTCTTTATTTCTACTTTTAATTGAGTTGAATATACTTTGTTTCTAGCTTTGTAATGACTCGTACTTACCATTGAAATAGGGAAAATAGGTTTCTGTAGGGGTCTTCTTAAAATGTATATATGGAATTGCATAGTTGAGTAAAGATAGCCACTCTGAATTTGCTGAGGAAACTTGTATAGAATCCACATGTTCCCATTGACACAAGAAGCCAGAAGGAGTCACTCTTTGTATTTTCACCTTCTCTACTGTTAACTTGCTCTGAAGGAAAGCCATTGTCCCGGAGGCCCTATATCCTAGAACTGTGCGAAATATGAATATCACTATGAAAAATGATTCATTTGGCGACATTTCTGAGGGGATTCCTGAAGAGGTTTTCGAAGTATTTCAGTATTAACAAGCCAATCCCACTAAATAAACTCTTTTTCTTGTGCTTATAATAAGATAAATTTAAAGAAGAAAAAAGCCTCATATCTTCAAGTTTGTAGGATCTTTAACTAATAGGTGGCTGGGCATATCAGGTTGTTTGTTTGCAATAACAGAGAGAAATTATATTAGTATCACTTGGCAAGTTGGAAATATTAATTCAAGCGTGTGGTAAAAGCCAGAAGTATGTGACTTTCACAATCACAGCTGCACTCACACGTAATGGTGGTTGGTAATTGTAGTTATATAGACAATGTGAAACCATCAAAGGGCACAGTGGCAGTTTGGAGCTTGAACAAATCAAGTCTAAAGATTGTGAGAGTTTAAGGAAACTAACATATTCAGTCTCGGTGGATTCAAAAACTAAGTGTCATTCATGGCAGTTAGTGGTGGAATAAAGTTCCATGCTATATGTATACATGGTGCCTTTGGCAGATTATAAACAAGCTGCTCATTCTTAGGGTGCTTGATCTTGCAACTAGAAGGGGAGCTTAAAGATTCCCTGATTTGGGAAGAATAATGTTGTGTATGAGCAGAAAAGAGCACTAACATCATGCTTTTCTCTGTTTCATATTATCTTTTCATTTTTGTTTATTGACATAAGGTGCATTGCCTATTTAGCCATTCCAAGAGTGATAGACTAGCTCAGAAAAGAATAGGAAACTAAGAAAGAATGAAGAAAAGATGAATCTTTGTTACCAAGAATGAGATCCTGTTAGTAACAACCTTACTGATCCAGGATAAGAGACAGTGTTTTACAATCCAAGGGATTTGAGAGCCCTGGTTCTCTCCCTCTCTAACTTTCCTTTCACTTTTTCTCTGTGTCCCTCTCTCGCTACCCCCTCCCCTTTTATAAGGCTATCTGGTTTTGTTTCCCCTTATTCTGTTGCTTAACCGAATTCTGTTATTCGGTTATTCCTTTTCCTATCCTAGTATTCGGTTATTCTGTTATTCTTGTCTCTTCTTATTTCTTCTAATATAAACCCTTTTTATTGGGGGTTTACTAACAATACTCCCCCTCAAAAGTGCCACCTTGTCCTCAAGGTGGAAATCCGGAAAAGTGTCTTGAATGGTGGCTGCGGATTCCCAGCTACTGTCACACTCTGGTAGGTTGAGCCATTTGATTAGGACTTCCAGCTCTCCATTAACATCCTCTCGGGTGTTTAACACTTGTTTCAGTGTAACCTGTGGCTCCCACTCATCTGATAGCATAGGGGGTAAAGGTTGAGGACTGGTTTGAGGAGGTAAGGCCTTCTTCAGTAGAGACACATGGAAGACGGGATGTATGAGGCTGGTTTCTGGAAGTTGTAGTCGATAGGCAACTTTTCCAATCCTGTCTAGCACTTGAAAAGGACCATAAAACTGGGGGCTGAGTTTTTCATTTGGCCGTTTAGTTAGGGTCTTAAGACGGTAGGGTTGAAGTTTGAGATAAACCCAATCTCTCACTTGCAAGTCTATCTCTCGGCGGTGCTGATTAGCTTGTGCTCTCATTCGGTCCTGGGCTTTGAGAAGGTTCGCTTTCAGTTCTGCTAGCATGTTGTCTCTGTCCTCTGTGAGCTTATTGACTTGCTCTACGGCGGAAGGAATAGTGGTTCCTTTTAAAAGTATAGGAGGATCATGATCATAAAGAGTCTTGAAGGGGGTCATTTTGGTGATACTGCTGTAATTTGTATTGAACCAGAACTCTGCCCAACTTAGCCATTCTGGCCATTGTTTGCGTTTAGTCCTTGTTACACACAGCAAATAAGTCTCTAGACAACGGTTAACCACTTCTGTTTGCCCATCCGTTTGAGGATGGTATGCTGAACTAAATTTCAGCTTGGTACCTGCTAATGGTGTACATGGGTCGGGCCTACCGGGTTCGGGCCGGGCCTGTTGCATTTTTTGTACTGGAAAAGATGGCCCGAACCCGAACCCGGCCCGCATGCAAAGAAAAATATTTAGCTCGAGCCCGGCCCGTATTAAAATTGATTGGCCCGAAACATGGCCCAACAGCCCGAAAGCCTGAAAAAGCAAAAAACCTGTTAAATGATAAATGTTCACAGAGAAATACTAAAGAACAAAACTGAAGTATAACAAGAAAGGGGGGATGTATTATGCTCGGAAACTGGCACCCCAATACTAAAGACCATAGAGACAAGAATATGGGGGGATGTATTATGCTCGGAATCTAAAAACTGAAGTACATTGAGCTGTATTTTCCTTAAAAAAAAATCATTTCCACTGCAGAAACTAGCCAAAACACCACAATCCCCTGTTAAACATTGTGGCATAGTCCCTAGAAATCTCGACTACAATAACCTGCCAAAACTACAACATCCTTTCAAGTTTTGATGCTGCAAGTGCTATATGCAAAGACCAGTTTCACCGATGCAATGCAGTGGCATTACATTTCAAATAACATCACACCAATTGCAGCCAATGTCTATTGAATTTCAGACCCAACATCACCAGTTGCTCACAAGGAGTTACTGCTTAAATTCAACTAATATAATAGTAAATTCAAGACAAAGTATCATCAATACATTTAAAATCATTGTCATACTTGAACATACAAACACCACACCTGATAATAATCATCAAAATATAAAATATGTCTTAGACATTGAAAATGAATCCAAAAGGTTGCATTTAGAGTCCATGCTGTTCTGAGTAGCCAGACTTGCTCTTTTTATCCTTTTTATTGCTGCATCAGATGAACATACATGCAAGCTAAAATCCAAAACAAGCCATATATAACACAGCAGCAATACAACACCTTAACTTCTGGTTTTGGGTGCGAGAATGAGGGGAAAAGGCTTTTGGAACACTCCCAAAAAGTCATACACAACAAGAGACCCCATATTTTCTTAATTTTACCATATAGATGCAACCTGACCATAATAAAATCCAAAATAATGAAATCACAAACAGCAATTTATAATTTTAAAATAATAACACTTTAGCTTGCAACTAAATAGTAATTGATAATTTTGAAATAATAAAATAACTACAACTTTACCTAATAAACATCTTCTACATCAATAGCTTCATCCTCCTCATCATCACTATCAATGATATCATCAATAGAACATCCCAATATATTTGAAGATCCTACACAAGTAACTTGTCAATAAATGAAATAAAAGAAGTTTAAAATAGATTTACAAATATAAGATAAATCACCTGATTTAAATCCTTTTGCACGATACCAATCTTCCAAACATACTAGAGCTTGAATAGTTTTCTTGCTCAATGAACCCCTCCAAGGGTTTATCACTTTTTTAGCCAAACTGAAAGTTGATTCAGAAGCCACAGTAGAAACTTGAATGGCTAAAAGATCCCGAGCCAAAGCTGCAAGTTGAGGCCACCTCATTGCACTTTTACTCCAAAAATCAATAATGTCAATATCAGCATTTAAATCAAGATTTTGTTCATCCAAATAAATTTGCAAATCTGATTTTTCAGTCTCTGAAGTAGATTTGCTATTCAAAAACTGCTCATAATCTTCAAAGCCATCAACATCATCCTTATCAATCAAGCTACTTTCTCCGGAACCTCCAATATTTGAAACTTGATAAATACTTGAATCTGTCTTATAATGCTCATACAATTGGAAAAGAGTCTTTCTAACCTTTTCTACATGATAACCAACATCATCCCAATCATAAATTTTACTAAAACAATACTCCACAAATCTAAGCTTATATCTTGGATCCAAAACAGCAGCACAAGAAAACAGCAAGTTATAATCATCCCAATACTTTTGAAATTTTTGTGTCATGTCCATAACCATATCAACCATGAAATTAGGAGGATTCCTTCTTGCCTTTATTAAGCTTGACTGAATTTTCCAAACCCCCTTAAAATAGATGTTAGATGTTGGAGTCTTTGTGGCAGAAAAATTAGAAGTAACATCATAAAAGGGCTTCAGAAACTTATGAATTGTTTCCACTTTTTCCCACTCATCATCAGAAAGTATGAATATTTCAAAATTATAATCCCGTTGCCCCCAATGTGTAAACACTTGTTTAAAGTAGATAGCACTATCAAGCATCAAATAAGTGGAGTTCCATCTCACAGACACATCAGTTCTCAACTTTCTTGTTGTATTCAAATGAAAACTCTTCTGAGCCATATCATAAAACTTTTGAATTCTAACAGAAGATTTTTTCATATACTTCATACTATCACGGATCTTATCAACAACATTGTCAATTTTTTTCAAGCCAGCTTGCACAATCAAATTCAAAATATGACAACTACAACGGATTTGAAAAAATTGACCATCACATAACAATTTTTTTTGTATGGAAGTCCTACTTTTCAAAGAAGTAGCCATCACATCATTATAGCTAGCATTGTCCAATGTAATGCTGCAAATTTTTTCATCAATCTTCCATCCACTTAAACACATAGCTACCTCATCTGCTAAGGAAATCCCAGTAAAAGGAAGGGTCAAGCTTTTGAAAAGAATGATCCTTTTTTGCATTTTCCACTCTTTATCAACCCAATGAGCAGTTATACATACAAATTCATCTCGAGTATGCTCAGAATTCCAATTATCAGAAGTTAAACATATCTTTCCTGGTGCTTTTCCTAAATCCTCAAGTACAATATCTCTTTCTTTAGCATAAGCCTTCATTACATCTCTTTTACATGTAACTCTACTTATAGACTTCACTTCAGGATTAACACTTTGCAAAAGTAACCTAAAAGTAGGTTCCTCAACAACATTAAATGCTTGTTTTCCACACACAACAAAACGTGTCAAAGATTTACAGCATTCTTCTTGATCAAATTTAAATGTAGTTAAAGTTGTTGTTCCTTCATCACTCTTACGAGTAACTAGTTTTCCATATTTTCTAATATCTTCTCTTGGACGTTTACCACAACGAGATAAGTGACGGCTTAAATGAGACGTACCATTACTAGAATCTCCTGCTAGAATCTTGTGACAATGGTTGCACTTAGCACTTCCATCTTCAGTCTTTGTCATTTCATTCCACACTTTGGAAGTTCGCTTTCTTTTCTTCTCGTTCACATTGTTGGCTCCTTGCTCTTGGGTTGGACCGCTAGGTGCATTATTAGCCTCACTTTCATTAGTTGCCATTTGTATATTAAAACCTGCAAAATAAAAGAAAATATTAGCCTCACAGTCATAGGCACATCATGATAGCTGGAATTTACAAGAATTTAATCATTCATCTGTATCAACAACAAAACAAGATTACAAGAACAATCAATGCAGGCAAGATTCTTTTCATCTGTGTAAATCACTTCTCTGTTTATATATTTCATTTGTTTCTTTTTGTGCTGGAATTGAACAAACAATGTTGCAAGATTAAATTCCTCAGCCTCTGTGAAAGTGAAAAGTTGATTTCCTTATCAAAAGAGATTAGCAAGAACTGGAGGCTCATTGATTAGAGTGGCATTTAGAGATGCTTTTGGTTTCTGCCAAATCTACTCACGGTGCGTGAGTCTTGTTGGCTAGTATGGGAAAGAAAAAGTAAGAAGTACGTGCACAGAAAAGAAATGGCTTTTTGTCAAGTTGATTGAAGACTTTTCAGATTAGTGGATGGCATGAAAGTTGTTTTGGTACATGTAAGTTGTCTATGTCCAAATGATACAAAATAGCTAACTGCTCTCCGTGAGGTTACAATCATGGGCCCGGACGGCAAAATACCCAATGGCTTAGAACGTATCCCCTCTCTGCTATCTCTGTATATAAGCGGTTTCCCTAATTTAACAATGTTGCCTGACTGCTTGGTCGACATGACTTCTCTCAAGGAATTAACAATATTTGAGTGTCCCGAATTAAGGTCACTACCTTATAACTTTCAGCGCCTCACAAACTTAAAGAAATTAGGACTTTGAGGAATTTAAGCTACTTAAAGAAACGGCAAAATACTTTGAAGTTTTTTAAGCTACTGTAAGTAACCCTTCAACCCAAAATCACAAAGTTAAGCCCCTCGGCAAATATAAAACTTAAGAGCACCCTAAGAGAAATCATCAAATACCATAACAGCTGCAACCAATTTTCTCCCTTCCCGTGTCCTAAAAAAACAAATTTCAACTCAAAAATCGATTAAACCCATAAAATGTTTCGAGTCTCAGTATTTGGCACTCTAAACTCACAGTCATAGGCACATCAACCATTTCCAAAAAGAAGGGACAGATCTGAGGAGTTGTGCAGATGAAATAAGAAGAAACTTACCGTCGGCAGAGGGAAGTTAACCAAATAAAGAAATGTCGCAAGGACTGGCGCTTTTCGCAGTTGGCTGGACGAGGAACAACAAGAATTACCGGCGACGAATGCTCAACGGAGAAACACCCAAATCGGCTTTGAGAAGGAGAGAATACCGTCGAGTCGTCGACTGGCCACAATCACACCAGGGGAGGGAGTCGGGGAAACAGAAGCTAATCTGGTGTCATGTGGGGGGTAAGGGTGTTTTAGGTTTAGGGTTATAAAAAACTAATAAATTATTTTATATTCGGGCGGGCCAGGTATCGGTCCGGGTCACTCATCTTAGCCCAAGCCCGATTCGATTAAAGTTCGGGCTATAAAAATGAGCCCGTTTAGTAATCGGGCTTCAAAAGAAGGGCCCAAATATATCATTTTTACGGGTCGGGCTTAATGGGTCGGGCGGGTCGCCCGACCCATGTACAGCTCTAGTACCTGCCAATCTGAAGAGTTCCCTTCAAAATTTACTGAGAAAAATTTGATCTCTGTTTGAAATGATGGATGTAGGGAATCCATGAAGTCTCACTACTTCTTTCAAAAATACTGTGGCAACATCCTTGGCTATAAAAGGATGACTGAGTGCTATAAAATGAGCGTATTTAGTGAATTTGTCTACTACTACCATGATAGTATCTTTGCCTTTAGCTCTAGGTAGTCCTCCAATGAAATCCATTGAGATTTCAGTTCAGATGTGTTGTGGAATCGGCAGGGGTTGTAGGAGTCCAGTTGGTGCCAATGTTTCATATTTGTTACATTGGCAAGTATCACAAGTAGGGACAAATTGTTGAATATCGTGCTTCATTCCTTCCCAATATACCACAGCTGCTAATCTTTTATAGGTTCTAAAGTATCCTGAGTGGCCACCCATTGGAGAGTTGTGAAATTCTACCATAAGGATAGGAATTTGAGAAGAAGTTGCAGTACCAGTTTCCCTTTGAAGAACAGTCTATTTCCTTGAAGTTGGTATCCCAAGTGTGAATTTGCATCGATTAATAGATCTCGGATAATACCACTCAGCGTCTCATCCTTATGTGCCTCTTCTACCCAATTTTCAAAGTTATTACATTGCAGCACTGTCACAGCTTCAAAGGTCATTTTTCTTGATAGGGCATCTGCTGTTGAATTATCCTTTCCTGCTTTATATTGGATTTCAAAGTCAAGGCCAATCAGTTTGGAGGCCCATTTGAATTGTTCTTCACCTAGGAGCCGTTGGTCATTGAAATACTTCAAGCTTCGCTGATATATTCTTATGATAAAAAGCTGCCCCATTAAGTAGTGTCTCCATTTTTGAACTGCCAGTACTACTGCCATTAATTCCCTTTCATACACGGATTTGCTTTGGGCTTTTTCCGATAACCGTTGGCTTAGGAAGGCTAATGGTTTGCCTTCTTGTAGTAGAATTGCACCTATCCCTTTGCTAGAAGCATCTATTTCTACCGCAAAAGGTTTAGAAAAGTTTGGTACTGCTAGTACTGGAAGTAGAGTCATTGTAGTTTTTAATTTTTCAAATGCTGTTTGGGCTTCTTCACTCCACTTAAAACTGTCTTTCTGCAATAATTAGGTTAGAGGTTTAGCAATTTGGCCATAGTTTTGGACAAATCGCCTATAATACCCAATTATTCCTAGGAATCCCCTCGATCCTTTTACATCTTTGGGAACCGGCCATGACCACATGGCTTCAATCTTTTTGGGGTCGGCTGCTACTCCTTCAGCTGAAATGATGTGGCACAGGTATTCTAAGCTAGGCTAGCCAAATGTGCATTTCTTTTTGTTAGCAAACAGGGCATGTTCTCTGAGTGTCTGCAAAACAGTCCTGAGGTGTGTTGAATGGGCTTCATCACTAGGGCTGTATATTAGGATATCATCAAAGAAGACTAGAGCAAATTTTCTCAAATAAGGCTTCAATATTTCATTCATCAGTGACTGAAATGTAGAAGGTGCGTTAGTCAAGCCAAATGGCATAACTAAGAACTCATAATGTCCTTCATGTGTGCGGAAGGCTGTTTTTTCGATGTCTCCCTCTTTCATGCGAATCTGGTGATAACCAGATTTCAAATCGATCTTAGAAAATACAACAGCACCTCCTAATTCATCCAGCAGTTCATCTATGATAGGAATAGGGAATTTATCAGCCACTGCGATCTTGTTGAGGGCCTTGTAATGCACACAGAAGCGCCATCCTCCATCTTTCTTTTTGACTATAATAATAGGGTTAGAATATGGGCTGGTACTAGGTCTAATAATTCCAGCCTCTAGCATCTCATTTACTAGCTTCTCTATCTCTGATTTCTGATAGTAGGGATACCTGTAAGGTCTGATGTTGGGGATGGTTGCTCCTCCCTTCAAGTTGATAGCATGATCATGCTTCCGGTTTGGTGGTAGCCCTCGGGGTTCTTGGAATACATCATTGAATTCAGTGAGGATGGTCTCTACTGCTGTTGGAGCTGGTTTGACTTCTTCCTTTTCTTTTGCTATTGCTTTATATTCCAGTAGGAAACTGTGCCCTTCATCTTTCAAGACTTTCTCTAATGATTTGATGGAAATTTGAGCTCTGGACAATGTTGGATCTCCCTTGATCTCTTGTATTCTTTCTCCTACCTTTACTTGTAGCAATAGTTTCCCGAAATCAGCCCTTATTTCTCCTAGTCCAGCTAGTCATTCTAGGCCTAAGACCACTTCAGCTCCTCTCAAGTTGAATAAGTAGAAGTTCTGTTGGACCACCATGTTCTGTAATTGCAAGGTTAAGCCCTTGCACATGCCTTGACATCCCACTTTGCATCCGTCCCCTACTTCCACTGAATAAGTGGGTGTTTTTACCATGGGTAATTGGAGTTCCTCTACCAGCTCCTTAGATATAAAATTGTTAGAGGCTCCACAGTCAATCAGCACAATTACCCTTTTTTTCCCAAAGGTGCCCCACAACTTCCAGGAATTTTTTGAAGTAAATCCAGCCATTGAATTTAGAGAGAGTTGCATTACCTTATAGCTATCCTCTTGTTGTTCCAGAATTCCTGAAGTATCTTGTTCATTCATTTCCTCCTCATCAGTTTGTTCTTTGACCAATTACTCTAAATTGCTTGTTCTTGCATTTATGATTTGGGCCAAACTTCTCATCGCATCCAAAGCATAGACCCTTTTTTATTTTCTCTTGTAATCCAGCATCAGACAGCTTCCGAAATCCTCCTATTCGGCTTCTTTCTATTCCTACGGTTCTGTTGCTAGCTGAATCTGTTATTCTGTTGCCATTTGATGATCCTACTTGGGAATTCCCTTTACTTCCTACCTCATAAGAGACTGTTCTTGCTGCTGGCAGTCCCTTAAACTCTAGCTTGCCAAAATTCCGCATTACCCCACCACTTTTGGATAGAGCTTGATTTTTCTCATCTATCATTTGGGCAGTGTTCATCATGTCTTCTAAGGTGGGTGCTGGGTGCAACTTGAGCTCAACCTCAATCTCTTCTCTAAGCCCATTTAGGAAGATACCTTTGAGGTATTCTGGATCTGTTCCTCTTAAAGGCCCCTACATACATTTCGAATTTCTCCCTAAAGTCTTCCACCGTGTTGGTCTGTTTCAAGCCTAATAGCAACTCATACGGATTTTGCATCATAGCAGGCTGAAAATGCCGTATCACTGCTGTCTTGAATCTTTCTTAGGTGGGGTTTGAAGAACTAGCTTCCCACCATTGGTACCAGCTGAGGGCCTTGCCTTCCATGACTATCAAAATTGCTTGCAATCTTTCTACATCATTCACCCTTTTGATCTGAAAGTATCTCTCCAAGCGGTTCACCCACCCATAGGCATCTTCTCCTGAAAATAGCGGAATCTCCATCTTCCTCCAGCGATCTTCCATTATTTCTCCATTTCTTCTCTCTGCTGGTTCTGTTTCTGGGTCGTTTTCCCTTCTTCCTCTAGCATTTGCAGTTGATTCTGGGGTTGGTCCTCTGGTCGAGTGATTCACCAAGGCTTCCAGCAGTTCTTCCACTCTTTTCAGCCTTGCATCGCTCAACTCTTGTCTGGTTGTCCTCACCTCCTGTTCTTCTGCAAGATTTTGCCTCCATTCTTCAAATGTCTTTTCTAGAGTCTCCAGTCTAGCTTCCATCTTTGATCGGAGCATGAAAGACCTTCAAGATTCTATCTTTGGCTCCCAAGATCGTGGGAGCTCTGATATCAGTTGATAGACTAGCTCAGAAAAGAATAGGAAACTAAGAAAGAATGAAGAAAAGATGAATCTTTGTTACCAAGAATGAGATCCTGTCAGTAACAACCTTACTGATCCAGGATAAGAGACAGTGTTTTGCAATCCAGGGGATTTGAGAGCCCTGGTTCTCTTCCTCTCTAACTTTCCTCTCACTTTTTCTCTGTGTGTCCCTCTCTCGCTACCCCTCCCCTTTTTATAAGGCTGTCTGGTTCTGTTTCCCCTTATTCTGTTGCTTAACCGAATTCTGCTATTCGGTTATTCCTTTTCCTATCCTAGTGTTCGGTTATTCTGTTATTCTTGTCTCTTCTTATTTCTTCTAATATAAACCCTTTTTATTGAGGGTTTACTAACAAAGAGTTGTTGGGTTCTTATCAGACTCAAAATACTATCAAGTATGTTATACGACAAAATTAATATACTGCAGTACAGCTGTATGCTTAACCAGCTAAAATAGACTGTATGCTTTTTAACAAAGGTCAAATATCAATGTCTGAGTGTCGAAGGAGAAAATGCTCTTATATGTGCAATGTCTAGGAAGAAGCAAATATGTATTATAAGCTCTATTCTTTAAATAATATAGATAGTAAATGCAAAGCAAGGTGTGTGTATCTCAGGCTATTTTAATCACTAACACAGTCACTATATTTGGTGAATAAGTTAGAAGTTATATATCTTCTTGTCAAGCTTAAGCATGTATAATGTTGCCAGTGCAAGTCTCGAGCAATATCTCAATAAAATAGTTTCAAATGGTTTAAGCATATATGGTTACGGTATATGCTGAATTTTTGGAAGGCCTAAAAACTGCATCAAATGTCTAAGCTACTGTTTCAAATTCAGGAAAAGCAAGGTAAAGTGAAGGAAATCCGTCATATGGGACTTTCTCTCACCGTCTTTCTTTCCTGTCCTTTCAGTGAGAAAAATTCTCAGCAACCTAGTAGACCACATTTTGCATATTTAAATGCTCATAGATGCCTTTGATAATAATAGTTTTTGAGCTTGCTCCTAATTTGATGTCAAAGTGCGTAGCATATGCCATGCCCAACAAATTATGGCATAATAACAGGATAAGATATTTCTTTAAACATTTACTGGAAAAGATTTCCATTTATTATTTATTTATTTATTTTTTATGATTAGTATGTCAGCTATAGACTTTTACTGCTCTGTTGACAAAATCAAGGGAGTGGATGGGAAGGAGCGTGTAGTAGTGACCTTTGATGGGAAATATTTGCCATATACAGAGCAGGTCAGTTAGTTATTATTCCTTTTCTCTGGCTAGTTTTTGCTTTATCTGTCGTTGTTATAAGAAAAAGAAAAAAGTTGCTGAAGAAAAAAAAAATTGTGATAATTCTGCATCATCTATTTGAAAACCTCTCTTCATCCGGAGAGTGGATATCTATTGTCAATTTCACTTTTCTGTTAAATGTTGTTTTATTCTCAGCACCTTGGTAGTTTATAATGGCTCGTGTCATCTAACAGGTGTCTCCTTGATTAATTTGATACATCTTTGCCAAAAATGTCTTGACCTAGACTTCTGGTTTTAACATCTGATTTTTCTCAACCTTGGACAGAAATCAGAGCACTTGGTTTCAAGGATAAGGCAATAGGGGTGTCAATGACTATCTTCATGCTTACGCAGTCACTAAAGTCCTCATTGTCCATCTTCCTGCACAAAAATAAAAATAAAAATTTATTCGTTTTGTTTGTGGTTGTGTGCTACTGTATGCTGTATTTGATGATGAACTACTGTTCATTCACTTCTGCTGCGTATAGAGACTGGGAAAGAATAATGAATGTATTTCCTATTACATTATTGAGGATAATGATGAAACTCTTCTCCACGAAGTCTTCTACACACTTTCCTTTGGAGACAACTCAAAATCATTCTCATTCACAAATTATAGAGTTTACAATTTTGTGGGCCTCATTGTACTGTCTATTAAGAGTATATGATACAATCCCATTTAGCTTTTCCCCATCTGTACAAATCACTGGTAGCTTGACTGGTGAAGAGAGAATTTGGCTATTTTCTTATTAATATATGACAAATTACGTTTTCTTCGAGGACAAAAATGCCCTCTCAAGTTTGATTGGGTTTCATAACATCTTCTGAGTGGATTCTTCTCCTTCTTGGCATTTTCATCCAAAAAGAAAAAAAAACTGTTGCATTAGCTTTTCAAGTAAAATGAAATTTATCCTATTGAACACACTAATAACATATTTGATATGATAGAATAAAATAGAATGAAAAAAATTTGTTTGGTAGATCCTATAAAATGAAAATATTTATTTTTTAAGGAATAATTATTTCATCAAATGATGAAATTTCCTTTAATAATAAAAGTAATAGAATGATCATTTCATTATTTTTAGAATGAATTTTTTACATTATCTCTCATTTTTTTTGTACATTTCAACGTTATTCTTTACTAATAAATAATAAAATAGCATCTATTTTTTAATATTATATTATTAAAATATTTTAATAATTATATTTTTATACAGAAATTATTTAATATAAATTTTTATATAAATTAAGTTTTTATACTTTTACTATAGAAAATTATTTATTAATTATAATATTGATAATTATGATTTTTTATGTTTGATTATAAAAAAGTTATAGATAAATAAAAAATGATAATACCATTTTTCATACAAATATAATTTTAATTTTACTTTCTTTTTATTTTTAAGGTTATTATTATTATTAAAACATTTATTTTTTCCGTTTCATTCATATAATATTTATTGTATCAAATATAATTATATATTGAAATGTCCATTCCATCTCTAGTCATACTATATAACTATGAAATGATCATTTTTTTCCTTCTCATTCCAAAATGCAACGTAATAATTCGGTGGTTTCAACCATTTCAGCACCACCCGTTTGGGTCATCTTTTATTGAGTCATTACTAGATTCCAGTAGGATCAAATTGAAGGAAAATCGTCTTCCTTGCACCCAGTTTCTTTGATTCCTGCCAAAATGGCAGTCTAAATTTCAGATTCATAAAAAACGGAAGACTTTGCAAGTATGGTGCAATTGAATCTGTGAAAATCGGTAGTGCTAGAGTTTTGCTACAAGGAGATCCCTAAATTTTTTCTTCAGAAATGTTCAGGTATACTTCTTTAGAGTGTAAACATGGCAAATAATACCTTGTTTATATAAGTAATGATTATTATATTTCTCAAATTTCATTACTAATACTATTAGTTTTTTATATTTTGTTTCTATCATAATTATTAGTCCCTCAATTAGTTGATTCATTTACAATATTAAAATATATAAAAAAATAAAAAAATAATTCTAGTTATTAAACTTAAAAGATATAATAATTATTGCTTTTGTATTTTATTCTTTTTTTTTCCTTTTTATTAATGTTGCATGATGTGTGATGTTTCAAAGCGATACATGGTTTTTTAATTAAGTTATTTAATATTTAAGTAGATAGAGATAATAAATTTTTAAGATTTTTTTTCTATATAAAAACTTCTAAAACGTGCACTCCACATTTGTCCTTTAAGCTGGGGGAAAAGTTGAGGAAAAAAAGTATGGAAAATTTTTGTTTTTGAACCACCATTTTCTAGTAGGCAAGAAATGTAAAACTGTGGTTGACCGACTGCATTTAACCGAAATTTGTTAGTTTAACAGTTTTATATACACGAACGGTTTGTCACGGTTTAAATTTTTTTAGAAAAGTCAGTAATAAACCAACATCAAACGAATCTTCAATCTCGTCTTCTCCATCTTTCCTCCCTTGCACCTTTTGTCATTTCTATTTCTATTATCTTTGTTACACATGGTGCTTTAATCCTGTTGTCGCTCTTCTCCTCTTATTTTACAGACTTATCTCTTTAAAAAAGTAAATACAATATTTAAATCTTTAAATTTTATAACTTACACTATTAATTTTTTATTTTTGCTTGAAATATTAAAATAAATAAAAAATTTAAAAGTTAATTATTAAAGAGCACATTATCAATAACAAATATATGTTTACTTTTTTATTATATTCTTTTATTTTTATCATTTATTTTAGTATTACATTTGAAGAGAGTGACAAATAATTATAACAAAAATAAAAATAAAAAATTCATAAAATTTAAGGATGCAATAGTTACTACCTGTATAGATAAGAGAGAAAATATTGTATTTAGAATTTGGGAAGTTTCATTTCCCAAAAAATAAGAAAAAGATAAGTTATTAATTTGTTTGTTTGACCATTATTTAATGAATTAATAAGAACTTCTTCAATAGTTTTATTTCTCACAAAATATGAAAAGTTGCTTTCTTAATTTCTTTTAAGTAAGTTCTACTTCCAATGTTATTTATGAATATAATAATAAAATTATCCTTATTAAATTTAATTAAAGATAATTAAAAATTTATTAATTTATATTATAATAATATTAAGATATAATAATTATTTTATTAATACTTTTAAAAATAATCAAAATTGAATTAAATAAAATATAAGAAATTACTTTCTAGAAGTATTATTTTTTATATGTCAATCAAATAAATTTGAGTATTTTTTAAGAAATTCACATAAAAAATTATTTCAGATTCAATTTTTTACAAAAAAATTATTTATCATGCAAACCAATCAATTATTGAAGCATCTCCCACTAAAGCATTCCTTGACCATGTCAACACTAACAAAAATTTCATCTGGGCGTTGCGATGCTTGATCCAATTGAGTTCACGATTTCTCTGCATATCAAGAGTGAGATTCTCGAAGCAGAATAAGACGTAGAGCCAAGGTAAATCAAATGGAAGTGGAGTTGAAAAATACTGGTTAATTTACTGGTAGCTGGGGAGGGGAAAGACGTTGATGGAAAAAGCTTCAATGGCTATAAAAAGGAAGACGATGATTAAAGGTTACAACCAAATAAAACTATACTAATTATAATTGTATTTGTCGGTTTGACCCAAAAACTCCTATATCCCACAAGCCACAATTTTCCTTCTTTTTATAGACTCCTAGCACTTAAATCAGTTTGATTCACACACTTAAATTCATCCTTTTGTCTTCCTGAATGATTGCTTCTCAATTAAAACCATTAAAGAATGGTAAGTTTTTAGACAGACTGTCGCCAATAATCTAAGGTTTGATTTTGCCCTTCAAAATAACTTTGAATGAAAAAGATCTTTTAGAAGCTTGAAGGGTTGGTTCTTAGTTTTCAATGTATTTGACCTTGTTATTTTTAGGCATCCACAATACCGAGGCTAG
This sequence comes from Sindora glabra, assembly GCA_020226215.1. NCBI lineage: Eukaryota > Viridiplantae > Streptophyta > Magnoliopsida > Fabales > Fabaceae > Sindora > Sindora glabra. The sequence goes on along the minus strand of CM035232.1, from coordinate 53,757,378 downwards.
ACTAAAAACCAAAATTGGTTCCAGGATTCAGATAGAATTTCCATTCTGACATCAAGGCCAATTTCTAAGTCCCAAACAACTTTTTTGAGTTTTGATCTCTTCATGAAATTTACAGCTCTATGTCTTAGCTTTCTAGAAAGGTATTGAACATTAAAATAAGGTCTATAGCTCTAAATATGAGCCAAAACCTAAGTAGAGGTTAGTTCCTACCCCAATTGGTAATTAAATTTCAAGTTCAAGGTTGACTTTAAAATCTCAAAGGCAATCCATATTCAATCCAACACCAGCCAAATAACTAAAAATTCTCAAAAATTATATAAATTATCAAGACACCTCAAAACTTTAATTATTTAGATTAAATATCTTAGAAAATATGCAAAACTAAGCTAAATATGATTAAGAATGTTGAAAATAATTTAACATATCATATGTTAGACTTGAAAATAAATTAAATGAAAATTTATTGGATCCATTAAACGACATCTGCTTAATTGACTATATTTAGTAATTAATCCCATTTTGATGAAATGCTAGTAGACAAATATATTCAACATTTTATTTTATGAAATAATAATTAGATATATAATAATGTCACATCATTAGCGAAAGTAGATTAGGTTTTGCCTAAAATAAGTTAGGCCTACTTAAAAAAAATTAGTGTGGCTTATCATATATATAAGGCTATTATTGGTTTAAAATTTAGTTTGAACTAGGTATATATATTAGGCAAGACCACTTATTAGCCTATATAATTTATTAATTATTAATAAATATTCTAAAAAAATCTCTTAAGAGGATAATCAAATCAAATCAAATTTTGATATTTATCAAACATAGCTTGACTAATATAAAAAAGTGTTTAAGCTCTCACTCATGCTAATATTTTGATTTGAATATGCTTTAATAAAAAATCATGAAGTTCATATATTAAATCAATTTAACTTAGCAAAAATTAATCGATATTACAAATTTAATAAGTTCAAAACTCAATTTAAGCTTAATTCAAGTTTCATTTGATCTCAAAATAAATATAAATATAATAATAACAATTATAAATTGATCATTTAATTAATTATAATATAATATTATAATATAAGTTAAAATTAAGAGAATGAGGATGTGTTAAATTTCTTTTTCATTTTGAAATTGTACATAAATTTTTCTTTAAAATATTATAGATATGGTCTAACCTGTTTTATAAAATGGGTCAAAAGTTTGATCCAAATTTGTTTTATTTTATAAATAGACTATGTTAAATTAGACTTCTAAAGACCTATAAGCCAAGCAGCCTACTTACTCCTCTAAATCTGGTGCACATAATTTTTAAGATCTTAATGAAGGATAAATGAAAGCCATACAAAAGTTTAATATTTTGTGATAACATTTTTAAATTATTAACCAAATTCACCACTTAAAATAAGAAATTATTCAAACATTTTAAATTTAGTAATTAATGAGTTTAAGACCTAAAATTCAATTGTTAACTTTATGCTAAATATATTAGTGTTATCTGATACACCTGAAAGGCCTGTTTAAAATAGAAATATAAAATTAGTTTAAAGCTAGCCAGATTAATAGATATAGGGCAGGGTAAGCCTTTATTTTATCCATATTTTTAAAATGAATTACTCCATGCAAGCTTAAGTCTATGAAGCTAGACCCTCACAGTCATAGGTTCACTTATGGGCCAATATGCTATTTATTTTTTAATCTTTTAAGCATTTGGATGCTTTTTAATTAATCCAATCTAATATCTAATAATTTAATATAAATTTCTTGGCCTTACTTGTCTACACTGTTACAAAATATTTTTAAAAAATTTAATTAATCTATCACATTTTACAAAATAAATGAGTTTATTTCTAATTTGAGCAACCTACGGCCTTGTCTATCCTGCCTATAAAACAAGGTAGGCTTCTTAATTTCATCTCATTTTAAATGCATGCTTATGTGGTTTAATTTGCAAAGACTTAAGCTTGTGTAAGCCAAACCTATATAGACCTAGCTTACTTGTTTTACATGTCTAATTTGAAATGTGTAAGATTTATTGTATAAAAAATTTAGTAGTCATTAACTCCTTTTTTAGGTAATGAAAAGTTTTAAAATAGGGTAGGTGACTCCATTTCAAGGTTAAGGCATACTATTGACCTCTTTAAGGGCTTACAATAGTATTAATAGATAAACTAACTCTTTGAGATTGCTAGCAGTAGGAGTTAAACTTAAGACATGGACAAGATAATAGAGGTGGTAATGTAAGTTGGCAAGTTAAGTTCATGTTGGGTTAAGGTATGATCTCAACCTATTTATACTAGACTTGAACATGACTTATTTAATTATACTGGTCAACACGACACGAGCCCATTATTTACAAGTCGACACGACATGATCCACTTAACTTGAAATATTTATAATATGCTTGTATAGGTTGTAACACAACTTGTTTGATCCAAACCCATTTATCAACCTCTTTATGTTATTTCTTTATTTCTATTTATTTAATAAACTTTAAATATAAAAAAAAAGTTACTTTTCACCTTATTTGAGAAAGAATTAACTACAAAAATTTTCTATATAATATTTAGTGAAAATCTTCCTTTATTTATCTCTTATTTATCTCCCCTACTAGTTTATTTAATATTTTTTATTTGATAAAATTTGAAAATACATTCTATACATATAGTCACTCAATTGGAGAAACAAAACTTACCGAAGTGTAGAAAGAGTTATAATGTTGTCATTGTTACATCACTGTTATTATTTTATCATTGTCACCAAGGGATGTAAGAGACAAGTTGCTATGTTAGGATTTAGTTTTTTTTTCCTTTCTTTTTGTTACTTCTATTTTATTTCTTCTTTGTATTTAGGCTTAGGCATTTTAGCTTATGCTATTTGTTTTAATTTTTTAGAAACTAGGGCTTTTCATTTTAGTTTATTAACATTTTTAGTTTTCAATTTTTAGTTTTCTTCACTTTTCACTTTGAAACTTTTTATTTTTAAAGTTTGACTTTAAAATTAAATGTTTTAGGGTGTATTCCTTTAAATAGGTTTAGTTTAAATTTTAAAATATTTTATTCTATATGAATTAATAATTAATGATCTTATATATAATATAATTTATTATTATAAATTACACAAGTTGGGTTAGCCTAATTAATAACTGTGTAATTTAAACATGTTAATACAGATTATGCGGATTGACTTGAGCCTGATATAAAATTTAATCAAGTTAAATACGTCGACCCATTTATGACCCAAACTCGATTATACTTGACCCAAACTCATATAACTCCCGTCATATCAAAAATTACCACCCTTACAAGATAACAATTATTTATAATCATACATTGAATGTTTAGTCATTCAAATTCTAAAGGTATAAGATTTAACAATGAAAAATTTAATATCATAACCCACCTAACTGTGACTGACATAGATCTCGTTACCAATTTCCATAAGCATGTCTACCTTAATTTGGTATTATTACATAATTATAAATAAGCTAAATAAGTCTAGTTACTTCATCAAAAGATTATTTACATGAACATAGTATTATCAAATACTCAGAATGTTTACATCATAACTAGAGAACCTATAATCCCTCTCATCTAACTTCCTATTTTTAATCATGGTTGCTTGAAACACTACTCAGATTTTTTTCTACTCTTGGATGATTTGAATATTAAAGAAAATGGTGAGACTAATGTTTTGGTAAGCAAATAGTTTACTTATCTATTTTATTTTTTATTTTTTTTATAAATCACACTTCAAACACAGAATTCATATTTCATACTAAACAATGTAGCATCTTATATTGATCACAAATAAATAACATAATTAAACATGATTCAAATCCTTCATATTTAAAAAAAATTAATTAATAGCAATAAACAAATAAATAATAATAATTAGTTCTTCTTGTGCTTCTTAGACCACCTTATTTGTTTACAAACATAACCTTATCCCTCTTGATATTTATTAGTTACAACATATATTCTGAATCTGGCATAAACATTTCAATTTCATTCTTATGGCCACAATTTAACATTTCACTTGACATTTCCCACATTATCTTATCACCATCTTGTAACATTCTGATGAGAATTAAAGAAGGTCCATTGAAGACAAAGGCCTTAAGGCGTTGGAAAGGCTTCAAGGATTAATGACAAGGGCAAAGGCAAAAAAGATAAAGGGAGATCTAGAGAAGATAGTTATTGCCCTATATGAAAATAGGCCTAATTTGGAATTAGAAGAGTCCAAGATGATCAATTGCATATATTTGGAAGATATGGGCTCCAATAAATCCACTAGCATTTAGTTAATTTAGCTAGTTTAGTACTTTTGCAATAAATGGGTCATATGGGTCGAGACTTATTTTTAGATTTTTTTTTTCTCATGAAGACTTGTTACTTTAGTTAGTTTAATTAGAATTGGGCTTGTTAGCATAAGAGGCTTATTAGGGTTTACACATGATGGCTTATAAAGGCTAGACATATATAAGCTCTTATAAACAGATTTTTATTCAATTTTAAATACAATTTGAGATTGAGAGCTTGTGACTCTTAGGTTCTTGAGTGAGCCAATTATCTTTGATCTTATCAAGAGGCCCCCTCTTGTGGCGATCGTTCCTTTGGCTTATCAATCTATGATTGTGGCGCCTATCTTCCATCTTTTCTATTTTTCTCTTATCTTTTCTCTCTTGGTTTCTTTTCAACCTCATAGTTGTTTGATCCTCATACACTTGACTAGGAGTCATGGGTACTAAAGTGATTTCGCATCCTTTATGTACAAATGTGAACTTGTTAGAATGACTATCATGAATAGCTTTCTTGTCAAACTACTAAGGTCTTTCCAATAGGATATGGCTTGCTTCTATAAGCACTACATTACACAAGACTTCATCCTTATACTTGCTAATAGAAAAAGAAATCATAACCTGCCTATCAACAATCAACTTCCCTTCATCACTCAACCATTATAGCTTATAGGGCTTAGGATGAGGAGTAGTAGTAAGACATAATTTCTCAACAAGCCTAGCACTAGCTACATTGGTATAACTACCACTATCAACAATAAGAGAACAAATCTTCCTAAGTACCAAGTATCTTGAATGAAAGATATTTTCTCTTTGTGTAGTGTCATCCTCCTTGACTAAACTACTCAAGAGACGTCTCACCATAAGTAAGTCTCCGTCATGGCAAAAAGCTTCATACTTACTATCTTCTTCACTTAGAGCATGTGATGATGGAGATGAACTTGCATTTGAGATCTCACCATTCTCCCTCAAAATCATGGTCTTCTTGTTCGAACATTGGGATGCAATGTGGCCTTTTCCAAGGCATTTGAAGCATTTGATTTCCTTATGCCAAGAAGTAGAGGAAGTAGAAGCATTAGTAGAATTAAAAGAAGTTTTAGATGAGGGTTTACCACCTTGGACAATCGTATCCTTAGTTGAAGTTCCCTCCTTCTTCACTCCTTCCTTCCATCCTTTTAAGTTGTAGGAAGAGGTGCCTTTCTTCAAAGTCCTCTTTCTTTTGAGTTGTGCTTCTACTTTAATAGCTTGGTGAGCCAAATCTTCAAGTTCTACAGAGGGATGAAGTTCCACTATATCACGGATATCATGGTTCAACCCATTTAAGAAACAGACCATTATTGCTTCTTTTTCTTCAATTGCATTGGCTCTTATCATTGTAACTTCCATTTCTTTGTAATAATCATCAACACTTTTTCCACCTTGCTTCAAACCTTGAAGCTTTGTATGAAGCTCCCTATTGTAGTATGTAGGAACATATCTCTTGCGCATTAGGTTCTTCATTTTAATCCATATGACTACGGGTTCCTCATTATATCTTTTTCGCTCCCTTTGAATTTGATCCCACCACACTAAGGCATAGTCATGGAATTCTACGGAAGCTACCTTTACTTTCTTTTCCTCACTGTAGTCATGGCATGAGAATACTTGCTCTATCTTTAACTCCTACTCTAAGTATGCTTTAACATCATTCCTACCATGAAAAGTAGGAATCTTTATTTTAACTCCACCAATCCTCTCATTTTCTCTCACTTTTCCATCTCTTTCTCTCCTCCTCCTATCATTCTTCCTTTCTCTATCATCTCTCCTCCTATCATACCTCCTCTCTTTATCATCCCTCCTATCTCTTCTTCTTTCTCTTGGGGAACTACTAGAATCTTCATGGGCATATGGAGAACGATTACATGCTTGCCTTTTTGCATTATTTGCCACCGTTTCTTGAATATTCCTTATGGTTTCATTTTGCCTCTCAAACATTTTTTCAAATCTTTGTGCAAGTCCTTTAATTTGCCTTCTAATAGCTAAAGACTTAGGTGAGGGAGGAGTGCTTTCACTACTTGATCCACCTTCATGAGACATGTCTACAAAATAAAAATATTAACGTAATAAAAGGTCCTCTCCACTCGCTAAGTGTTTCACTCAATAGATGTTTACTCGTGTTTCACTCAAAATTGGCTTTTGTATAAGGATTTCTCTCTTGCTTTTTTCCCCTCAAGTGTTTTCAAAAGTTCTTAAGGAAGTTAACCTCCAATCCACACAATCAACCACAACCAAGTGATAATCAATCAGCAAGACACAAGTGAAGCCAACAGAAGAAAACTCTAAGATAAAACTAAGGAAGCCAACAAAGACAATCAAGAAAACCAAACAAGAAATAAGCACACTAAAGAAAATAAAATGCAAACAAGACAAGAATGGAGAAATTAGAGAAGATTATATCATGTTAAATAACAGTTAAGTTGTTTCCAAAAATTTTTGGTATGAAATAAATCAGAAACTAAGCAAAAGCAAGCTGAAAATTACAAGAAAGTGGTATCCAAGAAGTAGTGCTATAGATTTTTTTTCTTTTTTTTTGCTGTAAATACTTTTTTTTTACTACACAATAGTTGTACCCTTTTTTTTTTAAATTGAATCACATAATTTTCAATTTGCCACTAATGATGAACTTGCAAGAACAAGCAAAAATATGAGAATGTTCATTTTTGAGACAGCAAAACTTCAATCTAATTGAACCAGAATCTTGGAAAGAAATAGTAAATAAGGAATTAGAATTAATTGTATTCACAATTTCCTTCAAATTAAGCTATTATTTAATACCAAACACTAAACACTAAACACTAAACTAACAAAATTTCATAAGATTGAACAGATTCAGAATCAAGAACATGTGATGAACACGAAGAACACAAATGTAGAAAATTAACAATTGGCTATGAATTTAGCTATTCCAATCACCAAGAAATAAGAATTCAGCAATAGAAACAAGTGTTGCAATAAGATTTAGTAAAGATTGTACCAAGAATTGATGGAACCCTAACTGTATGAACAACGTGGTGTGGAATAGTACTGCGTGAACAGTGTCGTGAATAATGCACGATGAACAGTGTCCGTAGATAGTGTGCGATGAACAGTGCTCTTCTTCAAATCCAACTCCAATCAAAGCTTATGATACTAATTGATGAAATTATAAACGATCTTGTGTTGGATTTCAAATAACAAAAATAGAAAAGATGGAGGATGGGCGCTACAATCACAGATTGATAAGCCAAAGGAACGATCGCCACAAGAGGGGGCCTCTTGATAAGATCAAAGATAATTGGCTCACTCAAGAACCTAAGAGTCACAAGCTTTCAATCTCAAATTGTATTCAATACTAAATAAAAATCTATTAACAAGAGCTTATATATGTCTAGCCCTCATAAGCCATCATATGCAAACCCTAATGGACCACTTGTGCTAATAAGTCTAGTTTTAATTAAATTAACTAAAGTAATAAGTTTTCATGAGAAAAAAAATCTAAAAATAAGTCTTGGTCCATATGGTCCATTTATTGCAAAAGTACTAAACTAGCTAAATTAACTAAATGCTAATGGATTCATTAGAGCCCATATCTTTCAAATATACGCAATTGACCATCTTGGACTCTTCTAGCTCCAAATTGGGCCTACTTTCAAATAGGACAGCAACCATCTTCTCTAAATCTCCCTTTATCCTCTTTACTTTTGCCCTTGTCATTGGTCCTTGAAACCCTTCCAACGCCTTAAGGCCTTTGTCTTCAATGGGCCTTCTTTAATTCTCATCACATTCTACTTCATTGTTACATTTCATCATTTCACAATTTGTCACATTTCAACTTCCTATTAATTTATCATCATATCCTTGTTCATATTTCATCCATTTGTTCTCCATTAATTATACTAAAACAATAAAAAAGAATGACAAAAACTATATGCTCATAATCTGTACAAGTTCAATTTATGCAATTTACCATAATAACTAGTTTTATAATTTGGATTGGTGTTAACCTTCAAAGGTACTCGAGTCTGTTTTCCCCAAATCAAGGTCATACTTAAGTACTCAAGTATCTTAAGGCACAGGTAAAGGTAAAGGTAAATGGCCATATTAATATTCGAGTATAGTATTCAAATATAAGGTCTTGTGTTAACAAAGCTAGTATTTAAGTATCATATTCAACTACTAAAAGGTTGAAAGTAAGGGCTTCCTCAATACTTAAGTATGGTAGTTAAGTACTACCCCTTGCTATGTAGTACTTGAATACCATATTTGAGTATCCTTTTTGGAATTTCTAGAATTTAGCTTAAAATGTAAAAAACCTAATTGAACTTCTTTCCCAACTTAACATGCAATAATAAGATTTCATTTAAATAATGTTTCACAAAGCTGTAACAATGTTTCCAACTCAGTATACATAAGTTCATAGAAATAAACCACATTCAAACTTCTACTTGTCAATGATCACATTATTTAACTAATAAACACAACAATTAAATTAATTATTTTTAATTTCCAAGTAATTAGATTATTAAACCTGAAGTAATCATTAACTTGACAAAGTGAGTAAGTTAAGATTGAACCAATTCAACTAGTTAAATTAAGTGGTTGAACCATTGCTTTATTTTTATATATAATAAATTATATATTACATATATGTATATAAAAATAAATTTATTTAATCAGCACAAGTTAATTACCAATGTCATGATGTACCTTGCAGTAGAATTCATGGGAGGCGAGCAATTTCATGCCTTTTCATAATGTTGGAGTGAGAATATAAACAAAAAGGAAGTCACTACTAATCATTTTTTAAGTGTGATTGGAACACCAAAAATGGCTTGCATTTCCAAAGTTCAAATTCAAGAGTTAGTTATTTGTAGCAAAGGTATTAATACCCTACAATATCCATTCAAAGAACAGCTACCTGTATATTCTAGTTTTATCTTTTGAATTGAGTTATAATGGCCCTTACTATATTACATATGTATTTTTTAACATGTAATTTTAATTTCAATTAATTTTTTAATTTGGTTACCAAATCCATCTAACTTCATGACAAGGTTTGAACAAAATAAAATGCCTCAATAATATTAAATATTATCATGATTGTATTTATAATCGAATTATTTAATTTTGATATGTTATAAGTATAAATTTTATTATTTTTGAATAATTTTAATAAAATAATTGTAGTATAATAAGATAAAAAATTATTTTAAGCAATCTTATTTATTTGTTTATTTAAAAAGTATCATATCAATGATTTTTAATTTAGATTATCAAATTTGTCTAATTTCATGACTAAATTTAAATAAATAATTATTTAAAAAAATTAAAATAATAATTATTTTATAAATTTTTAAGATATTAAATTTGTCTAATTTCATAACTAAATTTGAATAAAGAAATTGCTCAAAAAATTGAAATAATTTATATTGCACTTGTAATTGTTTTTAATATTATTCTATCATGAAAAAATTTAAATCATAAGAATTTTATAAAATTTAATTAGTGGATTCAATTAACATCAAATAAAACAAAATAAGATAAAAAAACATTTAAATTAATGAAAATTAAAGCATACAAAATGATATTTGTAAAAAAAAAAGGTGAAAAGTGAACGTTAATCTAAAAGTATCACATGGATAAGATAGTACTATCATAGTGTTGTACTATCCATTTCATTAATTTTAAAAAAGAAGAACTCTTTTTTGTTATTTATAATATAATTTTATTATATATTTTTAAAAAATCAAAACATAATGCAAATTATAAATATACATATAAACTCAATAGAGTAAAATACACTAAAATACCTCATATACAAAAATGATAAATATAAGATAATTTTTATGTGTATTAATATTGAACCTTTTTTTAATTTAATCCACTCATCTGATTTAAATTTTAAAATATCTCATCTTAAAAAATACTAAAATAGAATGGACTTCTAAACTATTTTAATTTATTCTATCATAAGAAGTTACATAAAATAATATCTTAACAATTTTATCAAACATAAAAAAAAATCCTTCCTTTTTTTGTTGATAAAAATAAAGTAAAAAATAAAAAATTATTTAGGATGGGATGGTACCTCGAGGTAGTTACCATCTCATCCATTATGATTTTATTTTTAAAGAAAGACTTCCTTTTTTATAATTTATTTTTTTGTAAGTAATAAAAAAATAGCAAGATAGGATGTAATAGTAAATAATATGTGTATTCCTGTCTTATTTCTAAGAGAATAAAATAAATTAATTATAACCCTTTTTAATTGCTTCGAAGCTCAGAATCTTGCTTATTATTGTTCTTTGTTTATCTCTTTTGCAATTTCATTCTTTCCTTCTTCCCAAGGAAGCTCAAAACCACACATACTACTAGGGTGAACTTCATTTTTTTATCCTTTTCTTCCTTTTTTTTTCCTGATACAAATATTTTCAAAATTAATAACAATTATGATTTTAGTATATATAATCAAAATTCATTTTATGCTTAGAGATATGTATTTGAAATTTTAGAGCAATAAGAATTTTAATTGTTACAAAAGAAATTAAAGAGGGTAAAAAAAGTGTATACTTGGTAATGAAGAATTTATTTTCAATAAATTTCTCTATTATCTTTCTCTTTCTCTCTTTAACCTTACTCTTTTTTATTATCTCTATTCCTTCCTTTCCTATGCTCTTCTTCCACTACTTCATATTTTTTTTCTTTTTGTCTTAACTAGTTTTCATTTCTCTTCTTATAGAGAAGGAATTGAATAACAAAATCTGTATTGGCAATTTTTTTTTAATTGTTTTGCCAAAAACTAAAGAATCACTACCTATTGCATATGCTAAGTGAGCTAGAAGAACCGAAAATTTTGATGTCTTATAGGTTGAAGGAAAAAAACATGTTTCATAGTATATAGAGTGCTGATAGCTTTTCATCCACTATTTTTCCCTACCTTGCAAAGAAATATTTTATTTTGGTATTTTTTAAATTTTTATTATTTTTATTTTTAGTTATAGTATTATTTAGACAAAATTAGATGTCAATAGTTACCCCTTTTACTCACCTACTCACCTTTTAGGAGGTGAGTAAAGGCATTAACACACAATCTATAAAAGTAACTTAATTGTGAAATGTTAATGATTTAGAATGGAAAACTTAGCCCCTTTTTGAGGGAACTTAAGTTAGCAATGAGAAGATGAATAACCTGAATTGGTGCAAGCTTAATGCAATTTAATTAGATTTGATTTATTAAAAAAAATACATGACTTAGATTGACATAAACTTAATCCTAACTTGATCGAGTTCGATGTAATGAAATAAATTCTCTAGATTGACACAGGTTTGACCTAACTCAATTGGGTTCAATTTGAAAAAAAGAAATAAATGACTTAAATTAACACAGGCTTAGTTCGATTTTATTGAATTTAATTTAACAATAAAAAATAAAATAACCTAGATTAACATAGGCTCAACCTAACTTAATTGAGTTTGATTTAATGAAAAAGCAAATGACCTATATTAACACATGCTAAACTTGACTTGATTGACCTAGGATTAACACTATGCTCGACTTGATCGAAGTTCGAATTTAACTGATAAAAAAGAAAATAACCTAGATTAACACAGGCTTAACTTAACTTAATTGAGTTCGATAAAATAAAAAAATAAATAACCTAGATTAACACATGCTTGACTTAACTTAATTGAGTTTGATTTAATGATAAAAAAAATAACTTGGATTAATTTAGACTCAACTTAAGTTGATTGAGTTCGATTTAATGATAAAAATGAAAATAACTTAGATTAACATAGGCTCGATTCAACTTAATAGAGTTTGATTTAATGAAAAGGAATAAATGACTTGGATTGACTATAGGCTTAGACTTGACTTGATTGAATTCGATTTAGTGATAAAAGGAAAAATAACCTAGGATTGACATAAGCTTAACTTAATTTGATAAAATTCAATTTAATGAAAAGGAATAAATGACTTGGATTAAGACAAATTCAACTTGACTTGATCAAGTTCGATTTAATGATAAAAAGGAAAATGACTTAGATTAACACATGCTTGACTCAATTTGATAGAGTTTAATTTAACAATGAAAAACCAAATGCCTTGGATTGACACAAACTTGACTTGACTTAATTGAGTTCAATTTAATGATGGAAAAATAAATAACCTAGATTGACACAAGCTTAACTTAACTTAATCAAGTTTGATTTAATAATAAATAAAAAAATGACCTGGATTGACACAAGCTTGACTTAACTTGATTAAGTTTGATTTAACTGATGAAAAGGTAAATGATCTAGATTGATATAGGCTTGACTTAAATTAATTAAGTTTAACTCAACTAGAAAAAGGAAAATGACTTAGATTGGCATAGGCTCGACTCGATTTTATCGAGTTTGATTTAACAATAAGAAGGAAATAATCTAAATTGACTAGGTTTAATTTAAAAAAGTAAATTATGCAAACATGACTTGATGTAAGAATGCATTGCATATAATAATAACTTAGTTATTTATTAGAAAAGTTCCTCACTTCATCCTTGTAGGGCTTTCTTCTAAGAAAGTCATGTTTAGAAAGTACTAAATTTTACCATTTTCCATTATATCTATTTCCCTTTGTTTAGTTCAAATCTTCCACCAACATTAGACCTTGTTTTCTATCTAGTGGAATTGAGATAATCTCAATGTTTAGTTTAATCATATATGAAATTGGACTTATATATATTCAGATAAGTAAGACATTTCATGGTGTTCTAATATACACTTATCATATGAAAATACATGATATCTAGACAAGGAGAATGAGGAAAGAAATAATAATTAAGATTATTATTGCAATAAAGCTGATAATGGAGAATTATTAAGTGAAAGATTTTAGTATCGAATATAACAAATGTTGTTGGTCACAAAGTTTATCCCTTATAATATTTGATCATCTTAAATTATGAGACCAATCATAATGAGTTTGATTACATGAGCCCTTCTTAAGAGAGTTTCACTTATTTCATTTTCAATATAAAATGTCTACCCCACTTTGATGGAAGAACATATCAATATATCAAGTTCATTATTAAATGAAAGGTAAATATGCCTCATGCATAATACCTTTTTCCCTCTCTAAATTGACAGGATGTGATAACTTTTCACTATCCATATCTATAAGAATTAAAGCTCTACAAGAGAAAGCATTCATCACAATAAATGGTCCCTTATAATTAAGACTTCATTTTCCTCGAAAATCCTTTTGAATTGGTAACATCATTTTTAACACCAAGTCTCTTTCTTGAAATTAATGAGATGGACTTTTTTTAGCATATACCCTCATTAATCTTTTCTAATAAAGTTAAATATGGCATAATACAGACAATCTTTTTCCTTCGATAAGGTTTAATTAATCGTATCAAGTTCGAATCCATTTAGCCTTTTCTAATTATGCTTCCATTAAAACTCTCACTGAAGGTATCTTAACTTTAATAAGGAGTATTACTTCCATCCTATATACTAATGAGAAAGGGGTGGCTTTTGTTGATGTGCGAATGGATATCCGATAGCCATGTAATGTGAAAGAGAACATCTCATGCCAGTTTTTATATATGATTGTTATTTTTTAGATGACTCTTTTAAGATTATTGTTAGCAGCTTCTATAGCTTCATTCATCTTTTGGTGACATGGTACTAAGTTATCGTGCTTTATATTAGATTTTTTGCATAATTCTACCATCAACTTGTTATTTAGATTAGTTGTATTATATGTTATGATTTTTTAGGTTTGCCATAATGATATATCAAATTCCCCTTAATGAATTTGAAAACTACATTTTAAGTAATGTTTGCATATAAAGAAGCCTCAACCCATTTTGTGAAGTAATCAATGGAAACTAAAATAAACTGATTTCTATTTAAAGCTTTTAGTTTAATTAGGCCTATAGTATCAATTCCCCATATTGAAAATAACTAGGGAGCTGTTAGAACATTTAGTAATATAGGAGGCATATGGATTTTATTAGCATAAACTTAGCACTTATGACACTTTCTCACATGATTAATGCAATCAAACTCCATTATTATCCAATAATATCCTGGTCTCAAAATTGTTTTAGCTATAGCATGTCTGTTTGCATATGTTGCACAACAACCTTCATGTACTTCTTTGATAATCCTTTCTACTTCTTTAGCATCAACATATCTTAATAGCATAGTATCATAATTTCTTTTGTATAACACCTCCTTATTTAGGAAGAAATCTATTGCCATTCTTCTTATAGTTCTTTTATTATTTTTTGAGGCTCTTGGTGGGTATTCTTAATCTTTGATGTAATATTTAATATCATAATATTATGGCTTCTCGTCTATCTTTTCTTCAATATTTAAGCAATATGCATATGAGTCTTGCCTTTCAATCTTGATATAAAACTTCCCATCATTACAATTCATTTTAAACAAAAAGGACAAAGTTGCTAAAGCATCTCATATCTGATTATCTTCTTAAGGAGTATGGTGGAATGTGATTTCATCAAAATATTTATATATCTCTAATATATATTTATGTTAAGGAACTACTTTAGCATCTTATCTCTCCTATTCTCTATTTAATTAATGGATTACTAGTATGAAGTTTCTATATACCTTTATAATTTTTATTCTTAAATCTATTGCTACTAGAATACCCAAGGCATAAGCTTTATATTCAACCATTTTGTTTATGTAGTCAAAACAAAGTTTGGTTGTGAATGAGATAATTTCTTCATCAAGGAAATTAGTACAACACCAATACCATGCCCTAATGCATTGGATACTTTATTAAATACTAGCCTCTATGTACGAAATTTAATAACTTCTTAATCTTTAAATAAAGCAATGATGTCTTCATCAAGAAACTTATTTTGCATCGACCCATAATCTTCAATAGATTGATTAGCTAAAAATTTAGCAAAAATGCTACCTTTTATTGCCTTTTGCATGCTATAGATAATATCATATTCTGACAAGAGCACTTGCCATCTTACAATTCTACTAGTAAGGGTAGGTTTCTTAAAGATATACTTTATAGGATTTATCTTTGATATTAACCATATGGTGTAACTTAGTATATATAGCCTTAGGTGATTGTATAGCCTTAGCTGATGAGCTACTTATGCTAAAGCACAAGAAGTTCATTCTAACAATAAGTATTTAGCCTTATAATTCATGAACTTCTTGCTTAGGAAATATATAGCTTGCTCTTTCCTTTTTTATTTATCATTTTGCCTCAATACACAACCTATGGATTCCTTTAAAATAGAAAAATACATGATAAAGGGCCTATTGTCACAACCTAAACCTAATCGTGACTCGTGTGGATCTCGATACCCGGTATCCACCAGTCTCACCACTAATTCCATTAGTTTTACCTAATAGAAACCTTCCCATTTCCATGGGAACTCAAATTATACTATAAAATTCTTACATATAAATGGACAAAGTTTCCTCAATTTTTTGGACCTTTTAAAGGGCCACTTATCCTAAATCACAAAACTTGCACTTTTTATAAATATGATAGCATTATTAACATGCAGAATACTATACAACCTCACTATATATATATATATATGCACACACACATAGATAAATGATTCAACACATGAAGTGTTGAATCAACCTATACTTTATATTCATATCCTAATCCTAATCTCAAAGAACTCTAATTATCAAAATTTTCAAATAGGCCATCTTTAATTCTCTTTGGATGCAATAGAGCTTAAGACATCTAATTCAACCTAAAAATATTGAAAAACAAATAGAATGAGTTATAAGAACTTAATGAACATATATCTATCACTACTAAATCTTAATTTAATTAAATATTAAAAGTTTAAATACTGATTGGGCATTTGACATAAAAGTAAATGCAATTTACACTCCCTGAGTTTCTAGCAATACAAAATTGAGCCTTAGACTGAGTATTCACTTGCACACAACTTATACTTTATAATTCTCATCACAAGTCATAATATCTTAACCATTATTATTGACGTATAGTATCATCCTCATATCACACGTATCCATTTCGGATGATTATCACATGCACAAACAACTATAATGGATCAATTACAATTATATCATCACAATCACATCAATAAGAGATATTCAATCACAATAAATTTTCATGTCATATCACAAATGCATATTAATCATAATGATATCACATGCATCCACCTTTTAACTCCCATGTTAACTTTATATTCTTCATAAACTGCTTATTTTTGTCTTTCCAAGGTTAACCTTATATCTTTCATAAATTATCGCCAGGAATTTCCCATCTAATTTTCACATCATTGCCCCATCATAATTCTCATTTCAACCGCCATTAATGACATATTTCATATCATAACATATACAATAGAACTCATCTCTATAAATCATAATTTCATTATAATCTTAATATAATTCGGCTATTCATTATCACAAAGTACATAGGGTACATAACACAAAATATATATAGCAGCACCATGCCCTCTTACATGGCCACAATATTCATTCACATCACAATATAGTTCACATTATAGTTTCCAGCATACAAGTAACGATATAATTTCAATCACATTATGAATATCATTTATTTTCACATTTCAATCACGATTAATCAGTGATTAGTAGTAATCATCACTATGCCTCATAAGGTTGACCAAATAATATTTTCCTAAATAGATAATTACCAACTCATGACAAGTATCATTTCCAAATTTTCTCATACATAATCACACAATTGATTTCATATTATATATCATAATTCACAATTACATTATATAGCATTCACAAATGAATAGATATATGATCTATATCATTTATAAAAAGGACTATAATTTATGGCATTTAAATAGCTTATTATTAAAATATTGAATCAGAGTGGGATATATACTTACGTAAGTCGCTTCTACACTACTGCAAGTTTCAAAGTACCCATACATGTCCTTTCATCTTGTACCCCTATTTCATGATTTATAGAAATAAACTATAATTATATAAGTATATTAATAATCGTAAAATCCTTCTTTTTTCGTTACCATATCAAGTATCCAAATGATATTATAAAACAAGGTTCTCTTGAATCAAATAGGAATCCTTTAAATTATGAAAATATAACATTTTACAATTATTCTAAGTAGAGTATTCGTAATAATTCTATATCATAAAAATTTTATTCTACAGGACTATTATCATATATTTAAATTTACTTACAATATGGGTTTTCTAAGATATTCAACTATTATAGAAATTATTATCACAAAACACTTTAAAACTGATTCTACTCATGGCATTTAGACATTTTGATAACATAAAATTTACATTTTCTAAAGAATCACCACTTATCTTAAATAGGCATAAAAGTGGGTTTTCTAGATGGATATCCAAATTATCCAAAATCATAAAAGATAAAATCTTTCAGGTATCATAAGCATGATACTTTAACTTTCCATAGTATAAAAATATTATTTATTAGAAGCATTGTTAAGAATCTATGATATGCATAAAATGGGTTTTGCTTGAATCATGCTGGAATCTTGTAAAATGTTAGAATCTGATGTTCTATATCCATTCTAATCGTATTATTCTAACAATCCATATTATAAAATTTCTATTTTTCATATGCATCCTCCAATATATTTAATATATATAGGCATTCTTGATTCTACATGAATTTATTAAAATAATAACAAATAATAACATGTAATGCTCCATATATGATTTATTCATCTTATTTTAACACTTTTTATCATAAAAAGTACATTTTTATCTCATACAAGTCATTATATATATATCGCATTAAAGTAAGTTTTTCTTTAAATCAACCTTTAAATAATATAGATTAAAGGAATTAATTGTATAGAAAGTGTTTCCACTTGATAGAGCCTTTGTTGTATATGTACACTCATAATATGATTTTATAAGTTTTCTAAAATATATGACCATTATTAGAAATATTACTAGATACTATTATCAAATAATTCTACTCTTATCAATTAAACACTTTGTGGCAAAACATCATAGCTTATTAATCTGTTACTATTTATCTCAATTATGTAAAAACAAGTCTTCTAAATTAGTTTTAAATTATTTATAATATTAAGATATATTATTCTAAATAATATTCACTCATCTCATCCTAACATTACATAACATAAAAATCTTATTTTTCAAGAGCACCTAGTCAAAACTTTAATATATATAAATTGGATATCTTGGATTAACTATCAAATTGGAAAAAATATTAAAATATTATAATATGGATTGCTCATCACCTTCAATAAAGGTTGCTAGTAGCTCGCTAGCACCGGAAAGTAGCAAATCGCTAGCGAAGAAGACCCTAAGCTGTTCTACTACACATAAAATAGTGTAGTTCTAGACTAGCTTCTTGTCGCAGCATCATGCCATCCAAAATCAACACTTAGCTAAAGATTGGCTTGGTAATGTTCATCTACCTACCATTGCTTATGATGGCTTTCTTCTCGCTTGTCATGCTGAACCGCTGTTCATTGTCTCTTCATCATGGCTGAATAACAAGCAACAACACTAACAAAGGAAGCTATCTCACAAAGTTGTACTATGTAATGAAATAATAGCAATGCTAAGGATGGTACACAACTTCAGTCGAACCAAGAAAAAGAAGAAAGAAGATAGAAAGGAAGAAGGGCGGTGGAGTGAGTGAGAGAGGACAACAACTAGGAAAGAAAAATCTAGAAAGAAAAGAGAAGTAGTAACCTAAAAGAAAAAAGAGCAAAATAAATTAAAAAAACTTTAGGATTTTATCCTATGTTTCTTTCTTTCATGAGCTTATCCTCTTATAAAATCTTAGCCACTCATTCCTTTTATTAAATCCTATTTTTCACTAAATTAATTTTACTTAAATTTCTTAATTCAATTTTTTATCTTCCCTTAATATAAAAATTTATACACTCTCAATAATCTGATAAATTTTAAAATTCTAAATATAATTGTTTTAAACTTTCACATTTCACAAAAATAAAATACCAAATATTATCTAATTATTCCATAAATCCTTGTATCCATTTTCCAATAAAATTACTTTTAACTCAGTAAATTTCTTGGAAAATGGTTTTATAATAAGGTAGATATAAATACATTTTGAATACTATTGATATTATTTTAATATTCTAGAATCCTCAATTTGAAAAATAAATTTAAGACCAATATTAAACAAATAAATAAGTAATCATCCATAAACTTTAAATTTAAACTTGGGATGTTACACCTACTAGGTGTTGGAGATAATATTGCTTGATTTTTTCAAATGCCATTTGACAATCCTCATTCCATTCAATAGTTTAGTTCTTACGCAATAGTTTAAATATTGGCTCACATATTATCGTTAACTAAGATATGAATCTTACAATATAATTTAATTTTTCGAGGAAACTTTAAACTTTTTTTTATGCATGTAGTTAGTATTTTAACAATGGCTTGAATTTTATCTAGGTCAACTTCAATTTCTTGTTAACTAATCATAAATATCAAGAGCTTCCTAATCTCACACTAAATGTGCATTTTGTTTGCTTAAGTTTTAATTAAGACTTTCTTAGCCTTTTAAATAGCCTCTTTAAATCTTTAACATGACTTTTTTCTATTTTAAGTCTTCTAATAATATCATTAACATAAACCTCTATTTCCTTATGTATTATGTCATGAAATAGGGTGACCATATCCCTTTGAGAAGTTGCCCTTGCATTCTTTAATCTAAATAACATTACTTTATAGCAATAAGTACCTCAAAGAGTAATAAAAGTTATCTTTTCCATATCTTAAGGATCAATTTTGTTTTGATTATAACTAGAAAAGGCATCTATAAGTGAAAAGATCACATGTCTATTAGTGTTATTGACCAAGACATTAATATATGGTATAGAAAAGTCATCTTTAGGACTAGCGCTATTTAGATCTTGATAATCAACATCCAAACCATTTATCTTTCTTTGAAATTGGAACAATATAAGCAACGCATTTTGAGTATTTAGCAATTGCAAGAAACCCAGTATCAAATTGTATCTTGATTTCTTCCTTTATCTTTAAAGTCATTTCAAGTTTCATTCTCTTAAACTTTTGCTTTATTAGTTTATACCTAGGCTTCAATGGCAATTTATAAACTACTATATCAAGATCTAGTCTAGGCATTTCTTGGTATGGCTAAGCAAAAATATCATTATACTTATGAAGAAGACTGATTAACTTTTCTTTTTTAGCTTTAGCCATTAAAGAAACAAGCTTTATGTCTTTCTTATCTATCTTAGTGCCTAAATTGATTATCTTGATTGATTCTTCAAAGGGTTGAGTTTCTCTCTCTTTTTGTTCAACTAACTTTAAAAGTTCAATAGAGGCCTCTATTTCATCTTTCTCATTATTATCAGCATTATTAATAAGATGATTGAAATTATATAGGAGGAGTATAATATCATTATTTTTAATCATATCATGTTTAGACCTAGATTCAAAAAGGATTTATAAAGAGAGAAAAAGGGTAGAATAAGCAAAGATAAAAAAGACAAAGGAAATATCATGAAATGCATTTACTATATAGAGTGATTCTTGGAATAAAAATATGAAAACCCTTTTAAAACCTAAATCTTGAAGCCTTGGGCGAAGCCTTGGGGGATGATTATATGAAATTACTTTTCATCAATCTTTATAATAATAGGAAGTTCAATGCTCTCCCAATGTTTGAGCTCTGAAACTTGAGTACATGGATACTCCAAGTTGATGTTTGGAAAGCACTTTCAAGTTCTTCTTCTGCCACTTTAACATAAGGAATACTTAAAGACTTAGTAACCCACCATGTCCTCTTCACCAGACACAATAATTAACTTATTTTTTATTATGAACTTCACCTTTTGGTGCAAGGTGGATGACACAACTTCAGTTGAATGAATCCATAAGTAACTTAACAACCAACTATATGTTGGATTAATATCTATAACTTGGAATAATAAGTTAAAATTATGCAGGCTAATTTAAATAGGGAACTTGATGTCGCCAATAACTTCCTTTTTAGTTCCATCAAAGGTTTTTACAACTATAATGCTAGGTTTTCCATAAGATTCATTTATAGAAAGCTTGGATAATGTTAATTTTGGCATCACATTTAAAAAAAAAGCCATTATTAAGAAAAACTTTTGCTATGATATGATTTCCATACTTGATTAAGATGTGGAGTGCTTTATTATACCCTATTCCTTTGGATGGTCTTTCATCATTAGTAAAGGTAAAGTAATTATCTAAAAGGAAATTACATATAATGCTGCTAAGTTTTTCAATTAAGATATCATGAGAAATATGAGCTTAATTTAACATTTTCATTAACATATAACGATGTGCTTTTAAATTCAAAAATAAGGATAATAAAGATATTTTAGCAAATGTGCAATTTAACTGCTTGATTACTTAATAATTGCTTTACTTTATGAGTTTCAAGAACTCACAAGTTTCTTCTTCAATTACACTTTTTTTGTACTCAATATCTCAAAGTACTATAGGTTCGCCTTATTTCTCTTTAAAATTACCTTTTATAATAACTTTTCTTATTAATGATTTATCCTTTCCTTTTCTTTATCTTTCCAATTCTTCCATCCTATGCTTTTCTAATTCTTTCGAGGTGTAATAACAGCCACTTTGGGTGATTCCACCAAACTTAGAGATGTTGATGATGGTCGAAGTTGGCATAGGTATAGTAAGAATATTGTTTATTACTAGAAAGAACTTGATATGTATAATCTCATGCCATGCATTGGTTTTCTTATATTGAAAAGGACTTGGAACTTTAATTTTTACTGTTTCTAAATTTTTAAGCAAAGATATTGAGGGGACTGATAGATATATTTTTTTATCATTATATCAAATGGTCAATGGGTTAAGGATGAATAAGGATGCTTGTGTACCCCCCCACTTTATTAATTTCTTAAGCATAAGAAAAATGCTTCAACTACATTAACACTAACATCTTTAATAGTGTAAACTATTTGAACTAATTGTTCATTCATTAAGCCTTGAAGGATTTCTTTAAAGTTAATACAATCTTCAATGGAATGTCTACTTTCATTTCCATGAAATTCGCAAGTTTCCTCATAGTATTTAGCCTTTATTTGTCATAGCTATAGGTAGGTATACTTGTTTCTTGCAAGATTTTGAAAATAATTTTCATTGGCATTTTTATCTTAGATATTTTTCTTTTAATGCACTTTATTGATTTTCCATAGATGACATTAACCTTAGAACTTCCATAGTCTAGTAAAGGTTATGACTCACATCAGGTGCTCTTGTCATGCCTTCAAAGCTCAACCATTTAACATTAAGCAAGGTTTAGACCTTGTTTTTTAAAGCAATATAATTCTCGATAGTGACCTATAGCTCCTGCATGGTAATTATATCTAGCATTTAAATCATACCATTGTGGATATGGAGGCTTTATTGGTTTCATTAGGGTTAAAGTTACTTTGCCATCTTAGAAGAGTTTAAGTAGAAGCTTAGTGTAAGATATCGGGATGTGATCATATTATATAAATCTTATCTTTTAATTATTTCCAGTTTTTCTCTGATTAGTCCCTTGATAAAGGTTTTGACTTGCGAGTTAAATCATTTGAGAGTTTCCACTCCATATATGCTAAGGAATGATATAAGGTTACATATATGGTGCTTAGGAAGTTAAAGCCATATATGGATAAGGCATAGAATGAGATTGGAAATTTTAATTTACATGTGGCTATTTAAGTTTCATTTATCTTGCCTTGTGCCCTTCATCATGATTATCAAGTATCCTTCTAACTTTTATACCATGTTTAATTTTTTCCTCAATAACAACTATATCAAAAAAAGTTAGTAGAAGCATTACCATTCATTCTATCGTAAAAAGGAAAGTGGAGTGCGCAAATGAATGTTGAAACCATATCTTTATCTGATATAGGTAGTTGCACTTAAGCAGGTAAATCCCTCCATTATTAAGCATATTCTTTGAATGTTTCAATGATTTTCTTTTCTATGTTCTATAATTGCATTCTGTCTGGAGCCATATCAATATTATAATGGTATTGACTTAGAAAAACATTAGCTAAGTCTTTCTAACCTCACATCTTGTTTCAATCAAGCTTGATATACCATCTTAATACAACACTAGTTAAACCATCTTGGAAGACATGGATTAGTAACCCATCATCTTGAGTGCAAAATGCCATGTTCCAATAATAAGATGTTAGATGGTTCGTTAGGCATCCGGTTCTATTATGCCTTTAAATATTCTAGTACTTTAAATCTAGGAGGAATGACCATATTAGCAATAAGGCATAATTCTAGAGCATCTAACATTCCATACTTATTGGTTCTCTCTATTGCTCATAATTTTTCTTCCAAGATTTCTAATTTCTCATTATTTTTAGAGTCTTTGATAAGCTTTTATAGAGAATTCTTGAGTTCTTTTTGCACTTTAAGGTGATCTAGATTAAAAATATGGTCTGATGCATGCATATCTTCATTGGGTCTTATAGGTTTTTAAGAGTAGAATGAAGAAATTGGATGATAGTAATATTGCACCATGGTAAAGGTTGTTTCATTGATTTAGCTCCTGGAAGAGGTACATTGCCTTTTAGTGGAATATTGCCTTGTTGATGAAGAGGATTTTAAGCATTAATAGGTGTAAATTTAGGTAAATACATTAAGGTGCTTAGGATGGTGCATTTTGATCTTGATTTTAATTCTACTCTCCTTCTCTAGCTTTCTTTTGTTCTAAAGATGATAATATTTTCATCATTATTTCTAGTTCCCCTTTCAATTAATCAATATCTTTCTTCATTTAGTCTTGGTTTTTGTTTATTTCCTCTATGGCCTCTGCCTGGTAGTGAGTATGATACAAATGTCATAGAAGCAAGGTTCCTCTTTTGAGATGAGTTATAATATTTTACCTTTTTAAAACATAGATAAATGATGAATATATATTTATTCAGACAATGTATGAATGAAAAGATTATGTGAGAATGATGTCACTAGAAGGTCATTCATTTCATTATATATTAAAGAAATGATTATATAATTTATTGCTATCAATTACAAACTTCAAATTTTAGTAGAATTGATTGAGTTGCTCTAAATCTTTGCTAGTATTAAAGAGGAATTATTAGGTATTGCTCAGTGGTAGCTTTGCTTTAATTTCCTAAGCTACTTTTGCTTTCTTTCAAGCCTTCTTGGTGACTATTCTTATTTCTCTAATCAATTTGTTTGCTTATGATTTAACTTTATTTGATTTCCTCTCCATTTCTACACTTCATTAATACTAGTAATTCTTATCTTGCAATAAGTTAGTTTGTAGTCTTAACTATTGGATTGTATTATGACACACCTCCAATTGCTAACTTAGATTATGTAATTGTAATTGAAGTTCAAGTTTCTCATTTTTATATTTGTTGTTCTCTCTTTTGATGCTTTCTTTAACATCTCGATATTTTTGTGTAAGCTTCTTTATTTTATAATGCAATTTTGAAGTTCTTGATGATGTTTTGAGGCTTTTTCTTAGCTTAACTTTTACAATTCTCATACCCTTTCCTTGGCTTTAATTGTCTTATTAACTCATATATCCTTTTTAGCTTACAACTTTTTATTTTTAGTTATCATTACAACTTATTTCTCTTAAGCTTGATAATATGTTGCTTTATATTTTGCCTTTGCCTTACTTTAATAATAGATTGGTTTAGGAAATAAATGTATTAGCAATCTAAGGCCTTCAACCTTAAGGGCAATAAAGCCCTTTCCTTTACTAAATTGCTATAATAAATATCCATCAATCATCACATTAGAGAATTGTCTAACTTCTACTTAATACACTAGCTTTCAAGCTTCAATAGCCTTTTTAATCTTTGGTAGTGAGTTTTTTATCATTGTAGGAGTATTCCATGCTAGACAACCCATAAGACATTGGAATGAATTATTTAGACCCTAGTTATTTTCTTATCATTATAGGTGCATAACTAGTCACACCCTAAAAATTGATAATGGGACCTAAGGTTTTTCTCCACACCTATATATGGTTAGAACATGTTGCACCTAAGGAACTCTCCATAGTACTTTCCTTCGTTCTTTGAAATAATTATTCCATCAGCTTTTTGGTTAGTGTTTGGTATGGCTAATTGGTAGCAACAAATTCTTACAAAGGATTCTTATTTACATAATGATAGGACAAGAACTTAATTTTGGGATATTGAAAGCAATCAACATCGAAGAGGTGACTAAGCATCTATATAACTAACAACTAAGCACAAACCTTGAATAAACCTTTTCTTTTCATTCAATAATGATTAAGTGATCTAATTATTTTTGCCAGAATTGTTAGGATTGGATTGATTTTATGCTCAATCTTTTCAAATAACTTGATCACATGCTTATTACTATATCCCTTTGCTTTTAAAAACATTACCAAATTGTAGACAGCCAGGGCTAGCATGGCTAAACCATGATCATTATTAATATGTTTTGGAGAAGATTTCAATAAGTAATTTGTAGGCAAATAATAACTATCCTTTTTTTTCTTCATATGCTTTACTATTTCATAAGTTTGAACTCCTACCATTTTTGTTAGTTGTCTTATAGCCCTTTTGCTATCATAAAAATATATCTTATTTTTTGTCACAATCATAATATCTAGATGCTCTTTGTACTCTTCAATGGTAGGAGTCATGTGATGTTAATTAAATGTAAAGCAACAGTAAAATGGATCTTAAAAATGTAATATAGCTTTTAGCATTTCTATACTTATCTTTAAAAGTACCTTTCATTTCTGTTTTATGCCAAATTTAGATCTAAGCATTCAGATAATTTCATTTAAAATCAATGTTTCCTATTTCAAGCAATTGCAATACATTCCTTTGTTGAAGGTAATCCTTTTTTTCTAATTAAGTGGCCTTAAATTCTTGCAGTACTAATCCTTGAAGTTCATAATCAACTGTAAATTTAATGCTTTGTTTTTCTATTTTTAAATGAGTTCAAGTGATATAAGTGATCTTTAATAATATTTATGCATAATGAAATGCAAGATGCTAAGGAATAAAAGCAACAATCACATTTAGTTAGACAAGAATAAAACAAAGGATAAGCCATTCAAGTTTAATTTTTAAAATGAGGGTAAGTTATTTAGTTTAACTGATATATAACTTGATCATCATTTTTTGTAGTAAACTTACATTATTTAGACAAAACATTAATCATAAAAGAGTTCCCTCATGCATTCCATAAAGATTTTTCCTAGGTTTGAAATTTCCTCTCATAGGATAGAATTCTCTCAAATAAGGTAGTTCTAAGTTTATTCTAATTTGTGCTTGGTTTAGGTTCTATAACACCTAATTGATAAAGGATTCTTATATTTTCTTTATTATCACCACTATAGACTAGTAGAGCCTTCAATCCTCACCCATGATAAGCTACAAACAAAAAAGGTTAAATTTAAGTGGGGGTGTTTCACTAGTCTGCCTAAAAATTGGCAATCTCATGAGAACATCACTACTTTGCCTTTTAACTAATCCTAAAAAATAATGTACAATTGAGGTAAGAGCCTTGCAATATGTGTGTGAGATTTACAATGTACAATTTACAAGAGGGAATATTAACCATTCTAAAATTTTCACATAACTAATTTATCATGAAATAAATAAATATAATCATAATGAGATGAATAAGGAAAGCATACTTGTAAAGAAAACATTGAATCAACACAGACTAAGAAAATTCAAAGCTAAGATAGAAAAAGATGAAATATAATGGCCTAACTTCGATTCAATTCCCTAGTGAAGTTACTAAGCTATTGCGATATGCCTCACAGTAGAATTCATAGGAGGTGAATGGTTTCATGCCTCCTTGTAATGTTAGAGTAAGAATATAAAGTAAAAAGGAGTCACCATTAACCATTTTTTACATTGTGATTGGAACATTAAAAATGGTTTGTATTCCCAAAATTCAGATTCAAGAATTGGTTACGTGTAAAGAAAGTATTAGCATCCTACAATCTTCATTCAAAGAACAATTGCCTATTTATTTTAGTTCTACCTTTTTAATTAAGTTACGATGGTTCTTACTATATTGTATGTGTACTTTTTTAAATGTGATTTTAATTTTAGTTAATTAATTCATTTGTTTGCCAAATCCATATAACTTTATGGCAAGATTTGAACAAAATAAAATACCTAAGTAATGTTAAGTGCCATTATGATCATACTTGCAATTAGATTACTTAATTTCAATATATCTTAGGGATAAATTTTATTATTTTTGAAGAATTTTTAATAAAATAATTGTAATATAATAAGATAAAGAAAAATTATTTTAAGTAATCTTATTTATTTATTTATTTAAAAAGTATCAAATCAATAATTTTTAATTTAGATTATCAAATTTGTGTAACTTCATGACCAAATTTAAATAAAAAATTATTCAAAAAAATTGAAATCATATATATTGCACTTGTAATTGATTTTAGTATTATTCCATTACCACAAAATTTAAATTATAAGAATTTTATAAAAGTACAAAAATGTATCAATAAAATTATTTTAAAAAATTCAATGGTTGTGAATTTATTAGGAAAGTATATCTTTTTAATGGATTCAATTAACATTACATAAAACAAAATAAGATAAAAAAATATTTAAATCAATCAAAATTAAAATGTATCATGTGATATTTACAAAAAAAAAATGTACAAAGTGAACATTGATCTAGAAGTATCACATGGGTGAGACGGTACTATCAGTGCTATCCCATTTATTTCGTTAATTTTAAAAAAGAAGGATCCTTTTTTACATTTATTATGTATATTTTTTTAAAATATAATATAAATTATAAATATACATATAAACTCAACAAAGTAAAATAAACTAAAACACTTTACATATAAAAATAATAAATGTAAGATAATTTTTATATGCATTAATATTAAGATTTTTTTAATTTAATCTGCTTATGCAATTTGATTTTTAAAAATCTCTCACCTCAAAAATATTAAAATAAATTAAACTTTCAAACTATTTTAATTTATTCTATCATAAGAATTACATAAAATAATATCTTAATAATTTTATTAAACAAAAAAGAAAATCTTTCCTTTTTTAGTTCATAAAAATAAAGTAAAAAAATAAAAAATTATTTTGGATGGGATGATACCTTGAGTCAAGTGCCATCCCATCCATTATGATTTATATTTTAAAAAAGACTTCTTTTTTTCTAATAAATTATTTTTTTTGTAAGTAATAAAAAATAACAAGATGGGACATAATAGTAAACAATGTATGTAGTCTTATCTTATTTCTAAAAGAATAAAATAAATAAATAATAATCTTTTTTAATTGTTTTAAAGCTTAAATTCCAGCTCTTTCTTATTCTTTGTTCATTTCTTCTGTAATTTCATTCTCTCTTTCTTCCTAAAGAGCTCAAAACCACACATTATTGGGATCAGGTTCATTCTTTTATTCTTTTTATCTTTTCTCTTTTTTTTTACACAAGTATTTCCAAAACTAACAACAATTATGATTTCAATATATATAATCAAAATTCATTTTATGCTTAAGACATGTATCTAAAATTTTAGAACAACGAGAATTTTAATTGCTCAAAAAAGAAATTAAAGGAGTTAAAAGAGTGTACACTTAGTAATGAAGAATTTCCTCTTAATAGATTTTTCTACTTTCTCTTTCTTTCTCTATCTCTCTTTCTCTTTCTTTCTTTTAACCTTACTATCTCTCTTTCCTTCCTTTCCTATAATCTTCTTCCACTACTTTAGAAAAAAAAGTTTTTTTCTCTCTATCTCAACTGGTTTTCATTTCTCTTCTTATAGGGAAGGAATTGGACAACAAAATCTATATTAATAATTTCTTTTTAATTATTTTACCAAAAACCAAAGAATCACCACCTATCTTACAAGCTAAGTTGGCCAGAAGAACTAAAAATTTTGATATCTTATAGGTTGAAGGAAAAAAAGTGTTTTATAGGGTGCAAAGTTTTGGCAATATTTTCCCCTAACTTGTAAAGAAATTTTTATTTTTGTATATTTTTTAAAAATTTTATTATTTTTATTTTTCATTATAGTATAATGTGGACAAAATTATTTGTCAATAACTATATTTTTTAAAATATAAATAAATATTAATCATACTATAATTATGAGTAATATAGTAATAGAAGGAATAATTAATAAGGAATTGATGTAAAAAACCTCCAAGATAATTGAAGCATAACGTCTTGAATTCAAATTGCAGGATTATCATTTGTTAAGAATTCACATTTTAATGGGTTTAAATATACTAACAAAATATTACTTTTGACATATACTTTGATATAAAGCAAATATAATAGCAATTCATATTATACTAAATAAATGATAAAAATTGCAAGCTATGAAATATAAAAAATATAAATTAAACAAGATAGTTTAAGAAGCAAGTGTATAAAATCATTTCAAGGAATACTAATACAACTTCATTTTGCGCAATTAATAAGTTAACTTATAGCTTATTGACCTAATTAATAAGTTATGAATTAACATTTAGAGGTATTTCTCATACTAATTTATAAGCTACTCTAAATAACTTATAAGCTTTGAATTCATAAACTACTAAGAGTAACTTATAGTTTATAAACTACTATTTTTTTAAATTCTTTCTAAATTTATCCTTATTTTTTTATTAATTTACAACTCATACCCTTTGTAATATAAATTTAAATAATTTTTATAAAATATAATTAATTATACTTTAGGTAATTATAATTTTATAATAAATAATAAAGTAAAATTATATAAGTAAATAAATATATAAGTTTATAAAATATAATTAATTAAATATTAAATATTATACTTTTATTTTAAATTTTTTAATTATGTTAATATAATTTAATTTTTAGATAAATATAAATTATTTTAATTATATATTTATTTCTATTAATATATTCTTTTATGTTATTTTATAATTTCAACTAGTTCAATAGCTAATTTTATAAAATATTTTAATTAGCTTGTCAACTATAAGCTATTAGCTACATTATCAGTTATTTGTGCAAAACGGAGCCTACCTATAAAGTACTTCAAATAATATAATAATCAATATAATTCAAGAAATATCATTCACTTTACTCTTTAATCATATAATAAATCCTTAAATTTAAGTAAAACTTTTTTTCATTGAATTTTTGGATTAAACAAAAGAGAAAAAAAATGAGTATGAATCTACTTGCTTAGTTAATAGGGTCATTGGTTCCATTAAGTTTAGTCGAGTTAACCCAAGTTTTTGCCTAGTTTAGATTTAAAAGTCCTTCTGGGCCACTTTCTCTCTTAATTGCTTATTCAATTGGTTAAATTGCTTGAACTGATTTGAGTTTAATGACATGGATTATCTGTTTACTTCTTAATATATTAAAGGAAATGAAGGATTAAGCAATTCAAAGGAAGATCTAGCCCTTTAACCTATAAACATCCAATTACCATTTAGAATCTATAATTCTTTATTTCTATCATCAAGTTTTGAGAATCCTAACTTTAAAATTACAATTTTTTAAAGTCATACCTCACTTAGAGAGGGCTTTGATAGTAATCTTTAAAGAATTTAGTTGATTTCCTTTAAGGTTAAACCTGAAAATGGAAGAAATATTGAGAGATAAGTTGAGGGAGTGAGATTCGATGTTATCTTCAAAGAAAAGATAAGGAAAGTTATGGTGAATATTCATAAAGCTATTAAGGGCATTTTGGGTAATTGTGACCCTAACCCTTCCACACATACCTTATATCAATTTTAATTTCATATTTATTTATAACTAATTTAATTATACTAATTTTTATTTTCTATAATCTAACAACTATCTAAACTTTTTCACAACTTTCTTAATTATTGCTATGGATACAATATTACTAAATAATTAATTAAAATAAAATTTTAAAATTTTAAGGATTTAACATTTAACCATTATTAAAAAGATATTTTTTATTAAATATTTTATTTATTTGTGTAAAATGTAAAATAAAAACATGAAAAAATTATAATATCAAATGGTATGGTAATTAAGAAAAATAATTTTCTTCTTTAAATAAAGGATATTATTTTTTATCATACTTTATTTAATATTAAATAAATAAAATATTTTTTATTTTTAATATTTTAAATTATATTCCTATAAAAAATATTTTTATTAAAATAAATGAAGCTTTTAATCTACTTAACAAATACACATAAGATTTTGGATTTAAACCTTTAACATGACCCTTTTACTTGGTTAAAGAGGAAAAAAAACAAAGAAAGGAATGAAAATAATAAGAAAAAAAGATTTTCCTCTTTTTTTTACTTGAACTTGAAGAAAATAAAAAGAAGAAAAGCAAAGGAAAATGCTTGTTAAGATTTAAAAGTGAAGGGAAAAAATTAAATTAAGTTAAATGCCATTTTTTTCTTTGTATCAATAAGTCAGTTTTCAAGTTTTATAAAATCAATGGTAAAATTGTAATAAGTCAATTTTGCACTCCTTTTTTGCCCATATATGTCAAGAACATTTTATAATAGGTCCCACTTTTTTTGTCTTTTCATTTTTTGGCTTATCCTTTTTTTTAACTAACAATCAAGCAAAGGAAAATATTATTTTTTATTTTTTTATTTCATTTTCTTTCTACCTATTTTCTATAGAAAAGAGGAAAGAAAACGAGAAGTAAAGCGCCAAATAGGGATGGCAATTAGACTTGGATTCACTAGGTTTTACCCAACCTAATAAGTATTTTACCTATTGGATTAGCTTCAAGATAGACCCAAAACTTGACTAGTCAACCTTAAGTTTAAATGATTAAAATCCATTAGGTTTTGTGTTTTTTAGTTATGCATTGCCTTTGAGATTTTATATAGTGTTCTTCAACATAAGGCCCAAAATTAGGAAAGGTCAACCATTTCTCCTCATAATTTTTTGTAATTTTCTACTTAATTGCCATAAAATTCCTTCAATTTGCGCACTTGTTTTGTTAGAGTTAATCATAAAATTATCTTTTTTGAATTTGTTGGTCAAACTTTGAAGCTATGTGGATTATTTATTTGGTTTGGTTTGATAAAGTGTTATTCTTTGGTAAAAGGACTAACTTTCAATCATTTTTAAAGGTTACTTTGTTCTAACAAAATATGTGTTCATCAAAAGACAATCCCATTTGAGGTTACACTCTCACCATTTCTGTGGCTAACATTTTTAGAGTATTTTTGTTAGTTTCCCACCATTTATAAGGATAATGTTTTTAGAGGGTTTTTGTTGGGTTGTTCCTTCTATGTTTTCATTTTCATTTTCCAACTTCATAAAAAAGGACACAAAATGAAAGTACTATATATATATAACCCATTAGGTTTTAATTGTTTTTATCCACTATATCATCTTTATATGTACATATTTCTATTGGCCAACCAAGAAATTTCAAAATAAAGATGACAAGCTTCAAGCAACTAAATGATAAAGAGGTGTTTCGATTTATTTGATCAAATTCAGTTGTGTTAGAGACCAAGGTCTGTTCGTTACTTTTTTCTACAAATAATTTTTTAATTTTAAAAATAGATGTTTCTATTTGGTAAACTATTTTCAAAATCTATTTTTAAAAACTATTCTTGAAATTCTTGTTTTAAAAACAAATAAACAAGAGTAAGTTTTAAATGTTTTCTAAATTTATTTATTTTCTTAATGGTAGTTTTGTAATTAAATAAAATTTTTGCTTATTTGCTTTATTAAACATCATCTTTTCATTATTTTTCTTGAATTTGAAAATAATTTTTGGAAAAAAATAGCTTTCAAAATTAATTTTTAAGAAAAAATTTTTAAAACTAAAAATAAAAATATATCTAAACACACCCTAATAATTTTCACAACTAACTCAAAGGTTCATTCCATTTCTTTATTTTTGGCACTTTTAGTTTGGTTTATGCTTGTCAAACATAAATATGGTTAGTGTCAAATTCAATTTTAGAAATTAGGTTCATTTTGTGTTTTTAGTGTTAAATTATAATCAATTTGATAGCTTTGAAAAGTTTATATCTAGTTTAAGTTGTTAAAAAATTATTATTTCTTTCTATCCATCATTTTATCATCCTATTTACTTTATAATTGTTTAAGTTTGTAGTTCTTTCTTTCTTTGTAGATACAGGCACTATAAATCTTAAGCACTAGCTAAAACTTATGTAGTGCCTTCTTGGAACTCATAGCTAGTCTTACTTAGTTTACTATTTGATCTTTGTTGTTTCACTTTCTTGTTGAAATGTTTCTATTTCATTGGTTTATTATAATATTTAGTTTTTAAGGCATAAGAATTTTATTTTAAAAATCAAAATGAATAAGATGCATGCAATTTGAGAATGTTCTTTTTCGCTATTTGCAATTCATTTTGTATTTTCTTTTAGAAATTCACAATTAAATTATCATTATGAATTAGTGATATTGTCATTTTTATTTAGTTAAAATGAATGGAAATATTGAGATTATATTATGTTAAAATTAAATCGAACGAGTCTTAAAGATAATAAACAATTCCTTTTTTACTAGTCATAAAGGTTAGATAATGGTTATGTTACAAAAAGTAAAGAAAAAAGCCTTTTGGAATTTATTTCTTTAGGAGTTTGAAGAAAAGGAAAGTCAATGGAATGGAAGGGGTGAGAGTCAAAATGCATAGAACTTGAAGCTAAGTTTCCTTTTATGGAAAATATTAACTTTTGGTATAGAATTTTTCAAACGTTTAGTTTTTACTGTGAAAACCTCTATTAAGCATATAGAAAAGAAAATGCTTATGGGTTAGTGAGTGTGAAAGAGAGAGAGAGAGAGAGAGAGAGAGAGAGAGAAGGGTAGTTTGTTTTTTTTTTAAATCAAAAGCTTTTTAATACATGTCACTTTCTATTTAAAATCTCAATTAGTCTCGATCATGTAACATAAATCATTTTGTTAAGTTTATACATTGTTTAGCACTAAGAAAAACATTATTTCATTTTGATTATGAGTGTCTTTTTGTATTGTTCTACACTTCTTATACTTAATAGAGGCAAATTCCTACTTGCATATGCCAAGAGTTTGGAAGTAGAAACTAGATATGGTTAGTTGTTTCTACAAAATATATGAATGATAATGGACCATGAATAGGAAAAATGTTACATATACCTTATAATACATGATGTTTGCTAGATGATTTTCTATTTACTTTTTGAAAGTATGATTAATTGATTATTTTGGCTTTGATGATGTAGAGTTAAAGTAAAGAAGGGAAAAAATAATAAATATGGGGGATTTGTGAAGTGTGTTATATGGTTGCTTAAATTGTGGTTGCAATTATAATTTTAAGTTTCTAAGAGACCATTCTACTTGCATTAGTTATTTGATCATCATTTGCTTTGATATGTTAATCTTTATCTGCTTTTTATTCATCATGCCCTTAACTAAGTACTTAACTTTCCCACATAGGTATGACTTCTCAATTATGTCCCATTATCTTAATTTTTGTGAGTTTAGTTTGTATGGTGCTTCATGGATTAATTGCTTAAGCCATTTTTTTAATGTAAACTAAAATATACAATACAAAATTATTCTAATTTAATAAAGGATTGATGTTAAATTTCCATAATGTTTAGTCAAAGCATGTAATTATCATTGCCATAATACATAAGAAATTATTAAAATTCCTTACCTAATTTTAGTTAGTAGAAAACTTGTAGATTATAATCCTATGAGAGCTACATATTGAAGTCTCCTTAACATATTATGCAAAGCTAGGATTATACCCTTAATATAGATCATTTCATGTTTAAATTTCTATTAATAATCCATGCATAAAAATGTTATTTGCAATTTTCTTCCTTAAGTTATCATTTTGGAATCCAAAGCTAAAGTTTTGTATTTGAATTTTAAAGCATTCTTAGGATTTGAATTTTTGGAAATAGTGGAAAGTTCATATGAATCATGAAAGTTAGTCTTTGAGATAAAGATTGAAAATTAGATATTTCTTAAAGATTATATTTTTTTTTAAATTTTAGGATTGCATATTTTCTTGAAGGCATTAGAAAGAAAGAGATTATGAAGTTATTTTTTAATTATAAATTTAACAGAATCCAATCATTCATACTAAAAAAAAAAACTAGGTTCATTCAGGTCCAAACATATTAAGTCCTTTTAGGTTTGAGTCTATTTCAAGTAATCATCTTCAAATACTGGTTGGATTTAGGTTTGGGTATGAGTCCGAGTTGGGTTGACCTAAACTTAATCATTGTCATTCTTAGCTCCAAAATAATATTGGATGCTATTGCACTAATAAAGTGTCGGTGAATACAAAGTTACTTTATAATCACTAAGATAGTAGTTGTTTCCATTCGTATATTGGATTGAGATTGAACATCTTAGATTAGATTAAGAAGTTAGCTTTTTTAATTGCTAAAATACATTATATATTAGAGCAAAAATTATGAGTACTATAATATTATAAAATTTTCCTTTAATTATAGGTATTAATAATCCATGCATAAAAATGTTATTTGCATTTTTCTTCCTCAAGTTATCATTTTGGAATCCAAAGCTAAATTGGCCTTCAGCATTGACATATTAATGTCAGTTAAAGTGAAAGCTGATGTATGTAATAGCATGGTAGCATTTTTAAAAATAAATATAATTTATCATATTAATTCAAATAAAAAATTGACGTTATAAAGTCAAATAATCTAAAACAAGATGAAAAGTTGAAAAATAGGTTAAAAATAAATTTTTCACATCAATATTTCAAAAATCAATATAAAAAATAAAGGCAAACCATTAAATTTGAAAAGATGTCAAACATTAGATATTAATTTATATATAGAGTTGATGTTAAAAGTTTACTCTAAGTGGTATTTTTGTAATTATGCATAAAATATTAGACATAAATTTGAAGACAACTAGTGTGAAAAGCTTTAGACATTAATTGTTTATTAACAACTGATGCCAAAAATGAACTTACTAGCATATATTCATCTTTTTTACATTGCTTCCCATTTGATTTTCTTTAGCATTTGTTCAATGGTTATGTGGCATCAACTATTTACTATCTTTAAGCATCTACTTTTTATCCATCTAAAGTATTTTCTCTAATTCTCTTATGTATTATATTTTGATTGTAGTTTTT
Organism: Sindora glabra; assembly: GCA_020226215.1. Classification (NCBI taxonomy): domain Eukaryota; kingdom Viridiplantae; phylum Streptophyta; class Magnoliopsida; order Fabales; family Fabaceae; genus Sindora; species Sindora glabra. Next base: position 53,720,902 of record CM035232.1, on the reverse strand, counting down.
AGTGTTTGCTAGGTAGCTTTGTTGTTTATTGTTAAAAAGCTTTGGTTTTCATTCTTGAAAATTACTCTTCAATTATTTTTTACATATTTTACAAGCATTATTTAACATTGAAAGTTAATATACCCAAATACATATCCCACTTTATATTTACTAAGTGATATCATTGTTTTATTTACTAAATGTGGAACATGTTATTCATTTGTTAACATATGACTAACCATGTTTGATTACACTGCGTCAAGATGAGCTCAAGCAGTAAGCCACCAAGGGATAGTTTCAATTGGGGGAGGATGGATATCTTGACTATTGCCTTAAGCACTCAAGAGCATCTCAAAAATGTGAGGGATGTTAAAGAATCAAAAGGCATTAAATAATTTCTTTGATAGATATAAGGCCAAGTTTAAGGCTAAGATAAAAGAAAAGTTAAGTTGTAATAGCCATCCTCTGGTAAGAAGGCAAGATGCAGACTACTTGGGGGAAGGAAGAGAAGGTATAGATGGCAATCTCCATATCATAATAAGGCAGTTGTAGCCTTATTAACCTTAATATTCTTACCTAATTACCATTAATAAATTCTTATCACCTTGTTGCTTATTCCTAGGTACTATTGAATAATGTTGTAATTTTATAATGAAACTAATTAACTTGTTTATTTGTTATTAAAAGGTAGATGTAGATTTGTGCTTATAATTAAAATACCTTTTACTAGGTAGGTGGCAAAGGGCATAGTTTTCATAGATTACATACTCCACACTATTACACTACTAGAGGGTCATTGTAAGATTGCGATAGACATTATTGAAGACACCATAACAATGGCCCAAGCAATTAGCACCTATATAACTTAACTAGAGGTGTTAATTTCATTCTCCACGAAGGTGAGGTTTTCCGTCGCTTTAAGTTTATTGTTTACAATTAAATAAAATATTACCTAATATGTTTGATTGTCATTTCTTTTATAATCCATTTTAGGTATCTTCACGAGAAAGAAAGGGTAAAAGGTTGCTAAAGGAGGATAAGGATAAGGATAGTAAGTCCAAAAAATTAAAAACTTTGATAGCTTATCCTTAACAATATAAGAGCTCCAATTTATTGCACTAGAGATGCTAGATAATGATATTATTTTGTTGGAGATAAGGAAGGATGTTGTGGGACATAAATATACTATTTTTTTATCCAAGGATCTTATCTTGCATCTTTTGATCCTAGAGGAGATAGATGTTTCTAGTGTGGAGACTTGGATTAGATGTATATAACTTTACCTTTCAAGTTTTCCCTCTTTTTTTTTGGTACACTTATTAGACATTATGAATTTTTACTGTTCATACATTCTAAAAATGCTAAGTACTTGCATGATTTTATCTAGGATAAGAACTTAGGTTCTTATTTTGATTTTCTAGATCTTAACAAGACTTAGAAGGGGGAATAATATTGGAGTTTTAGTACAAGTACATACATATGACTGTGTTAATAACAAAAAGCGACTATGCTACATGGTACTATACTATAAATGGTATTTAGATGCAAAGATGGGCCTTAATTCATCTTTAGTTTTATTTTCTTCTCAATTGTCTTACTTTGATATTAATAATATTGTAAGCATGACTGGATGCTAAATGTCATCTATCCAAAAAATAGAATGATCTACTAGCTTGACATGTTAAAACATAAACCATGCTCAAGTTGGAAAACAGTATATACAAAGGCAATTAACATACATTATAGATGAGCAACTCCACCAAGATAGGCACTATTAAATGAGTTCAAGTAAAGGTAATATTCTTGTGCATGCTTGGGTAACTAATATAGTAATCAATCATCATTACATAAAATTGACACTATTTTGAGTAAGTTTATTATAGTGTCCCAAACAAATAAGCAACATTGGTGTGGTTACTTCACAATAAAATATATATAAGACATGGTTATGCATATGAAGAGGAATGAAAGGCCTAATAAGGTAATTCATTTAAATTTTGGTTAGATAGATATTTATGAAAAACATGGAGTTTAGCCTTTTTATCAAGTTTTACATGTAAACATGTAGTTTTTCGAAGGAAATAGAACACCCTATAATAAAGAAGATATAAAAGCCTTGTAGGAGGAAAAGGTCACATATGTATTGAAAGAAGGACGAGCACTGATTTGAAGAGGGCTACCTAATGAATAATTAATTAATTTTAATTATAATTAATAATATATATATACTTTTACTTATAAAACTTAATGCAATTACTTGTAAATGTGTATATTATTTTGTATGCATTATTAAAGTTCTTTATAAGTATTATTGTATGATTTAATATTATTTAGAATGTGGCATTTTGTTTATATCAGCAAGTGTGTATACCCACTTATTTATGTAATAAGTTTAGTTTTTGACTTTTAGGTAGTAACAGAAGTAATTAAAAAAAAGAAATAACATTAGTTGTTTATTAATAACCAATATGGATGCTATACGACATTGGGTTTATACAAGTATCCAATATGGAAAAGTAAAATTATGTCTTGCTTAGATTGAATAGTAAAAGCAACAATTGATAAAAAAGTAAAACAATAATTAATATGGAAAAGTAAAATTTTATTTTTCTCAAATTTGGCAATAAAAACTATATGACATCAATTTTAGTTTATAACTGATGAGGAATACTTAAATAATGCTATTTTTTCTCAAAACTTGTAAAAATAAAGATAGGGGTTAAAATATAAAAGATCTTATCTCAAAACCAAATTATAGATTGTAGAGCAGTTTGTTCCTTATGAAACTCATTAGCTTCTTCTTTTTAATGTTAAGGTTTATTTAAATACCTCATTTTTCTCTAAGTCTAATGAAGAATGTCTATTTATTGTGTATTATATTAATATGTTAGGATTTTGTGTTTTTGATTTCAGTATTTAAGGTATGGGTGTTGATATATTCCTTAAAACCTATAGAATAGACATAAATCCTATCTAAATCATTTCATTGAGATTATTTGAAGATAAAAGGAAGGTTATAAATCTTAATAAATGGATTAGATGGGATTCATATTTAGATTTGAAGAAAAAGAAATGAATTTTTTGCTTAAAAAAGAAAATCAATTAGTATTTCTATACAAAGAATTAGAATGATAGGAGTACTATATAAGCAACACATGATACCACCAATATTTAATTGCATAAGTCAAGCAATAAATTTCTTTTTCAAAAGAAGCATATTATATTAATATTTGCTCTTACAACATTAATTCTGACATGCTTGTGCATTTCTTTTGCCATAGTAAGATTCACAAGTATTTCTATTATTGGCTATGTCATCAGAAGAAAATGTAACTTCTTTTTATGTATTTGGAGGTATTATTTTCCATTTTTGCAATATGTGTATGTTATATGCTTTATACTATTTAAATTTAATTAAATGTATGAAATTGTTATCATTAGGTGTTTATTGTATTTTGGATATTTTTTTTATTATAAAGACATTTAGATAGGACTTGAATACTATTATCTCACTATGTTATAATAATATGAGTTGTTGGATTTTATAATTAGATTTGAATACTTCTCTAAGAGTAGTGGGGTTCAAAAGAGTTCTAATGAATAAAAAAAAGATAAATAATTTTTGTTATTTTATAAAATGATGTCCTATCTAATATTAAACGTTGATTATTTGATAAAAATTGATGTCTTGTTTGAAATATAAAATACAATTTGTATGGTAGTTTATGAGCCAACCTCTTATTTAAATAAGAATATCAATTATTAAACTAAAAATCAATGTCTTATTTTAATTATTCAATGATATCTAAAAAAATACATTAGTCTCTATGTAAAAGGACTAACATCATTACATATATTTAATGTCTGTTAAAAATTGATATTAAATATACCAAGCATACAACCATGACATCATTACATGTATTTAACGTTGGTAAAAAATTGATGTTGAATATACCAAACATACAACAATGTTGGTATAAATGTCGATGAAGAACTAACATAAAATGAGTCAAATAATTAACATTAAAAATATTTTTGTAGTCATATCTATTTAATATTTTCCTCTCACATTAATTTGTGGTTTAGCTTCAGTCTTCATTCTTAGATATTCAAACACACAATAATAAATAAGTACAAGGAGTCAACTTAATAGTCTAATCGAGGACAAAACTTATAAACCTTATAGATTGACATTATAATAATTTTGATGAAATTAGAAGAATTTATTTACTAAGATAGCCTTGTCAATTAGGAAATTACTTGTTATGGGCACATAAATAAGTAGGATATGTCATAATACTAACATGTGCAAATAGAGTCCAAATTCAAAATATTTTTTTCAAGTCATACAATGTAGCATTGCTTTACCAACTGTAAAAACATAACTTTTCACCGAAACAATTTAGTGAAAAAAAATAATATATTTTAGTTTTGAATCCAATACCAGTCAACAAATGTCATATAAAATTATTGTGTAATGTCCACTAAAAAAAATCTGGATGAACAGCTTAAGCACCCACCTTTTTACTCATTCAAAAGAAAATTCCCTAAATTATCTAATTATCTAATGAGTGGTGTGATGTATTTATATTGTTTAATAATTTTTTATTAATATGCAAATATCCCATAATTTAATTAAAACTATCCATTTATGTTTGCTAGTAGTTAAGATCATCCATAATATATTATACTAATGACTACAAAAAAATCAAAGTCAAGTATGCTTTATTTCCACATAAGATATCTTGTGGGGAAGTAATCTTATTTATTTGCATTTATAAGAGTCTGAGTTTAATTTATTATCAATATAAAATATCTTATATTATTAATTGATAAGAAGAAGATATGACAATGGAAAAATAATAATTAAGAATCTGTAATAGAAGTAAAGGGATTTTAACCATTTTTTTATTTATATAGCAATACATAAGCAGGTAATAGTACAAAATTAATTTATATTAACAATGCTGCAAATTTCATGGTATGTTTAACATAAGCAATTTATAAGTTAATTTATAATTAATAACTATTAGCTAATAATTAATAGTTAATTATTCAATTGATTGCATTAAAAGTGTTTATTAGAATTTAGAATTAATCATCAAACTAATCGAAAATGAATAAAATAACAAAAAAGGCCAGGCATGATGGGGTAGGAGCATTTTGTCGACAATCATTTTGACTTGAACAAGAAGTCCTGTGTTCTTTGGATCACACAGAGTTTTAATCGAAAAAACTTTTTGCACAACTCAAGTGTTTCTATTTTTATAATGAAAAATTCTTTCCTACTTTCCATTTTAAGTTGTTCTCTAGAATCTTTATCAATAGGAGGTGAAAGAAAATATCATTTATTTTTAAAATAAGAATTTGTTTTCTTCTATTATAATGATATAAGTAATATAAAAACCTTTAATTACCACTAAGGTATTTGTCCCAATGGTGTCAGATCATGACAGAATATTAATTTATGATCAATGAAGAAATGAAATGAAAAATTCTTAAACTTATTAATATTTTGATTGGGATTGTGATGGTAAGTTTAGTTTTTAACTTAAAATAAGTATTTTACGGAAAGAAATAATTCTATGATAATATCAATGAAGGTAGCCAAAGTTAGTTGCCAATACTTTCTACCTTTTTTTTACAAAAAAAATGCAACAAAACCATTAATTATATTCAACTTAATGATTTTTTTTAACAAAAATAGTGCCTAACAAAACAAACAACGAACAAGTGATTTTATTCACCGGTAGATGTTGACGCGTCTTCCCTCTTCAATCCTCATCAGTCAACCAACATCTACCCAATTTCATTCGTACCCAGCCCAAAAGCCCGAGCCCAATCCTATAGACTCATAGGACTAAATCCAAGTTTCACAAATTCAAATCTTTTGAGCCCAATAAAGAAAGCATTGAGCAGAGAGAAAAATGGAGACCAAACCGACGAGTTGGTCAAAGATAAAAACCCTCCGTATGCGCAAAACCTTTACTAGCCACACTCCGCAGGGTATCTCTCCAAAACCCTCATTTCCTCATCCTTCCATCTTCGCTCATCGGCAATGGCTGCAACCCTAGCGCGGGCTGTTACCAGCTCCTCTGCTCGTTTCTCTCTTCTCCTTCCCAAACGCCTCATCTCCAATTCCGCCACCATAACCAAACCTCCTCCTGTCCGAACTCTCTTTCTCGGCCGTAGACCCCTAAACCCACTTTCTCATACCGTTCGTTCGCTCACTCCGGGAGCTATCACCGCCACCCGATTTACCGCCGTCCGATGCCGTGTCAACAGATCCGGCAACTCGGCTTACTCTCCGTTGAATTCGAATTCCAACTTCAGTGACCGTCCTCCCACTGAAATGGCGCCACTCTTCCCTGGCTGTGACTATGAGCATTGGCTCATCGTTATGGATAAGCCTGGCGGCGAGGGTGCTACTAAGCAGCAAATGATTGATTGTTACATTCAAACCCTTGCTAAAATTGTTGGGAGGTAATCGTTTTCGCCCTTTCTCTCTGTTTAGCTTGATGTTTAGCTTGAGGAAACGATAATTTAAGCTTGATGATGCTGGAATCTGTTGATATATGGTCTTTGATCGATGAAAGGCATGGTTTTTCGTGCTTTCTTTGTAACGCTTTCAAATTAGCTGTGTTTTGATTTATGCTGAGTGGGTCTGGTTAATTGTGCTATACAGACTCAGGCTTAGAATATCTAGTTTAGTCGCAACCATATACGATCATTTTTGCTATTTCTTATTTTTTGAGATCCATTTCTTATTGCTTCTTAGTGAGGAGGAGGCAAAGAAGAAGATTTACAATGTTTCATGTGAGAGATACTTCGGCTTTGGGTGTGAAATAGATGAGGAGACTTCTAATAAGCTTGAAGGTCAGTAATAGAACTAGATGAATCATTGCATTTGTAAGACAGATTGCCTCATTGAGGTGTTGTAAATGTTTCTATTTTCTTATTGATACATGTTCATCTTCATTGTGTTTTATTCATAGGTTTGCCTGGAGTCTTATTTGTCCTTCCAGATTCATATGTTGATCCTGAATATAAGGACTATGGAGGTGGGTAATTAAGGATGCATTATCCTTGACCTATTTTTTCATTTTTTTAATATTAATTTTGACCTCCTAAGTAGAGCTTTATAAAATCATTTTGTTATCATGATTCATGCATTTAAATGGATATCATAAGATTTTATTGTTTACATGTTGGAAATTTTTGCTTGATTTCAATTTATGTAATATTTTTTAATTTCCAATTTTTTAAAATAGTATCTGTAAAGAAAATTCCTGTCCTTCTTAATGAGCTAAAATGCTTTCATATAAGGTTTAGCTTTTTGATGTATGGACTTGCATCAAATGTCTCTCTTAACTGTTCTGTGCTTTATATACTTGTGGAGATGCAGATCAGAGGAGATGAAACATATACCTTCGTTCAGCCTTTGCATAGTGATACTTTATGCTGCTTTTCAGTTTGTTGTGCTTTTGTGACTTTTTGATATCGTTACTGGGATAAAGATACTAGCTCTTGCACCGGAATTTTGATATTTGTCAAATTGGTTTGCAGACTGCTGATTATTGTTTGAATAACTTTATTATGTAGCATTGTGTGTTGCAGCAGTGAAATTGGAGCCGATAATAATAAAATTGGCTAGGGCCTAGGGTCTTTTATGATTTTGTTCTCCTGTTTATCTGCAGTCCATCTTGGCAAAGCTAATAACTCTTACGGGGTGATGTCTAGCTTTGAATGCTAATGGACTCACATAAATTTCCCTCTTAACTTGTTCTGTTGCTCACGATTCATGAAGTTGCAGAATCATTAGAGTTGATACATCCAACCACAGGGCATGGTCTCTCAAATTTTCATTTAGATGGAGAGGTTTTACATTGGTAGTATAGTTGACTATAGTCACTGGTTTCCTCCTTCAATAGCAGTCCATCTTGTTGAAGCTAATAACTCTCACTGGGTGATGTTTAGCTTTCAATGCTAAGGGACTCATAAATTTCCCTCTTATCTTATACTGTTGCTTCCAATTCTTGGAGCTGTGGAATCAATAGAGTTGATACATCACATCACAGGACATGGTCTCTCAACTTCTTTCTGTTCAAACCTATAGTGGCATTTTAAGGTGGCTTGTCTGATAGCTCATTTCCATTTGGATAATGGTGCTCAAACTTGCAATAACTTGATCATGGAGACATTTACTTGGGTAATTTGGTATAGACATTTTGTCTGGGTAGTTTAGTTTAGTCTCTGGTTTCTTCCTTCAGTAGTAGTCTATCTTAGCTAGGCTAATAACGCTCACTTGGTCATGTCTAGCTCTGAATGCTAATGGACTCATAAAATTTCCCACTTCTTTAGTTCTGTTGCAACACAGTATGGAATAGCAGAATCATTGGAGTGGATACATAATATCAGAGAGCATTCTTCTTCATCCTGGCCTTTGTTTGATATTAAAATATATCAAGGGTTCAATAAGCTTCCCTTTTTATTTGAGTTTCACATTTTATAGGTTCTACTGTTCATCTTGTTTGGAAACATACCTTCTGGGTTCATGTTCTCTCTTTTTAATGCCCTAATTATGCATTTTAGCACTAGCTTATCTCTCTGTCTCATTAATCTCCACTTTCAGTTAATCTAGCTTGTAGGTTGCATCGCCTTTTATATGGGGTTTTATAAATCTTATGAAAATTATGTGTTTGAAGTTGCATATGATGCAAAATGAGGATGGATATGGACACTATCACTGGATAGAATGCGTCAATTCTCCCATTATCAAGCACGTTTGTCTTTTCCTCATGGTTTATGGTTTTAAGTGAATTATCTTTTGCAGCTGAACTATTTGTGAACGGAGAGATTGTGCAGAGATCCCCTGAAAGACAGAGGAGGGTCGAGCCACAGCCACAAAGGCATCAAGACAGGCCAAGATACAATGATAGAACTAGATATGTCAGGCGTAGAGAAAACACCCGGTAAGGGCAAGGGAGAATGATGTAGATACTATGGAAGTAGAGTATGAGTTAAAAATGCCGATGTTGTTCAAACTTCTGGAAATAACTGGTTGTAGTTGAACTTGTGGTTGTCTGAAGTGGACCTGATTCTAGTCTGAATATAAATTATCTCATGAAATGCTACTACTATAGTTATTGCTTTTTCCACTGTTGTATTTGTCATGAAATTTAATCGAGTGAGACCTGCAATTCAGATGTGTACATGGCTATTCTGTTTAGTTTAAAGGGCGCATTGAAGGATAAGAGTTTGGGGGAAGTCATAAAAATATGGATGCCTCTTTTTGAGCCTTATTTCCTAAATAATTTGCCTTTTGGCTTGTTACTCAAAGTTAAATTCAAGTTATCAATACTTTGACTGACGCATCAATAGTATTTTGATAATTGGATTTATGTTTATAATTTTATATTTATTAAAACTACTAAAATTTATTTTTACAATTTAAAAATTTATTAATAAAATTCATAGATTTAATTTTAGTTAAACAAATATTAAAATTATCAAATTAGAACATATTTATAATTTGTATTTAAGTGTATAAATATTTTATGTACATATTATTATAATATTTGTAATGAGTGTGCATAAGATTTAATTTTATAATATTATAATTTTTTATTTATAAGTATTTTAGTACTTAATTTTGATTGTTTGATGCTTTTTTTAATTTCTAAAAATATATTTTCAAAAATTATTACTCAATTGTTACGTAAATATTTTTAAATATTATTTATTTATCTTTTGTCAAAATTATATATTTGCTAGCATCTTTAATATATTGTAATATTCAAATATTAGTATTGTGTTTATGACTTTTGTTTTAATATTTTGAATTCGAATCCAAAATTACTTGTCTATTATGTAGCTTAATAATTCTATTATAGAAAATTAAATATGTTTTGTTTTCCAAAAAATAATTATTTTATCCTATAATAAATAATAATGTATAATACATTTATTTATTCTAGAATATAGTACATTTATCATATATTTAATCTTAGACGCTCATATCTTTCATAGATAATAAAAATAATATTACATAAGATTTTTTTTATTTTTTCAATAATTTATCAATAATCCTCTCTCAATAAATCTTTTAAATTAGATATTAATTTTTTTTTAATTTTACTTTAATCTCAAAGTGTTTTTCTAATAAATTAATAGTTAAATAAAAAATAAGTTAGGTTAAATGCTTTTTTACTTTATACAAATTTAAAAGTTTCTCGCTTCAAATATTTATTTGTTCTCTCTCTTTTTAATTCACACACACATATTCTTTAAAATTTATATTTGTACTTTACCTTAAAAGTATATAATAAAATAATAATTTTATGAAATTAAATAATAAATTAATTATTGTAAAAAATTAATAAAAAATTACCATTCATTATTTAAACATTTCATAAAATAAAAAATTACTTTTTTACTATTTAAGGCTACTCATTTGTATTAAAATAAATGCATATAACACTTACTATTTTTATATTAAATAAAGAAAATTATTCCAAAAAATTGAAAAAAGCTATATACTTTGCTCTTAAATAATTTATTTTACTTATGTTATTGGCAATATTATTTTTTATAAATTTGTTGAAGAAAATATAGTTATATATACAATATATTAAAATTATATTTAGTTAATTTTAGAATCCTTTCAATTTTAACTAATTAATTTTTTTTAATAAAAATCATGCTATTATTCTTTTTAATGCAATATTTTATTTTTTATTTTTTATTCTTTTAAATTATTTATATTTACATATAAGATTTAACAATACCAAGAAATTGTTAGTAAAGAACTAACTTATATATATACATACTTACTTATATATGTATATTCAAATACATTCCATCTAAAAATTAGAGATTAAAAAATATAAGTGATCTATTATTATAATCTTGAGCTAATACAAATAGTCAATTTTTGGACTTAATTCATTAAATTATTAATTGTATTTTCTTTCTTGATGTTTATCTCTATTTTCTTTATAATTTTACACCTTACGAAAAAAATAATTTCATCTCATTTATTTCTTTATTTTATGTTATATAAAAATGATTAATAATAATAAATTAAATCAATAAAATGAGTATTTTATTTGAGATAGTGTATATATTGTAAAAGCCATTATTTAATATAATTTACAAGATAAGAAAACTTAAAAAGAAATGAGCATATTATATTTTTATAAGTATATGCATAACACTTTGATTTTTAAATAAAACTTAGTTAACATATTTTAAACACATTTAAAAAAAATTAATTCTAGATACATGTAGGAAAAATAATATGTATAAGTATCATTTTTTTTCAAAAGTATTAATGAATATTATATTTTTATTAAAAATAATACTAAAATTTATTAAAAAACTAAATATTTTAAAAGATTTTATTGTGTATTAATCTGTCAAAAATAAGTGAAGGAAATTATTCAAGAAAAAAGAGGAGAAGAAATGAAAAAACTAACTTCATAAAGTAAAAGTTTAGAATTTTAATTTATTAACTATTAACTATATTTTATATTTTTAAAATGATTACATGGTAATTTTTTTAAAAATATTTTAATTTTGAAAGTTTTAAATTACAATGTATTATAAATAAACTAAAATTAATAATCATTAAATTAGAATTATTATATAGTAAAGAGGTATAAAAATATACATATAAATTAATTTAAATAATTTACTCAAATTACATATTTTAAGTTATGGGTGGATTTAAAGTTTAAAGAAAATTTATAGTTTAAAATAGAAATATCATATCATTAACTTTTTACCTATTAAACAAGTATGCTAATCATGAATCTTAACCATTCACTTTTAGTATCATTGAAATTTAATGATTCTTATTTTGCCACAAAGTTAAGATATTAATACTTGGATTGGGCTCATCTAAAATATAAAATGCACTTGAGAGGGTAAAGTGCCCAATCTTACTATTAATTTTGATTTATAATTTTATAAATAATAATAAATAAAAAAATCAATAATGAGATTAGATATTTTACCTTCTAAAGTGCATTTTGCACTTTAGAGGAGCTCAATCTTTAATACCCAAACTTTTAATTTAGATATGTTAGAATTATCCATATATTTTATAAAACAGTATTTGGCTGTTGACCAAGGCTGCAGCCACTCCTAAAAATAAAATGCCGCGTATAAACGGGTTGTGTTAGCTTCTTAGTTAACGGCTTGGTTTTTTTTAACTTAGTGAAGAGAATTTTTTATGTCTGTTCTGAATCAATATTGCTTTGGATAGGAATTTTTTTTTTAAATGTTTTGTTCACTTGAGTAATCATACCATCCTTTTAATATCCATCCAATCAATTTCTGAGGATTATTTGTGAAATCTGCATTTATTCCATAGGAAATGGCAATTTACCAGTGATTTCTTAATTATAATGCTATATATATCTATAGTGTGATGAGTTTTGCTTGTTCCGGAAAAGTGCCATTGCAATGGTCGATGAGATATAAGGGCTCTTAATAGGCTGGAAGCTTGTGGATTAGTTTGCAAATTTTTTACTGACTATTTAAAATTAGGTCCGTTAAAAGATGAGTTTAAATGAATTGGTTTCTATAAGCTGCAATTCCAAATGGATTGAGCTAGTTTATGGACTTAAACGAATTAGTTTATTTTTTAAATATTTTTATATGTAATAATTTAAATAAAAAATAATTTATTTATTATTTTTATATTATAATTTAATATAAAATATGATTTAATTATTAAAAATTAAATATAAATATTTATAATAATTAAATATAATAAAAATAAAAATAAATAATAAAATTAATAAATATAAAAATAAAATGATAAATATAGTAAATAATAAAGAATAAAATACAACTTAAAAAATGGACCAATCAACAAATTGGTTTGGCGGACCTGTAGATCAGATTGTACTAATCAAAACAGGCCTAAAAAAATCGAGGCGTGTGGATTTTGGCTTATTTGGCCTATAAATAAGTCGAATAAGCTAAGTTAATTCTATTAGGCTTATTTGGTCTACAAATTAGCTAAATTTATTTAGCTTATTTAACCTATAAAATATAAATTAACTCAGCTTATTTGGTTTATTTAGTCTATAAAAATACTTTACGTATTGAAAATGAAATTTGAAATTAAGTTTTAATTTTTTTATATTTATTGGATTAAACTCTATAAATTTACGCTACTATCTTATATTTAATGACAATCTTAATTTGTATTTAGAATTTAATTTCATATCTTATTTTCAACGTATATAACATTGCTATTTAATCTAAAATTATTTTAAAAATTGATATTTAAATTCATTGAAATATATTACTTAATACATAATATTATATTTATTTCATGAATATTATTAAGATATACATAATTAATATATTGAATTAGCTCATAAATCAAACGAGTTGAGCTAATTATAAACCAAGTTTGGTTCATCTAGTAATTAAGTTAATATTTTAAGTTTAAGTTCAACTTATTTAGTTCATAAATCTAATTTATTGAGTCAATTTTCAAGTTAAATCACTAGTGGCTCATTAGTTAGGTTAATTTATTTCTAACCTTAGTAAGCTTAAATGCCCTTGAACATTGAGAGAAAATTGTATACTTGAACTATAATACTTATCCTTAATCATACTTTGAAGAATAATTAAAATATATTACATAATATATAATATTATATTTATTAACATAATTTATTTCAAAAATATTATTAAGATATATATAATTAATTTATTGAATTAACTCATGAATTAAATGAATTGAACTAATTATAAATCAAGTTTAATTCATCTAGTAATTGAGCCAATATTTTAAGTTCAAGTTTAACTTATTTAGTTCATGAATTCAATTCATAGAGTCAATTTTCAAGTCAAATTATTAGTGGCTCTTTAGTTCGGTTGATTCATTTCTAACCCTAGTAGGCTCGAATGCCTTTGAACATTAAGAGAAAACTGTATACTTGAACTATAACACTTATCCATAATCATATTTTAAAAAATAATTACCAACTTTATTGTTTATTTATCAATTTTATGATATTTATATGCATTAAAATTTTAACCTTTTCAATCTCTAAGACATTGAAAATTATAAAAATTAATAATGATCATTTATTTATTAAATATAACTAAAAATATATAATATAATTGGAACATACAAGAATTTTTCTTGAACATTTCATTGGCCGTAAGGATGTAGTAGTGAAGTTTGATAATCCATATTAGCATTTTCTATATATTTTGATTTGATAAGTTAATGGAGGAGTCAATAATTATATTAAATATAAAATTAAAGAATTATTAATGCTAGTAATATAATTTGAGATATAATAATATTTCTTATATATTAAAGGCTAATTGTTATATTTACTAGATAAATAAAATTTTCAATACACAAGATCTAACTTTTAATAAATTATTATACATTTAACTTTTCATAAAGTATTATAATAAAATTTGCTTATGAAGTTTTATTCTTTTAAAGAATAATATTATATTTAATATGAAATTTTCAATAATTTTGTATCTATTTATTTTTAAATGGGTTAAATTATAAGTCAAGTTATATATAAAAATGAATTGAGTCAAGTTAAATTCAATTCAATTTGAATCAGACTCATTATGATCATATAATTATCAAAGTAATCAAGTATTAATAATTATGGAATTTAATATTGAAAATTGTGTTAAAATATTTTATTAGTACGTATATAAAGCATAAATTTTTTTAAATATAAACAAAAAAATTGTAAGATCTAAAAGACTCCTCAATCTTTCAATTAGTACCAGTCCTTAAGTCATATATTATTTTTTTAAAATCACCAAACTAATGCCAATTTGTGTAATTATGTGACAAGCGGAGCATTATTAACTAGCATCTGTTGCTGTTTATGAAACTAATATGTGGCATCATTTCAAGAGAGGTTGCAACACTTGGCTGCTAACATCTATCTACAGTTAAGCATTGTTTAATATAATTTTTGTTTTCCTTTTAATGTAGCTTTGTCTTAAATAAAATAAAACTTCTTTTTTTTCCTTTTAAATTGATCTTTCTTTCACTAAAGGTGTGGAACAAGTTAAGATTTCACAGGGAATGGATAGAGCCTAGGAAAGTGAAAAAACCAAAATGCAATCGTAAAAACAAAGCTTTTGCCCCATGAAAGTTAGCTTAGCTATACATGAGTTAATTGTATCTTTATTCTTTCCCTAGTCATCTGATACCACATTTTGATCATACAATGTGCAATCCACTATAGTCCAAATAGATTGAACTAACGTGGAGATAAGGTTGTTGCATTTTTGTTAGCACTAGCCTTTGCCCTTTTTTTTCTTAAAAAAACTATTTTATAGTCCCCAACACCCTAAAAGAAAGCCTTTGGCCCATATCCATGATACATTTAGGCATTTTTTAAAAATGGTTTGCAAAACACTTAATCTGACCTAGTAAAAATTCATGAGTTATTTGTCATTACTTAATGCATTATGATTCATGCTTTTACAAAGGCAATTTAGTGCTTATTTAACAATATTCAATTTTATAATAAGATATTTACCAGAACATCCATGGAATGTAAGAATTCTTTTGTGTTTAAATAGGAGAATTCACTTAAAATGTGTAATTATTGTAGCACAAACACTTGATTGACTCGACTCTTTTCCTTATCATCTGGCCTTTCACTTGATTTCATTCTTCTTCTATATTATCTCTAGAATAAAGAAACCTTATTAACTCAACTTTTCCAAATTAAGTCAATTAAGGAATCGATTTAGGCCATGCAGTGAGCAACTCACTTATGATGAATTAATTAGTGAATTGATTCCTCTAATGAATTAAAGATGAATCAATTTAGGTCATTCAATAGTAATTTTAGGCTTGATGAATCAATTCACCTATGAATTTCTACAAATTTTTCTTAAAGCATTTTTTTCCCAATCTTATTCATAACCTTACATTTTTCAACCAACCTATACAAAATCATGGAAGATACTCGACAACAATTAGATCCATTTTAAAAATCACTTATTTTTAACCTAAAACATAAAATCCATAAGATTTATTCAAGAAATTAAATGAAAATTGAGTTAAACATTAAGTAGAATGTTACTTAGAAGTTAGAGGTGAAAGATTTGGAATGGGATTAGCAATAGGTTACTTTGCTTATTTGCTTGAAGATGCTAATGAAAAATCAGAAGGATGGTTCCTAGACTCTTAATTCTTTTAAAGTGATGAGGAAATAAGGAAATAAGGAAAAAGGGGTGAGGGTTTTAATAGAAAGGAGGCAGCTTTCTTTAAAGGTAAAATAAGGAAAGCATTAGGTCTCTTCTAACTTCCTCAATTAACCAATCTTATTTCATTTCATTAAAACCACATACACACATTCAAACCTAATAAATAATTAGGATTAACCACTTACATTATTATACCCTCTAATAAGGTGCTCATATGATTTATTATAGTTCAACAGTGTCAAAATATATTAAAAAAATTATTTTTATCAATTATGATTTATTCTAAATTATATTATTATTGAGTATGATTGATTTGGGCTTGTTTGTCTTATACTTAAGGTTTGAGGCGTTAAAGTCATTATATTCCTCAGGACTAGTATTAGGTCTTTTATTTATATTCATAGAATATATTATTCAATAATGTATTAAGACTTTTCTTTCAATTCTTTCTAGCCTATTCTACTTCTTCCTTTTCTCTAAGCCTTAATTCTCTTACAACATAGTATTGAAGCAGTATCATCCATATTGAGGCCTTATGGGTTATAACCATAAATGTAGCATTCTTCCCATATTGTTACATTTCAACCTTTACTGCAGCTTACTTACCCTTCCTTCATCTTTCAGTCCATGACTTTTTTTTTTGCTAATTTATGTTACCTTTTTTTTTTCAATCACTGTGCATTCATCAATCTTTGATTTTCTTTGGTTGCCATCTCTTATGGCTATTAATCATTGTATTATTGCCATTATAGTGCATGTATTCATTTTACCGGCCACCCATTGGAACATTGCCACTAGTCAGATCCTCACATGCCATCACCATTTGTTGCATTGTCATTATTTTTCTCTAATTGACCTCCTTCTTAACGTCAAATCATCTCAATGTTAGTACCATCTTATTTAACTTTCTCCCATCAGTTAACCACCAGAGCATTGACATTATTGTGCAACTCATGTGACACCATAAGGTCTTGTACTAATGAAAATTCTTTAACCTTGATCTTCTTATCTTTGGCATGTCTCACCTACCATCAACACCATTGTGTTTAGCATCTTATCATTAGCCTACCATTAGAGGCCAATTATTATTTGGCAAAACATGTGCCCACATGTGCCTTTCAAGTTCGCTAACCAATTACGTGTTTTTAGCCCAAAACCACTATCTTCATCCCGTATGAGTGCATATCACTAACACCATTATCATTTAATAACTTTAATCTATTAAACCTTCCATTTGTTACCACATGTTGTTGTACATGTCATTACCTATTTCGAGTTTTTCTTTTTTATCTTTTGTTATTTACTATCATTCCTTAGCTTCAATTTCTATTTCATCAACTTCATCCATCATATGATATCCCTTTGTCACATAAAATTATCGCATTAGATATTTTGCTTTAATAATTCTCTTTTGTATAAATAACATTTTAGAAGTATTGTGCACTGATGTTAATTTTAGAAGCATTTTTTTTAGTCGATGGTTGTTCTGATAGTATTATGAATTGATGTTCATTTTGGTAGCAATTTTATTTTACATCAATAATCAATTTGGTCATTTTATACACCATTATTTATTTAACAACATTTTTTTGTGTTAACAATTATTTTGAGAGTACTTCAATGCTAATAATCATTTTAGTAGTGATAAGATCACTTTGCAATTAGGGGAGTTATTAGCATGTTATGTTTGTTGCAAAGTATTCAAAATTGCTTCAAGTTTTCTCTATTATGTTCTATTACAATTTATTTTTAAAAAGTTCTACTTTATGTTCCAAGCTTAAAGCTTAGATAAGCTTAAGCTTCAAAGAGCGTGTTAGAATATATTAGAAATTACCTTTGTTGATTATGATTTATTTTAAATTATAATTAATTTAGGCTTACTTGTCTTGTAGTTAAAGTTAGAGGTATTAGAGTCTTTATATTCCTTGTATGTAGTATTAGGTTAAGTTTTTTATTTGTATTTAGAGAATATATCATTCAATAATATGTTAAAAGTTTTCTCTTAACTCTTTCCAACCTTTTCTGCTTCTCCTTTTTCTTTAAACCATAATCATTTTAAGAAATTAATTTTATTAATTTCAATTTATTTTAATGAATAAGAACTTATATCTATGAAAATCATTTGATATTTACACTTAAAATTTTGAACTCATATCAACAATTTCAAGCATTCCTACTATCATAATTTATTATACCTCCATTTTATCATCCTTAAATATAATTTATATTATCTAGTTATTATTCTTGATAGTATTAAGTGTAATGATACTCTCCCTTTAAAAGAATCCTTCCTCAAATTCTCATAGGCATGGTAAGATATACTAGGCTACACCATGCATCTTAAGTTCTAAGATTGCAATTTTTATTGAATAGATAGGGTTATTTTTGCTGCATGTCTACTTCAAGCTCTTAAATAGCTTCTTCATCACCATGATGTTCCTTAAGCACTTTCATTGTTGTTATTACACTTAATTTTAGTTTTTAGATTTGGCAGTCAAGGATTGCTATTAGTTACTTTTCAGAAGTCAACTTTATGTCTAAACGAAAAGGCTTTTCCTTAATGATATAGGTGGATTATCATATATTTTTAAGGTATCGACATGTATAACACAAGATAAATAGCCTAAAGATTATCAATTAGTTCTAACCAGTACATTACTAGCCTTACATGCTTAGTAATTAGTAAAGGACTAATATAATGATGTGCTAGTTTACCTTTCTTCCCAAAGTGCATAACTCTCTTCATGAGACATACCTTGATGAAAACTTAGTTTTTTTCATGGAATTCCAAATCCCTTTTTCTTTTGTCCACATTAGAATTCTATTAACCTTGTGTAATTTTCAATTTATTTCAAATAATCTACAAAATTTTCTATTACATTTGTAACCAAATTTGATCCTGAGTTTAGCCTTACTTGATTTAAAATCTCCCACTTGTGATCTATTTTTATATCCATATAGTGCTTCAAATAGGGTCATTTTTATGCTTGACTAACAGTTATTATTATAAGCAAATTTCACTTATAGTAAGTACTTCTCTTAATTTCTTTTGAACTTAAGGACACATATTCAAAGCATATTTTCCAACAATTGAATGGTCCTTTTTAACTTTTTGTTTATTTGAGGATGGAAAGCTATTGTTAAATGTAATTTAATCCTTAAGGCTTATTAAAAGGATTTCTTGAAGTGGGTGGCAAACTAAGTGCTTCTATTTAATATAATAGTTATGGGTACTTCCTAAAATGGAATTATTTAATCTAGGTACAACTAAGCACACTAGCTTACTGAGTACATAGTTTTAATAAGTAAAAAATGGGCAAACTTGGTTAATTGATCAACTACAACCCAAATGGAGTTATGATTCTTAAGGGCCCTAGGTAAACCAATTAAAAAATCTATAGTTACACTCTCACACTTCTATTTAAGAATTTGCAAAGGTTGATGCAATTCTATCAGTCACTGATGTTTTGCTTTTGCTTATTGGCATGTAAAATATTTGGTCACATACTTTTAACACATCTTTCTTCATTCCCTTTTACTAGAAAGTTTTCTATAAATCATGATATGTCTTAGCTACCTTCTAGATGGATAATGTAGGAAAAGCAATAAGCTTAATGCAATAGCTTGTTTCACTCACTAAAAGGAACCTACAAGCATCCTTCATACTGAAGTACATATTTTTCATTTACAACAAGGTTATGTTCTTAATTCACAATTATCTTTTTCACAAGGATAGGCTAATAAGAATTATGCCTTTAAGATTCTTTAATTCTATCCATCATTATAGATTGTATGGCCACTTGTGTTAATCACTCTCCTTATTCACTGAATTGAAGATTTGCTATAGTGCTTAATGACTTTCTACTCAGAGTATCTGTGATAATGTTTTTTGCTTAAATGGTACAAGATCAAATAATCATAGTCTTTGACAAGCTCTATCCATTTTCTTTACCTTAGATTTATATCTTTTTTCTCAAAGATGTATTTTGGACTTATAATTAGTATAAATCTCACATATTTTACTATATAGATAGTATCTTTGTATCTTTAAAGAAAATATCATTACTGTCATTTCTAGATCATATGTTGGGTAATTCTATTCATATTTCTTAAGTTGTTAGGAGTTATGGGCCATAACCTTTCTATTATGCATCAATTTGAGGATAAGGAATCATTTAGGAAACTTGTTAACTTTGAATTTGTTGTTCAAGTAGTTAGCTAGCTTTCTCTTATCATATTACAAAATAACTTCTTAATGATAGGTATTTAGTAGATTACACATTGGTTTTTGACCACCACTCAACCTATGTCTTATTGAGCATCATTATATATTCATTATTCTAGTGTCGATTATATAACTAATGTGAAAAACAATGCATTTCACATTTATTTTTGGTAAAAAATGACATAAAATATTTACATATAAGATTTTTTAACATTAGTTTTTAGCTTCCTTACTAGAATATTTATGGTTAAAATTAAGTAAATTTAGCATTTACCAAAAATAATATTTATGTTTAATTGTTTATTTGGGACAAACATTATGACAATTTCATATTACTTTTTAAGATCAATTCATCAATAAGGCTTACGGTCTTTTACCTTTTCTAAAATCATGAAAAATAGATATTTTCATAGACTTTTTCACTTTTTCTCTATCTATAATGGTTGTTTGGCTAATTGTAGTCTCTATTACAACATTTTGTGAAACATATAATAAGAATCTAATACTTAAATACAATATTAAAAGTTATACAAAAGAAATATAAATCAAAATATCTTAAAAAATATAAGCAAAAAATTTGCAAAATGAAAAAAAGTAAAGATTTGAGAAATAGAAGTAAGAAAAATACCTTTTATAATTTGAACTAATAGCATGGAATGTAATTGTTGTTCGGCCTATTAAGGTTTTTATTGCAACATTTTATCAAATATAAAATAAACATTTAACATTTAGATACAACCTCATAAGTTATACTAAAGAAATACAATAAAAAAATCTCTTAAAAAATCTATGCAAAAAATAAAAAAAAGGTAAAAGTGAAGATTTATGAAATAGAAGTAAGAAAGGAACCTCTTATAGTTTAAATTAATGGCTTGGAATATTAAGACATTTGCTTTATGCTTAATGTTAGTGGAAAAAGTAACAATAGCTTATTAACATGTGGAGGATGAAGTAACATCTAGGATTTTGCAAAGGAAATTAGATGCATGAGGATTTAGCTTGAAAGTAAATAACAAGGAAAGTAAAAGTGGTAATGAAAAAAAAAAGATGTATTTTATTTATAATGCAAAAATATCACCACATCAAAGGTTTTTACTAGAGTTTTGTAGTACTTTTAATCATCGGTCAATTTAAAAATTAATATTTTAAGTTTTCTTATTTTTTCAATAACATAAATTTTGACTTCAATTAACTTAAAAATTAATATCTTAAGTTTTTGTTATAATTTTAAAAATATCATTACGTTAAAATTGACATTGGTTAATTTTAAAAATGACATCTTAAGCTTTCTTATTTTTTTGATAACCTTTAGATGTCATAAATTATGACATCGATTAAGTAAAAAATCGAAGTCTTAAGTTTTTCAATAATTTCAAAAATGTCACTACATCTAAATAGACTTAATTACTTCTAAAATTGATATCTTGAGTTTTTTTATTTTCTTAATAACCTTCAAATGCCATAAAATTTGACTTTAGTTGAGTAAAAAATTGATATTTTAAGTTTTCTCATTTTTCCTATAACCTTTAAATATTATACATTATGACTTCAATTAAGTAAAAAGCTCTCTCAGGTTTCTCAAGAACTTCTAAAATGTCACCACATTAAAATAGATGTTTGTTATATTTACTAACTATTATCTTACTAGATTGAATAATTTCAAAAATTTCACCATGTTAATATAGATGTTGATTTTGCATTTTATTGACATTTATTCACCAATGTAGAATTGTAATTCTATAATAGCATATATTATTAAGACTTAATTTAAGCCATGTCATAAATTTCGAGAAGCAAATCTAAGTTTTGTCTTCACATTAGTTAATTACTTCCTTTTTGTTACCATTTTTGTTATTTGCTTAGCTTTCCTAGGTCAATTGGTAACATAGTTTTAGAGCTATATAAGATTATGCAATGGTACTATATAACCATAGAACACTTAAGAGTTCTTTTGCAAATCTTCCTTTAGCTTCTTCCAACTTTTTTCTAATTGTTCTAGTATGATTTTGTTTACAAGCTTAGCTTGATCTTTGAATAGGAATGGTTGACCAATGTGAACTCTTGCTTAATTCTAAGCCTTTTATAAAGTTAGAAAAGATGTGAGATGTCTATTTAATACCTTAGCATGGATTGATATTAAAAACATGCATAATTACCCCTAGCAAAATTTTATAAAACTTTCAGCTATAAATTAGGTTCCATTATCAGATATTAATGTCTATAACTAGCCAAATTTCTATATAGTGGTGTTAGTATGACATTACGATAATGTTAGGTTAAATTGAAGTTTTTGACCATACCTACATATGATCGATTCCTAAAAGAATTTTTATATGATTTTTGGCAAAATAGATGTAAGGGTTTAGCTAATTGGGAGCCATTAATAAAGGACTTAGTAAGTTTACTCCTCATTTTTTGAATCGCCATGCAAAAATGATAAGTTTCTTTGATATTGATGGTTGATGTTGAATTCTTGTAAATTTTTGGCATTTGTTGCAAGTTTGAATGAATTTGAGAGCTTTTTTCTACCTTAAGCTAATAATAACCTAACCAATTTCTTTTTTGGGCTAAGGCTGCTTTAGTTAGGTGATTTCCGCATATTCCTTCATGTAACTCTCTCAATATGATTAAACACTTCTAGTTGGAAACATCAAAGGTCAATAGATTAAGACCACACTTGTACAATCGATCATTATACATGAAGAAATAAGTCATTTGTCTTTAAACTTTTCGATCCTTATTTTTATCAACTGAGGTTTCTCTTTTCACTAGGTATGTTTATATAGGAATTATTTAAGAATTAGAGCAATCAAGTTATAGAATGTCAAGTTCTTTTATAGTGGGAAGTTAATTGAATCTTGAATTATTATTTAGTTATTTACTACTGCCTTTGCATTGGCTAATTTTTCCAAGGTGTTTACTTTCTCATTTTTTGATTGAGGTATCTTTATAACTGAATCTTGCTGTTAGGATCGGGAGTCAAACTGTTGCAGTGGAAATTAATCAATGCTAACTAAAGAATCCATATAAAACATTAGATTAGGATAAGGATTTAGTCGATATCTTTTTAGATAATTCAAAGACTTGTTCGTTGATCACCTTTTTGACTTACTTTCAATCGAAAACTTCAAGATATCCACATGAACTAACAAATCACCAGTGAACGTCCCATGGCCATTAACTAGAATTCTCCTTCTTTGCCTCGTAGTGCTAGTTATACCTCTTTAAGGGTTATGGTTAATAAGGGCTACTAGGGTTTTTTGTGTGTTATTGGATGCGTGAATTATATTGAAGTAACACTCACCAAGCCTATTTAAATAGGTGTATAGAGAACCCTAACTAGTTAAGCTTTATTCAATGTATAATTATGGGCTTATAATTGGGGTTTATAATTATAATATGGAATTCCCATATACGAGGCCCAAATAATTTGATCCATTAATTCCAAATCTATTAGGTTCTAATTGTGTGATCTTACAGGCTCTCATTACATTGGCAATGATAATAAATCATATCAATAATCATAAATAATCAATGGTGTCTAGTAACACATTGATACCTAAGAAATGAGAAAGTTAATAATTTTATTGAACCTATACATGTGATCATCATCCATGACCTTTTATCCTAGACATCTGGATTGAGTAAGATACATGAACCAAGTTATTCCCATATAGCTTAATCAAAAGTTTCTTAATTTCTAAATAAGCTAACTAAAGCAAATGTAATTGGTATCCCATATCAATCTATATGAGCATGGCTATGCATTTATCTTAGCCTTACTTAATTAAAGGGCCTACAGATATCACTCCTATTATATAGGAGGGATAAATTCTATCTTGATCACACAAATCATTCCACATAATATGTGACATATCCAATAACTACCTTTACATTCACTCAACCATAAGTGACATAAAGTAGTATCAAAATATGGAACTCACATGTAAGAAACCTTGGCAATCTCAAGTCAAAGGATCATGTTAATGATGATCAGTAAGAATCACTCATGATACTTATATAACAATTCATGTAGTATTCTTAAGGTGGACCCGTCCAGTACATAAGCTCTCTAACTTATACTTATGTGTAAACTTAATATCTCATATAAGTAGCCACCCATGTTAGTCTTAACATATCAATGCAACCCAATCTATAATAATATATGACTAAAGAAATTTAAGAATATAATTATTCTAGGGTTATTATAATAATAAAATATACTATGTAGAAAATCTATGTATAAGTATGATAATCAGAATTGTCTTTAAAATAACATGATTCAAATTTACAATCATCCATATAATTAGTTTAGGGCATATACACCAACACTTCCCAGTAGTTTTTTTTATCTTTTCCATATATTTGACTAAGTTTAGTTCTTTTACTTTATATTCTCCCTTTAGTTAGGCGATAGCTAAATTTAAATCTTTATATATTCAAGTCTTATTGATTCCTATTTCAATTGCCAATTTTAAATTAGTTATAATGGCTTCATATTCAAATCAATTATTTATTACCTTGAATTCAAACTTCATTAAGTATTCTAAGATGATTCCTTTTTAGATCTCTGAAATTATTCTTGCTTTACTTCCATTTTTATTAAATTACCTATCTATATATGTAACCTATTTTGAAAATATGTTCATTTATTTTTCCTTAGTCATCTCTACTATAAAGTTGATCAATGCTTGTGATTTGATAACTTTTTTAGTTTCATAAGTGAAACCATACTCTGAGATTTCAATCGACTAAACCAATTAACCTACAAGATCAAGTTTATGTTGTATCTACTAGACTGGTGCATCCATTTGAACAAAAATTTGATGATTGTGAAAATAAGGCTTGAGTTTTTTTAAGAATACTGGCAAAATGAATGCTAACTTCTTAATCTTTTGGTAATTTATTTTTAGTCCATGCAAGGTTTTACTAACAAAATATATAAATTTTTACATTCTTTTAGGTTCCTTAACCAAAATAAAGCTTATTGCTATGTTAAAGGTAGCTAAAAATAAATAAAGTGTATTTCTTGCCTTCAGTCAACTCAATACAAGTACTATAGCTAAATATAGTTAATTTCAAGGAATTCTTCTTAGTATTTGTCATTCCATATAAATTTTTTAAAAGCCTTAAGGATATTATAGAAGTGAAAGCATTTATTAGTTAACTTGGATAAAAATTAAGAAAAAGCCATTAGTCTGCCATTAAGAGCTTGGATCTGCTTAATATTAGCAAGACTTTTCATTTTTATAATAGCTTGACACTTTATGGGATTTTCTTCTATCCCTCATTCACTAAGCATTAAACCTAGAAATTTTCTTTCCTTTACTCTGAAGGTATATTTCTTTGGGTTAAGTTGAATCTAATGCTTTTTTAAAACTTTAAATGCTTAAACAATGTCTTTCCAATGCTATTCTATATTAACCAACTTAATGAACATATCACCAATATAGACTTCTATGCTCTTGCCTATTTAGTTCTTGAACACTTTATTCATCATTAGTTAATAGGATGCAATCTTGTTATCTCTTAATAGCTAAACTAACATTTGTTTATCTTGCTAATATAAGTTTGCTCCAATTTTTACTATTTTGTCGCTATTTCCTTCAAATAGCTAGATTTATTAGACCTCATACTCAAGTTCTAGTCTTCGTGAGTCTTCCGATCGAACCTACGGCAATGTTGCATATACTATTTAACAATTTTTTAGGAGGATCAATGATTACATTGAGCTTTTATTGAAATCTTTCCTTTTTAAGCTTACCATATAATACAGACATATTGTTTTCTTGTTTCCTCTAACTTGACTAACTTCATTTAAAGTATTAAATTTCATTAAAAAATGAGGTATGGATGCAATAACTTTTGCTTAGTTCAATGATTATTGACTGAGAATGGTGTTGTTCACTAATGATACAACTAGGAAATCACATATCAATTGTCTTCAACTTGCTATTAGAATCAAGTGTGACTCTTAGCATCACTATTCTTTTAAGCTAATTTTTATTGCCTATAAATCCGATGAGTACTCCATTGTATAGCTTACATATATCCTTGATGATTCCAATATTCTCTGCTATCTTGGAATACTGAACATATGTTAAACTCCTTTAATTGACTAAGATCCTTACAATAAAGCAATTATGAACTAGTGCAGTGATAACCATTGGATCATTATAATCTTAATCAAAGTTATAAAAATCTTTTCCTATAAAGCTGATTGATTTAAATTTTTCATTGTATTGATTTTATCCTACAATAATAACTTGTCTAGCATGTCTCTTCTTGGAGGAATTTGTACTACCTTATCCTACAAATCCTGCTACAATAGTTTCGATGACCTAAACCACTTTTAGCTTATTCTAATGCATTCATTTCAAATGATCTTCTTGTTTTGCTTAGTTTTTTTCCTTCTTCTTTTTTACTTTGTTCATTCACTTTATACTTTTTGTATTTGGAAAGGTATCCTTTCCGGAATAGATTTTATAATCCATCTTTTAATGTGACATAATTATTTGTATTATGGTCATAGTCTTAGTGGAATTCGCAATACTTTAACTGATCAACTAAGGGTGTTTCTTTTTCTTTGGTGGTAGGAATTTCATTAGCTTAATTGCCTTAACATCATGAACAATCTAACTCAAAAGGGTATTAAATAATTCATAATTGTTAAAGTGATGACAAAATGGTGTTTGTTTGTAACCTTTCAATTTTATATGTCACATAGCTTCCAATAAAGGATAATCATATTGTTATTAGTTTAGGTCTTGTTCCTCAACATTTATAAATTTCTCAGCCTAATTTAGCAATTCGTTTAAGGTAAGGCAACTTTTTCTAAAGAAAAAGCGAAATGTCATGAATGAAGTTTGACTATTATTTAGTAAACCACAACACTCTCCTTAAGATCTTTTATTTCTAATTCCAATATATTAAATCAGGCTAAATACTTTTACAAAGTTTCTATACATGGCTATTGCAAATTCACTAGTGCTATTGATGTTTCCTTAAGCGGTCTACTAGCCATAAAATATGCTTAGAATGCTTCTACTAACTATTTGAATTTGTAAATTAACTAGCTCAGGAAGGAAGTAAACTATCACAATCCCACCTTCTTTAAGTTTGTGGAAAATGCGCTTACATAATGGCATTGAGTGCACCCAAAAAAGGTATGTGTGTCCTAGATAATGGCATCTAAACACTTAGAAGCATCTAGGATATGCAACTTGCAATTTGCAGGTATACCTTAGAAGCATCTATATAATACAACAATTCCCATTATTCCCTTTGACAATCATTATAGATGATAAATTTGCAATTGCATCTACAAAGGATTTATCAAGAGGAATAATGGGAATGGTTGTATTAGGCTAATTATAAATGAAGTAGGAAGTGGCATGGTAAATGTTGGGGGTATATTTATCTGTTACTATGGGTAAAAGTGGCATAACACATCTATTTCTACTTGCAAATGGGGACTTTCTCTACTAAAATATCACGTTCTATTGTAATTATTTTGTGTTAATTTCTTTTGGTAAGAAAATATTCATGATTTATAACATGCTATTCCTAGTGGCAAGGCAAAGTTTGTATATCTCTATGCTAAGAGTGGCTAAATGTACTATGGCTTTAAAAATGAGAAAAAACTTCATGTCGATAAGATTGTGAAGAGGAAATGTGAACATTGTAAGACATAGTGGTGAGGCAAGCTATAAATGGACTAAATCACAATTCTTGAAGATTTAATTAGGTCCAAGATAGGTCGATCAAATCAAGCTACCTACACAAAAAGTAAAAGATTGGCGTACATGATGAAAAGGTCTACCAAACACACCTTAATGCTTAATCCAATAACTATTTAGATAGAATTTATGTACGGAATTATGTCTTAGATATCAAATGCATACTTTGAGCCTTTTATAGGACCCTATTATTGAGAGTGTGCTTACATGGTGGCAAATTTGAGGCTTATTCTTGAAAATATTGTGTCCAACATGTTGGAGTGATTTTAGCCCACAATGCATGGCATTTAAGCTAGACCCTAGTTAGGCAAATAAACATGTGACTAGGATGACTAAATATTTGGCTAAATGTGTGCTATTTACTCCAAGTTGGGTCAAAGTAGTGCCATCTAACTGGATAGGATCTAGTCAAGTATTTTAGTTATTATCACAGCCTTTTCTTTTAGTGTTTGGATTCTTTTAAATTAAAGAATTTGCATGAATATCATAGTCAGAAAATTACTTTTGAAATGGGAAAAATTAATTATGAAGGAACTAATTTTAGAAGATTTTTATGTTTAAGAGTGAAAATTAAAAATTATTTTTGTAAGAAAATATTCTTTTATATATAAGAGAAAATACTCTTATAAAAATGACTAAAAAATATTTAGCATTGTATTAAAATAATAATCAAATAAAAAATTAAGGCTAAAATGATAAATAAGAATAAAAGAAAGTGGAAGCAAGAAATTTTTGAATCTTTCTCAAAATTTACTTTAATAGAAAATTAATTTTATTTTAACACTATCCAATCACACACTCACAATATTTATTTGTTGACTTAATTTTTTTTGTGCAAAGGAATTCATTAAATAAATAACTAGGGTATATGAATGGAGTTTAAACAAAACTAAATAAAGGAAAAAAAACACCTTCTAAGATAGGCTTTCCTCGCATTACCAAAAAAATAAGATATTTAACATGTTACTCGAGGGGCTCTCAATAACAAGCATAATAAAGAAATTAGTGACAACATTTAGATACTTTAATATGTTGACATTAAAGGTTAGAATTATCATCTTGACTAGGTGGTCTGTTACTTAATTCATATCCCCCAAATATGGATATGCTTGCTTCCTTAATGTTTTCATCAAGAGTTTGCACTGAACATGAAGACCATTGAAAGAAAACATGCCTAAATTACATGTGATTTAATTTTAAAATTATTTTGTTTTCACATAATTATTATAATAGCATATATTAGTTTCATGAGATAGCATTGGAAAAATAAAGAAGTCGTTGATCTACAATTTTTAGTATATTATAATATGAAATTCAAATTGAAATGATTGGAAAGGAAATAAGAAATGCTTATTTATTTACAAATTATTCTTGTAAATTATGAATAGGAAAAGTGAGATGTAAGTAGAACTTGGATGCTTTAGATTAAACGAAGTAGATGGTTTCTAGTAAGTGAGTATATATCTCACAACTGAACTTTTATTTAAATAAAATATGATTTAAATATTATGAATGATGTTTTTCTTATTAACAATGTTGATTCCATATTCTTATATATATATATACTCATGTGTAGATTCAGTTCTATGTTTTATTAAGGAAATATTATAGATTAGAGTAGCAATAGAAGCATTATAATGTTGTTTCTAATTATTGATAGATTGTGTTTGAATTCAATAGTAATTACATGTTATGGCCATATAAGAGAACATAGTGGCATTATTGTATATTTATGCCTTTATTGTTGTGTGCTTAATACTATTTAGTGATGAATAGGTTATTTCGCATTAAGGCTTTATAAAAGGTTATGAAATGAGAATTGAGCTCCCATGTATATATTACCTACAAATTCTATTATGGTTGGCATTGGAAAGTGTGAACTATACTAGAGCAATGCCATTGAATATTGTGAACTATGATAAAGAGATTGATTTGAGAGTCAAATAGGAAATTTCCAGCAAACAGTTAAGAAAAATTATAATGTTGCCCTAGAAATTAAAAGGTGAAGATATGTATATTTACTATAACTAGATTTACGATATAATGTAATGTTAAAAATTACCTATGATTGGATATCTCTATTTGACATGATTGCAAATATTTGATGTGATTGTGATGATTTGTCTATATTTGAGCCTTAATGGTTGTTTGTGAGTGAGATGCCTACCTAGAATGGATAGTATTTGATATTGAGTTCTAATGGAAAGTTGAGAATCTTATAATTGTGTTATGAGAAATAGAGTTTAAGTTATGTGCAAGTGAATTTCTATTTCAAGGCATGGTTGCATATATTTTAAAAATTGAAGAAATGGGTTTGTCAATATTTTCCAATTTAGTATATGATTAACTTATGATTATATATACAAAATTGATCACTTGTAAAATAGTGGTAGATATATGTTTACTAAGTTCACGCAACTCACACTATTCTATTTTAAATATTTTCAGGTTAAATAAGCATATTTAAACTTGTTGCATCCATGAAAAAACAAAGACAACCTGAAGTGAAGATTTGATAGTTGGGTTTCATTTGGGATTAGAATTAGCTTTCCAATAGAGAATATATTGAATTACATGGTGTGTTAAGTTGATTATATATGTATAAGTTTATAACTGTACTGCACTATGTGTGTTTGATGCTGTTGTATCTAGAAATAATATAGGTTTTAATATTATAGGGTGTGTAGCTCTCAATAAGTGTCCAAAAACAAGGGGAAACTCCGTCCATTTTTTTGCAAAATTATATAGTGAAATTTCAAGTTCCCTTAGAATTTGGAAACTTTCATTTGATAGAAAAGGTGAAAAATTTATTAAAACTTGTAGAAATTGGTAAAGAGATCCATGCCAATCGTGATCAAGCTGGGTCGTGATATTTAGGGTAAAGCTAACTTAAGAGACTATGCTACTTTTATAGAGATAAAAAACACCATGATGAGAAAATTTGAAAGTTAGAATAGAGTTTAAGTGTATTTATGTCCATGTCATTGTTGTATAAATTTTATTTCTTTTCATGCATGGTCTTTCATGATTTATTTTTTGAGTCATAGGTTTCATATTTTAAGGTGTGTAACCTTCTAGAAGTGTATAAAAAGAGTAAAGGAGACTCTATCCATTTATTTTAAAAATAACAATGAAGGTTAATTTTTATGAAAATAAAGAAATTTTTAATCTGCATGGTTGGAACATGAGGTTAATTGGAAGTTACTTATTGGTGACCTCCCATACTAGTTACATGCCCAAGGTTATGACGTAACAACATAATGTCCTTGCTATCATTATATCTCATTCATTTCACAATTTATAATATTATAATAACAAGTGCTATAACTAGCACTTGAATCCAAACACAAACTAAATTCTATAAGAATTCTATATATATTGTATAAGAAAGATTATGAATGACTCTATTTTAATTTTCAAGTTCAAGGACTATAATTTTTTAAGCTTATTCATTCAATGTTAAGTCATAACATGATTTCATAAGTTATTACACATCCACACCTTTTTGCATGGCCTTAACATACTCATTTAATATCAAATATAGAATATTTGGTCACTTTACAATCATAAAATGACTTAAAATTCTTTGAACTCATTGAAATTATCAAAAGTTAGAAATAAACAAGGCATAATTAGTTACATGGCCAATTAAATAAACACAGAAATCAATTTTTAAGGATAATTGATTATATGATCGATTAAGTAGGTTTATAGAATAAAGATCTTATGTATAATTGATTATATAGTCTATTATTAAGCCCAAAGAGCAATTTTGCTTGGGCATAATCAATGATATAGTTTCAAAAAGAAAAAATTTAGGCATAATTGATTATATAATGGATTATATAGTTCTAAAAACTAATTTTTTGAGCATAATCAATTATGTATTCTATTATATTTTGATTTTTTATAGATTCTTTATTGCACCTATGAAAATTAGAAATGTATTTTATGAAGAAATAACTAATTAATCATAAAATTTTTTAAGTAAATTATTTAAGTGAGAAGTACTTAAGTGAAAATTTTTTAAAGTTAAGTCTAATTAAGTGTAAATATGTAGGTATAGAGGGGACTTAGTGAATTTTTCCCCTTTTATACAGCTAACGTTAAAACAAAAATATTAGCATTTATATAGGATAACTTAAGGTGGGGTGAAAAATATGGGATGCATTAACCATGTAGAAATTTAGGAATTAAAGCTAAACAGATCAAGGGTAATTAACCTAATCATTAGAAATGAATGAGTAATATAGGAACTTTAGGATTTAAGGTTTATATATAAGACTTACACATAAGCTTCTTAAGATAAGGGAATGTTCAAACTACATAATTAGTAATGTACCCATAAAATTTAAGGATGAATTCTTTTGTAAGGAGAAGTATTGTTACAACCATTAGAATTAGAAATATGTTTAATGAAGAAATAA
The DNA here is from genome assembly GCA_020226215.1 of Sindora glabra. Lineage (NCBI taxonomy): Eukaryota > Viridiplantae > Streptophyta > Magnoliopsida > Fabales > Fabaceae > Sindora > Sindora glabra. The sequence goes on along the minus strand of CM035232.1, from coordinate 53,688,302 downwards.
TTGATTATTCATAAAAGTATTTTTAAGTAAAATATTTGAGTGAGAATTAAGTACTTGATAAACATTTAAGTCAAAATGTTTTAAAGTTAAGTTTTGTTAAAGCTAAATGTATAGGTATGGTAGGGACTTAGTGGATTTTTCCTTGTTTTACTTTTTTTGTGTCCTTATGTTTAGTCCTCTCCTTTATTTCCTTGGAAATAACCTAAACTCTTCTTCCTATCCTCATCCTCTCATTTGCAAGGAGGAATTTTAACCTCTTTCCATTCTTCATCTCTCATTTGGTCTAAACAAGGAACAGGTTGATCTTTATTTCCACCATCTATGGCCTTCTTCAATAGTGATAAGTAAACATTCTTCCCAAACTTGTACAATTTTGAATGAATTAGTTTAGTTATATCTTGGTATATCTTGTATAGATAAGATTAAATGATATGGAATGGCTTTTAATGTAAATTACTTATTAAAATTGGTACATAATACATAATTTTAATGTTTTATGATGGTTGAACTACATAAAGTTGTTTGAAGGATGAGATCTAGTAGGATTTTCTACCATACTAATAGTGAAATTTTTTTTATAAAACACAGAAATTCATGTATGAATAGATTCATTGGGGTCAATACATAAAAATCTTTATCCTAAATTGATATAACTATGACAAAAGCAAAATTGTGTAATTAAATCAATTGGAAACCTCACAGAATTAAGTCTAGATGACTTAAATTGATTTTTGAATCAATTCATGCCTTGTAGAAAGTTACTATAGGCCCTAAATCAATTCATGAAGCCAAATTTTTAATTTTTGTCATAAAATCTTTTCGTAAAGAATGTTCTTGACATAGTTATATGGTATATAAGTTAAAATGTCTAGGGTGAAGTTGCAACCATGTCTTAATGTATAAATTATTGTTGTGAAATAGGGTTTCTTAATGTTATGTTAGTAAATAAATAATGAGTATTAGTATAATGTGACGATATGATAGGTTATGGTTACTATGATATGCAATAATGATTATAATTATAATTATATGTGCATGTTGCATGGAAATTTAATTACACTTGGATTGATATGTTGTTTAAGACCTTTGTTTTTATATAAATGCTTATGTTATCGTTATGATGTTGAAGTGCTAGTTTAGGCATTTGTTATTTTGATAATGTGTATTATAAATAAGATTTAGGGATGTTGGGGGAGATGACATTCTTATTATGGCTTTATGCACTAGATTTATGTATTTATTTATGAAGAAATAAGGTTAACCATGGAAGGATAATGTTAGGTTTATGAAGGAATAAGAATGATTGAGAGATATAAAGATGTTTATTTAATTGTTATGATAGGATATTCTATTAATTGCTTAAATCTTCTTATACTTAAATTGAAAATTATGAATGAAAGAGATAACACCTTGAAGTGGCACTTTCTTTATATCTTGGTATTCCATTGTGAGAATTCATCTTAATAAATGTATGTGCTCATTTGTGGCACTATAGTGAGATTGATAGGTAAGTTTAAGCTACTTTCTTGCATATAACCCATTTTAGTATAATGGATGAAATGTAAATTAGATTTCTTTAAAATATTAATAATAAGGTTAAATAAGTTATGGATTTAAATTATGATTTAATTAAAATGGTTATTCACTAAGTTTCTTTTTTTTTTGGAAAATTCATTCTCTCTTCTTTTTCTCTTCTTTTCTATACGGACCTTTCCCTTTAGGTGCTTGATGGCTATTGAATGGCTCAAAAGTAGGCTTGCTCAAAGTTATTGGTGTTGAGGTAAGACTTTAGCACAGTTAGGTTAGATATTGCAATTGCATTTTATTGCATTTTATTGCATGATGAATTGAAAGATCAATCACATTTGATTCTAACATTGACTCACATTAAAAGTGATACAAAATTGCATGTAGATTAATAAATTAATCACATATAAGGAAGGGTTAACAACTACTTGGTTACATGCCTTAGAATGATTTGTGACAATTTTTTTGCAAAATTTCACTATTCACTTGAGAGATTTTCACTCCAAACTCATTCCATGGGCTAGATTGCCTAATCAATTCATTTTAAACATTAAAACATTATTATAAGTCTTAAATTTAAGAAAAATCACACATTAAATATCATTTTATGGTATTAAATCTCTTAATTGCACATTCAAGGGAAATCTATCTTAAATTAATCCAAATCTTTAAAATCGATACAAAATTAGTTAGAATGTCTACTATAGTTTATAACAGAGACAATTAGTGGTGGAATTTCAGTTTTGCTTACTCTTAACACTGAAGAATAAAAAGTTTTAAGGTTAGGGTTTCAAACCCCATTTAAACCAAAACCTCAACCATTTTAAATTAAGGGGGAAATAAGAGAGAAATGAAATAATGATTAGGATGCAAAAAATTTTACCTTGCTTAAATTTGAACAAAATGAGAAATTGAAGAAGATTGAAACTCCTAATTATAAAAGGAAAAAGATGAGGAATGTTAGGCTTTTTAGGGGGAAAATGGGAAGGTGCAAAAGATGAGATTATAAAAGGCCAAAAGCTTAGGAGAAAAATAGAAAAAAGACTACTAAGACTCTATTTCATGTAATAAATAAAGTAGTTTATTAATTTAGTCAAAGGTATTTTATGTACTAACTTAAAAAAATAAATTTTAATTTAATAAGTTATTTTAAGTAACTTATAGTTTATAAGCTAAAAACTTTTTGTAAATTTTTCAAATCTATTATTTTTATTTTTATTAATTTACAACCTATGCCTTTAATAAATAGTAATATTCTTATTTTAAATAATAAATAAATAAAAATTAATTTAACAAGTAAATAAACATGTAATATAAAAAATCTAATATAAATAATTAAAATAAAAATAAGTAAATAAATACATAATATCACAAAATATAGCTAATTCAATTATCTTTAATTATTTCCTTATTTTAAACTATACATATATAAAAATATATATGAAAAAAAATATATAATGTAATAAAATATTATTAATTATATTTTAAGTAATTATATTTCTATAATAAATAATAATTAAATAAAAATTATGTAAAGTCATAAAATATAATTAATTAAATTTTAAGAAATTATTTTTTTAACATTTTAATTGTGTTAATATAATTTTTATCTTTAAATAAAAATGAATTAACTTAAGTTATATATCTATTTATATTAACATGTCCTTTTATATTATTTTATATTTTTAATTAATTCAATAACTAATTTTACGAAAAACTTCTTATACAATTAGTTAACTTATTAATTATCAGTTAATTTATTAACTATTTATATGAAATAGAACCTAAGTGTCACGAACCATTTTTGATCGTGATCGACGTGAATCCCATTACTAGTCTTCACAAGCCTTAACAATTTTTTTTTACTCTTCTTTTTCTAACAAGAGTCTTCAAATTCCAAGGAGGTTTAAAAATCCCACTCTGAATTTTTTTGCAAAAAAACAAATAGAACCTCTCCAATTTTTAGACACTCTTTAAGGGTCACACATTCTATAATGTAACACCTGTGTCATCCGGATATGACAGAATCATTATACACACAATACAATACAATTTTAGGCTTATGCATATACAATCTATTTAGCACACCAAATAGTCTAATAATTTTATGTTTGTGATGTTAATCATAATTTCAACTGTCAAATCTTTTGATTCAGGTTGTCTTTGATCCTCTATGGATGCTAACCTGAAATATTAAAATAACATAAAGTGAGTTCTACGAACCCAATGAGTATATAACTACCATTAACTTATAAGTGATTAACTTAAGTATATTAAAAAGTAATAGCAAACTAATTTCTGAATTTCTAAAATATATGGAACCATACCCTATAATGGAGATTTGCATGCACATGATTGAAACTTTATTTTTCGTAACATAATCACAGGAGTCTCAATTTCCTATTAGAATTCAAGATCATGTACTACCCACCCCGGGTAGGCATCACATACAAAAATAGCCATTAAAGCTTAAATACAAACAGATGATCATAATCACATCATCAATACAAGTCAATCACAAATAGTCACGTGATGTCACATATTCCAATACCGTAACGTACATATAGTTATTCTATGGTATCAAAGTCAATTTTTATATTTCTCTCAACTGTTAGCCAGAAATTTCTCATCTAATTCTTGAATCAATGTCATATCCATCTCATATAATTTGTCGGCAATTTCCCATCTAACTTTCATATCATTTCTTCATCATCAATCATAATATTCAATATCATCACTCTAACACCACTCATTATTTTTCAATGTCTTAGAAGGGCTCAATTCATAACACTCACATATAACTATATTTATACAAAACTATAGAATTGATACTAATAATGAGAAAAGCATAACTCAATATTTAAAATATCTTTTAATAAGATAATAAGAAATGGTGAGATATATATTCACTTGACAACGTTGATCCACCTATGCAGGTGTCGGAACATCTATAACCATCTTTTCTCTTTTTCTTTCCTTATAAGGAAATCCCTAATTCTTCAATCTTCATATTTCAACTTTCCTTGCCATACTTTAAAGAATTTATATCTGTCTCTCCATAATTTTCTCACGAGCTAAGATGTTTATTTAGTGATTTAGAACCAATAAAATCACCTCAATTAATTATGCTGCCCGCTGGTTCCAGATGCTACCGTCATGCAAAGATTCTAAAGTGGATTTTCTTTATAGATTTTAACTCACACAACTGAGCATCTCAAGCTTGGCTTAGAACCGATCACCTTACCACAAGGAGGATATTTGTAGCTTGCTGGCGGTAAATAGCAGGGGAGGTAACTAGAAAGATATGGAGAAGCTACACCCCAGCTCAGATTCCAATTAGTGGCTCCTCTTATTGTTGCCTAGTTACTGCCTTGAAACTGACTGCCAGTTACAAGCTCCAACTCTTTCTTGCAGTGAAGCAAGGAGCTGTCTTCACGGATGCTCGAGCACGCTGCTCACGGAGGTCCCAGTACACCACCACGTCTAGTGCAGCTCCCAAACGGCATCAAGGCAATGTCTAGCTACAACCAGCAGAAGTTGACAACTAGCAAGCAACACAAAGTAGCGGTTGTTCAGCAAGGCGGTAGACGGCGCAACTCCAACAGCAGCTAACGGGGGCATTATTCAAGGAAGAGGAAGAAAGGCGGGAAGAGGAAGGAGACAGAGTAGTCTTGGTGCCATGTATGTGTTAAGAAAAGAAAGGTTGCTGCTGTGTACTATGCCACAAAAATGAAAAAAGAGAGAGAAGCTTTCGAAACAGCAGCACTGAAACCGGCGGAGAGAAACACAAGCACAACATGGTGGTTGTTTGGCAAAAGGAAGTGCACTGTAAGAGGGAAGATAAAGAAAGGCAGCGGAGGTTCCAGGAAGAGAAGTTGCTGCTACTACAAAATGAGGCAAGTAAAACAACAGGGGAGAGGCGGTGTAACATGGAAACCTGAGAGAGAGACAAACAACAGTAGTATGGCGGCAAAGTATTTTAGAAGCTGCTGAAATTTTCCTTTTTTTTAAAAAAAATGGTACAGTGAGTCAGTGAAAGATAAAATAAAGCAGAAAAATATGGGAGAAGGACAGCTGGTAACATGAAAAATAGAAGCTGTCTGAAAAAGATAGATAAATGGAGGGGAGTCAGAAGGAAACAAAATTCGGTGGGGCGTGTGTGTGGAATAGAGCTGCCCGAAATTTTTCTTAAAAAAAATGGGAGAGGAAGTCGGTTTTTCCCTTTTCAAAAGATGAGGAATAGTACCAATTTTGATTAAATAAAAGGCTAGCCGAGAATTATTGCATTCATTTTATTTATTTTTATTTATTTGTTTATTTTTTTACGTTATAAACTCTTGTTGAGATCCCCACGTAAATATCTCCAACTTTTATAACTGTAACCATATTCTAATTATTATTATTAATATCATCTTAATATTCTCAAAAATTCTAAAAAGAAGGAAAATTTAAAATTAATATTAATCAAATAAATAAGAATAATTATTCACAAATAGTAAAATTCATGACACTTATAATTATTAAATTAGGGTATGATACCAAGTCTCTTTCATAGCTACATATTTACCCTTAATTAAGTTTAATCCTAAAATATATATACTTGTTTTGCATCTAGATATCCTTTTGGTATGGGACCTATTTAGGGTGGAAACAGTAATAAATTCCTTCCAATAATAACACTTTTAAGGATTGAATTCGGAACCTTTTGACCTTTGAACACTTTGAAACTTAACTTATTATCACTTAGCGAATCAATTGTTGATAATTTTAAAATATTTTTGTTAAAGATTCCGACTATCATTTCACACATAAAATTTTCAGCTATAATCTTATTATAATTAATTATACATATATTTTAAACAATTTAAATTTTAAAGTTAGTGTAATAGCATCCTATTCTTTTCATCACATGTCTAGTATTGATTCTAATCCTTATGGCTATAGTTATAATGCCACTTTTAGCCCTTCACCATCTGTGTTAGGTTTTTTTATTTAATACTTTTTGGTATGCCTTGTATTATTGCTTGAACATAGATGTCCACTCAGAAAGCTTACAAAGTCATGTGTTTGACAATCAATTGCAAACTTATTTGATCACTAGACAAGTTATAGGTAGAGTTATTAAATTAGGGTCAATTTCTCTGGTTGAATTAATAAATCAGTGAATTGATAATTAATTGGTAAAAGTCATACTATCAAATTAATTTTATAAATAATTCAATAAAAATTAGTTCAATCAGTAAAATGTTGGTTTAATTAATAAGTGGAACCAATATATTATATTAAATTGTGAACTTTTAAAAGAAGATCATAATTTATTTAATTTTGAAATTTTGTGCAACATTAAATTATTTATTTTTATTATCATATTTTAATAAATCATAGTAAAAATTTATTATTATTTTATTTAATAATTATGCATTTTTTATTTTTATATTTTTATATTATAAACGATTGAATTAATTATTCACTAATTGAACTAATGGTCCAATAAATCAAACCTTTATTTGACTTAATGTTCAGTTTAGCTTTAATAATCATGGTTACATGACAATAGAGGATTGCAAATCTTTGTATTAAACTTGTCAAAAAGTTTTGTTGCAGACAGGATTTGTTGGTAATTTTATTTTGATTGGATATTTTTTAAGCTGCAATATATTTTATAATTGATTGATAAGCCCATTTTCGAATGATTTATATATTAATTAATAATTAATTATTCCTTCCCTCTCTTTTATTATCAATTGTAAGAAAATATAATATAATTGTTTTCATAAAAAATTAAATAAGTATAATAAATTATTTTTAAATTTTTTAATAAATAATAAATTATAATAATCTACCATTTAAAAGGACTTAATCTGACATATAATACATATTGAAATATTATTAAAATTTAAAATATTTAAATAAATTATAAAATATATTTATACTTTTATATATCATTTTATATATAAATAATCCATTATAAACAACTGAGCTTATTAAATATTTTTGTATAAATAAGGTCAAATTATTTAATACAATAAGTTATCAACAAACACAACTAATTGGAACAATTCTTTATGTTATTTTTATGTTCCAAGATAAAATTAAATGTTTTAAATTCATTTTGGTTAGAAATGTTAATATTATATTCTCTTGATAAATTCTTGTTGGATGTTTGATATAATTATTTTGAGAAAACTACGGAATGTATACCATGGAATATCCTGTAAATATTAAATTAATATTGAAATTTCGGAATCAATTTAAAAAATTTCACTTATTGAAGGATTGTCTTATATTAATTTAATTTTGAAAGATTTGGTAAATATTAAATTAATATCAAAATTTTTGATATTAATATTGAATTAATATAAAAATTCTTTTAATATTAATTTAATTTAATGTTCATCCGATGTTTCAAATTTGATGTTTCCTCAATTATTATTTTGTATAAATCTTTCCTAGAGGAGAAAAATAAGAATTTCTTATCATAAAACATACACACATATATGTACGCGAGAGGACTGTCGTTCCTCTCTCCGTCTTAAGGCTGGTTGCAGCAAGAATAGCGATAGCACCATTTACACCTGCTTTCAGCCACCACTGTATCGTGGCCTTTCTAAGGTTCTCTCTCTCTGTCTCTGTCTCTGTGGTTTGAAGTTGTTTCGGCTGGATTGTTATTCGCCGCCCCCCCCCCCCCCCCCCCGCGGTTTTCAATAAGCCCTTTTCTTTTGTAGCCATTAGCATTTAAGAAAGCTCTTACCGATTTTGGCTATTTGTTAGTTTAGTATATCAGTACATTTGATTCTTGGACGAATGTGAAAGAGGGGTAATGTTACTTATGAGGTTTTAGAGAGCTAAGAATTTAGTGTTTTAAAAAATCCATTTTATTTCCAATTTTCAAGTTCTCGTAAGAAGTATGAATCACATTTCCCCATCTCACTTATTATTATTATTATTATTGATATTATTATTTTTATTGTAATTCTGTGATGAATTTAGGTTTTGCCTACCTTTGTTGGGGGTGAAATTTCTTCATCTGCTCCTACTGCGTCAAACAACTGATACCCTAACTGGTCGTTTTTAAATTTCCACTAGGATATATGTCTATGCTTGTATTTGTTAGATATAACAAACCCATTCTTGGGCTTTTTACTTTTTGGCACTTGAGATAGTCTCTTCTACCAAAAGTTCAACACTTTAATTCCTATGACCCCCTAGGTCTTAGTTAACGAAACTAAATTTCAGCAGGAAGTAAGACAAGTTTTCATAATGTCCATGCTTCAAGTTAATGGGCTGTGTTAGAGATATACTAAAACCATTGGTTGACCTTTTTCTAGTAGTTTTAACTTTTGGGATCAATTGGCAATTGATAGTATTCATCCTAGTCATGGGTCATACAGTTCTTGGAAAAAAAAAAGAGGCTTAATTAAAACCGTAGCTCTGACCTAATCATTTAGGATTGAACTCAATTATTTTTTGTTGGTATAACTGCTTGAAAACTTGACTGTTATGGGTAATATTCCTGGAACCGTTTTTTCCTTCATAAAGAATGATTTATGGTATTCGCTGGGCATACATTGACCGAGCTAATGTTCCATGATTGCACCGGTTCCTTATCATATTTGTTTGAATTAATGCTTTCTTGATGATATTCATGGAAGACATCGGTGAACTTAATAAGGATCGAGGGAATATTATTGTTTCCTTGCATTTAGTAGAATCAATTTTTTTCCTAGACAATTCCATATTTATGGTTGATACCTCCATTTCTGTTTCCCTCAGGATGGTGAAATTTATTTGGTGATAGACTCAGAAACTCGAGTCAAGGCTTCAGCAGGTGGAGGTTTTTTTGTTCTTTACCTTATTTGGTGATAGTCTTGATTTACTTAAGTAATTTCCTTACATCATACAAGATGAGTGGATCTGGTCGTTTGAGAGAGAAGCATAGAAAAAGTAGTAGAATCTCTTTGCATAACTATCATGAAGAGAGTGCAGCTCGAACCAGGCCATTCAGCCTTGAAGAGATTATGCTTAGAAGAAAAAACAGGGAATTGTTTGATAATGTAGAAGACAAAGCCAAGGAAGCATGTAGAATATCACCTAGAGGTTGTTCTGAGAATATTGCTGATCATTATGAGTCTGGTAGGGTATATAAAATTGATAAACGTTTATCTTCTACTGTGGAAAAGCATGTATCCGAGGACAAGTTAAGTTCTAGGAAGAAAGTTGGAAGCAATTCTATGGAGGCAGATAATTTGACCGAAGGGAGACAGAGAGAAAAACATCATCCAAAACTCAGATCGACTATTGTAGATAATATTGGCAGAATGAGTAAAGGAAGTAAAACGGACAAAGAGATGCATAGCCAGAGAAAAAATGATGGGCAGTTTAGTGATAAATATGTACATGAAGCTGAAACTAAGGACTCAAGAGCTTCAACCAATAAGGATAGATATGTAGAAATAGATGGAGAGAACTCTGAAAGGAAAAGAAAGAAAAAGGACCAAATTGGAGATGATGAGAATCTTCATGAATTTAATATTGAAAATAAGCATGACAAAGATAGGCGTGATGGGAAAAGGAAAGGTTGGGCTAGTGATGATTATGGGAAAGTACCTGAAAAGAAGCATCAGATAGATCCAGCTACTAAGCATAGACGTGAAGAAAGAAAGGAGAAATATGAAGAAGTCAAGAGAAAACATCAAAATAGAGATGATGAAAAATCAAAAGAAAAGGATGCAGCAAGGAAACAAGACCTTGGGAAACATGATCAGCGGTCTTATGAAAAGAAGCAGAGTCGGGGAATATCAAAACCGCATTACAGAGAATCAAGGGTAAAGAGGAGATCATCTAGAAGTCAGGAGCATGAGGACAGAAGAAGAAGGTCCTCTTCTCTCTCACCCAGGGCTAAAAACTGGACTTATCGTGATGAAGAGAATAAAGAGTTGTCTATGCACTTCATGAAAGAGAGTTCTAAAATGCAGAAGTCTGATGTTGATAGAAGTAGGATATCAACAAATGGTTCAAGTAGTCAACATCATCGACACGGTGGGTCTACAAGTGGGCTTGGTGGCTATTCACCAAGGAAGAGGAAATCTGAGGCTGCAGTTAAAACTCCTTCCCCATCTAAGCACTCTGTGGAAAAGAAAAGAGCTGGATGGGATCTTCCCCCTGTAGGCCCAGATAGTTCTTCTTCGACCTTTCTTTCTTCTGGCTTTCAGTTGTCTAATCATACTGCATCATTGAATGCATATGATGTGGCTATTGCTACATCTCTGGATCCAGTAAATGTGAAGCCTCTTTCCATGACTTCTCTGAATAATTTGTCAGCAAGGAAGGATGTTGACATTGACTCTGTTCAACTGACACAAGCTACCCGACCCATGAGAAGGCTTTATCTAGAGAATCTACCAGCTTCAGCTACAGAGAAAGCTGTGATGGATTGTCTCAATAACCTCTTGCTCTCTGCTGGTACTAATCATATCCAAGGAGTTCAACCATGCATCAGCTGCATTGTAAGTTTCTAAATGCCAAATGTGAATATTTTGTCTCATCTGTATGAAACAATGAGTTTGAGGTTGCCCTTTCATATCCTAACTACAGTTGCACAAGGATAAGGGCCAAGCTCTTGTGGAATTTCTTACAGCTGAGGATGCCTCATCTGCTCTTTCTTTTGTTGGAAGTACAATTCTTGGCACCACTCTGAAAATTAGACGGCCCAAAGACTATGTTGAAGTTACTGTAAGAATGAAATTTCTGTCTCTGTTACTCCTTGTCTGACTCATATTTGTTGCTCAAATGTTGACTTGTTAATTCATGTTACATTTATTTGAATTGAATGTTAAGGAATGAACTTGAGCTGTAGGTATTGTATTGTCCTGCATGTATGTTTTAGTGTCTAAACATTACCACATGTTACGTATGTTTGATCTTTATGTTTGGAAATTTTGTGAGGCTACCCTTCTGTATTTTTGTTTCTTCACGAATCTTTCTGTCTTTATTTTTATGTTTGTGGCATCATTAAGGAAAGGCTTGATTTTTGGATCTTTATATGATGAAACTAATGCTTGATTCAGTGTTCTTTGTAAGGTTAAGAGTTTATGCATAACCTTTGTGGTTATTAAAAAAATTTAAATCATGACTAGTATTTCTGTTGCTGCTTTTGTGACTACTGAAAGGGTGTGTTAATCATATTGTTAAGAAAAAGGGCTGTATAATTTGTGTCACTATTTAATATGGGAGACTTCATATGATGTCTATAATGAAAATGAACCTAGAAAAGACAAGAAGATCTTGTTGATTTGTTTGTGTGCTATATTAATTTTTGGTGTTTTTGCTGCCACCTTTTCAGATTTTAAATGATCATGCACAATGCAATAATATATTTCTTCCATATATAGAATGGTTTTGTTTAAACTGCTTGAGTTTCTAAGTATATCTTCTTAGTCAAAACTTTTTAGCTGTCTATGTTGCTAATAAATAGTTGTTAGTAAAGGTGATTCTGATGTTGTGTCTGTTTCAAATTGAATGTTTTCTTTTGAAAAATATTGGCACGTTAATGGTGTATCATGTTACACTTCTCTTCTTTAAATCAGAATGTAGTTATGATGCTTGCAATTATGGATTTTTTTCTGGATGAATCATGGTTATTGTATGTCTGCTAGATTAATGATTTTGTGTTATGTTTGTTTTGCATTGTTAAAAACTTTTTTGTCAAGCTAATTTCTCACCCCCTATATGTGTCCCTGTATGGCAAAGTAAAAGGATTCAATTTGTGTGGTCTGGGGAGTCCTCTAGGGTGAGACTCTGTAGAGCGTAACTGCACTTTGATTGCCATCAATGCAAAATGAATATGTTAGACTTTTCTTTACCTATTCAGTGATTGGATAATAATCTATGAATTAATTTTCATCAGTGGTTAAGGGTAAGTTCACTCTACTATCTCAAGTGCAAGATTGATTTAGTAGAGTTGGATTTATGGTGTGGATTGCTTAGAGAAGGATTATCTGTAATGTTCTGTTTCTAAATAACTCAATCTTAGGGCATTAAGAAGCTTCAAATTGATTATTAACTTTCTGAAAATGAGTAAATGATATGTCCAATCTGAGTTAATAATAACTGGCACGGGCAGCACTGGCCATCTTGGCCTGATCATTCCTTTTATTCTGAGGTTTCTCCCATTGTGTCTTTTATGGGGTTGTGCTGTCTCTTTTGTTTTCTTCTATCTTTTGCTCTCTCTCTCTCTCTCTCTCTTTATATGGGGGTGGGGTGGTGTTGGCATTTGGTTGGTTTACCTTGTAGAGGATTTTCTACCAAATCATGATCTCAAAATATTTCATGCATTGTGACTTCTCTTAACAACTAATAAGTCAATTGCATGTTGTCATTGCTGCTTCAAGTTTCCTGATTCTCAAACTTTTAAGATGTAACTCTCTTGGGAAATGGACAGGGAGGGTGGGGGTTGTGCATAAGTAGCTCTACTATGGTTTATTACTAGTGAATGCATCCTATGGTGTATTTAAAGCTCCCTTCGTTTCCAATTTCTGACCATGCCATCATAATAACTGGAATGGAGCAAGATGAGGGCTAAGGTGCCTTAGCAAAGGTGTATAACCTTTCTAGTTAATATATGAACACTCAAGGCTGCTATAAAATGATTCATTCCTGCAACACATGAATCTGACTTGCCTTTCTCAGCATGAGTTTTATCATGTTGCATGCTGGGGTAATGTTGATCTGTGCTTCCATTAATCAACTACATCAGGACGTATTTTTGTGGGAGTTTGATACCCACACATGTTTCAAAAGTCACTTTGATTTCTGTTATCTGAACTGCTGGCATCCCTTGCAGATGTTCTTGCTATTAAATTTTAGTGCCTTCTATCAATTTTGGAATTTCAAAATCTAGAAACTGTCTGTTGGTGCTGACAGAATAAAAAATGGGCCTCTATCACATACGGATGTTGCTTATTATGGATCAATCCTGAATGGTCATTAGCTGGTTAATATTGAGAATGTGCTTAGAATAAGTTCACTCTAATTTATTGGGGCTGTTCTCCCAGTAAAGCACTGTGCATGCTGGCTGTCTACGTGGCAGGGTATCTATGATCCTACTACCAAATAGTTGTAAGGTGTAGGATAGGACGATAACTATACTACTAGTTTTGTTTACCATAAAACTCAGAAACAAACCCATCAAGAAGATGAAATGCTACTCTGCATGAATTGAAAAATAAATTATGTAGGCAATTAGCTGTTTGAAAAATGTAGTGGAAATATCATATCCTAATCTTAATGTGATAAGAAACGCATGATAATAGAAGTATCATTACAGGATAAGAAATGTCTTTGAATATTGCCCTGTCAAAAAAGAATCCAGTCTGCCAAATAAGGCCTAACTTTGGAGGTTGTGTTGTTCTGAATTGTACTCAGTCCTAAAAGTTAAAACTGATGATCTGGGGTTTGCTTATAAAGACATCTCTATGAACTTGGCTTCCTATTTCATGGCATTTTTTTAAAGTGGTATTAGAAACTGCCTCTGTGGCTTGAAGCACTTTTATTTCACATGGAATGATCTGCTTGTTCCATTATGAGAGATATTTTCTGACCCTAGTGTTGGATCTTTTAAATAGGATGTTTATATGGGATATATCGTAATACACATTCTGGATGGTGATGAAGCTGACTGCTAATTATGAAGACTTCATGGTGTTATGACAAGTTTGATGCGTTAGCAGGATTTTATCTGGCCATATATCTGGGTTATTGTTCTAGGCTGCTCTGACAGTGCTATTTATCTCATGCTTTATTTGTTATATTCAGCATGTAAGTGCTATGGGAAGTGACTTATTTCTGAGCTTCTTATGTGACTCTTGGTATTCGTGGCTAGTGTGCGCTTTTTTTTTTTTTTAATTTTTTGGTGATCCTGCTTGATTTTCATATCCAAGTTCTTTGGGTTAGAAAATATGGACTATGTTTGGCACTGACAGCTTATCTTTCTTATTTTATTTTAAATGAGAAGCATCCACTAAGATCTTGGCTTGGTATAATTTATTTTAAAATATTCTGTCATTTTGTGTATGAATATTTACGTTATCATGTAGAACTTACATTGCTTAGAGGAGGAATTGTGTTTAATTAGGAGCTATTACATCTACGTAACTGAATGACTCTTTTCTTTTAGTAGCCCTTTTTTTTCCTTTTTCATGGCAATGGTGGATTGTAAAAAGAATGATAGCATTTTACATATTCCTTGTTTAGTATTTTATTATTATATGGATTCTTTTGCTAACATTGGTGCTAACCTTCTCTTTATGATCACAAGATAGATTGATTCAGGGTGAAAATATGTTATCTTATAATATTTTATTATTATATGGATTCTTTTGCTTACGTTGCTGCTAACCTTCTCTTTATGATCACAAGATAGATTGATTTGTGGTGAAAATATGTTATCTTACACTGAGATGACATAACTCATAAAAAACAAAGGTTCGTTGGCTTGAGTGGCAGAGTGTTCTTGGTCTGATTTCTTGAAATTTGGTATTCTTAATGATGATCCATTAGTATCGAGGAGGGGACTTTCACATGTTCAACTTTCATTAAACCTAAAATATTTAAATTTGATTGTCCGGGACTTCTTTCTTTTATCTATATGCTATGTTAGTTGCAGAATTGGAACTACTGGCTTGAGAAATGTGGTTCATGGTGATATTGTTAAACTTGTACTGAAAAGGAAAAAGCTGATTTATGTTATGTAGATATTGATGTGCAAGTTGAATCAAGCAATAGCTGGAAAAATAATAGAAGCTAATTAAAAGTACAAAGTTTATGCTTACTTGTGTGCATTGATACAATTTGATCAAAATATATGCCCAATTACTTGTTCAATTCAGGTTGCACATCTCTGATGTAAGTTGGAATTTTTTTTGTATGGTTTTGATTGGGTTGCTAATACTTTTATCTATGTTTTTGTTAGTTGATGTTTGCCAAGTTACATAAGTTGCTTCTATTTATTGCTTTGTTTTCAAACCAGTGTTTAACAGTGTTTTGATTTGAGTCGAAGTTGTTCATAGTTCAGCTAGTGGCTTTTTGTAAGCTCTTGCAATGCTAAGGTACTGTGGTTATCATCCATGTAGCAGGTTCTCAGATAGTTGCTATTTTGATGCAGACTGGTGACTCAGAGAGATCAGTAGATGCTGCTGTCACAATAAGTGATGTTGTGATTGATTCACCTGACAAGGTATGCATGTGACACTACTTAGGGATGCAACTTATGACTGTAAACTGTATTTATTTATATCTATTCTAGCTTTTCTAGGAGAAGTACTGCTATTTTTCCTGGCCACACCTATAAAGGCCAAGAACACAATCTGTCCAATAGAAGTTTTAAGGTGAAGAAAATTGTGATTGAAGATTCTGCCATTCTGCTTCATTCAAAAGCACCATATCCCTGCCAAAAATTTTAAAAAAATATAAAAAAATAAAATAAAAAAATAAAAATTGCACACCACAAAGGACCTTACTCTCCATTGTTCTACCAAAATTTCCAAAAAGTTTATTCTGAAGCTTTTATGAGAGATTATTGACTGCTAATTATGCTTAGTGTCTTTAAGATCAATCCATTATCTTTATTCTATGAATTTTATGGCCCCAATTTTTCGGTTCATATATTACAAGTGGTGCTCAGTAATTCAATTTGGCATATTAAAAATCATCAACATATATTTTTCTTGAAGAAAATTTTAAAAAAGAAGCAGAATATTGACATGAAAGAAAAGTGACTAGGTTGTTCTTCAGAGACAAAGAAGATGAAGACCCGAGTGGCTGGATAAAACTCTTGTCAATGGTGATATAATCCCTTACCCTACTCAGTCCCTTTGAACAATCCGTAGACCACTGACTAACCATTCTTCAACCTTCAAAGTTGCCGGATTTTGATCATTGCGGGCCATTTCAAGCTGTGATTATAGGATCTCTTGATTCTTTATTGCTTTGTTTTGCTATTTACAGTTTTTCCGTGAGGGATTTTGTTCAGTAGTGTTATTACTGGTGAGAGGAGTGGGGAAATGGTGTTGGAGGGAGATGAAGGTCAAAAACTATGGATGTAGAGGGGGACAATTTGGATGAAGAGTACAATTACGCAGATCCATGTTCAAGGAATTACAGCAACAATCACAAACACCACCACCAAGCGTTATTCCATGAGATGGGGTCAGCTACATTGGTTAAATGAATTGCTGTATCTAGCATTATATCTTCTGTGAAATCATTTAAGCTGAGTTTGCGTTTTATGGTTTCTTTCAATTATTTTCTTGGGTCTTCTTTTACCTCTTTTAAATGGACTCTCCTGCAATAAATCCAAGATTCTTACTAGAGCATCTGCAGGTCTTCTTCTCACATGCACAAACCACAAGCATGTTTTTGTCATTTTTTTATCAATTGAAGATACCTGCAAATCTATCTGATGTATTTATTCCTAATCTTATCTTTTCTTGCATCCATAGGGAAGAGAAAATAAGTTGAACTGTAGAGAGAGATTGAATGAGTTCTTTCAATGGGGAAAACGCCTCTATATTAAGCCCTTCCTTTGACACTAGGAAGAAGGAAGGAGGAGCTTGTACATGACTCATAAGTGATGTCTAATGGTCCATGTCATTGCCACTTGGCACTATGTATGAAAAAGGAAGGCCTCATGGACAGGTTGTTAGTGGGACCTGATGGGCAATAGATGGGAGGGATCCAATTAGAAACAAAATGAACTACGAATACCCAATTTGAGGCTTTTTAGTTATAGCTTCCTGATTAGACGGTGAGTGAAACTATTTGGAGCAATATAATAATTAAGCCCACTCATATTTGGACCATTTGAACCAAGCAATAAAGTAGTCTTCCAACTTGCTATTGCTAGAATATTCCTCTTTGGCTGCTTTTATTGTTAATATCATAGTTATTTACGGCACATAGTGCACAATGGCGATGAGGGCCCATAGTGCTATGATGCATTGCGCATGGCGTTGCGCTTGGAAATTTCATTTATGGTGCATATTAAATTATAATATTTTATATATTTCAAATAGAATAATAAATTAAGAATATAGTAATAAAATATTAAATTGAAATATAAAACATAATATAACATTGAAATTAAGCCAGTTCAATGGATATTTAAAGCTTGGTAGTAAGGGTGGCAAGTTTCCACGGCAACTAGACACTTTAATAATAAAAAAATAAACTTCAACAATAAAATGTAAACAACATAGGGTAAAAAGATTAGATTCATCACAGCACAGGAGAAATGAAAAAGGAACACTCTGAACATTAGAAAAAAACACAACAGAGAAGAGAAATCAGAGGAAAAACAAAAGGGAAGAGGATAAGCATATGAAGCTGCTGCTCCAGATGTTGGAGGGCCACCACAAGCTGTCAAGAGAAGCCACTTCAGCTGTCAGAGAAGAGTCAGAGTATAGTCTTGCAGTCGCACAGCTCAGTCACAAGAGGGAATGGGAAAAACTAGACAAAATATTAGTTTAGGTCAAACTTCTTGGACGAAATTTTATTACTTAATATTTTAGAATTTTATAATATTCTCCTGATTTCATTTCTTGAAGTTCCTTTTGTGTTAGACTTATTGGCTTGAAGTTCCTTTTTGAGTACTTTCAATAGGGACATGGATGTAATTCTTGACTTCTGGTCTTGTAACGTGGTATAAATTAATTATGGTTGTTAATTCTTATCAAGTGATAGTTGTTTCCTTTTCTTTCCTACCTGCCTCTTAAATATTTGTCTAGTGATTTAATTTTCTAATTGTGCTGCAGATCTTTGTTGGTGGAATTTCAAAGGATCTTTCTTCAGAGATGGTAATCATTTTGGAATTAAAACTCCGTATGTTTGGGACAGAGTAGAAAAGTGCAGAATCAATTCTATGACCCATAATTGATTTATCCTTCCAATTAACATGTTGTTAAAGCTTCAGGGTATGCTTCAAAATCAATTCCACATTTGAAATCACAATTGGGATTGTAAGCTAAATGGAGTAGTTTATGATTCTAGTTTGAATTTTTACCAAACATAAAATGGATTCAACAATTATCAATTCCTTCAAAATCAATTACCCATAAATAATGCTCAAAATCAATCCCCCATGGCTATGCCCATCATGCCTTTTTCTTAATTTATCTTTGAAGGAACTCTAGGATTTTCTTGTGACTCTCCTTACCCCTAGTAGCCAAATCTGCTATTAACCTTTGTCATATAAATTGGACTTATTTTTGTGTTTTTCCCCCCTTTTTTCCCCCAAAGCTTATGGAGATTGCTAGTGCATTTGGACACCTGAAGGCTTATCACTTTGAGGTTGATGATAATAACAAACCCTGTGCTTTTTTGGAGGTAAGGGTGCATTTTCTTCCCGTGGTTTAGTTTTAAGAAGTGTGATGCAGAATGAAATGATGATATATAATATTATTGTATCTATTAATGTTTATTTATGGTTCTAATTTTGGAATTAAGTATTGTATTTAAAAAAATTAGGGGTAACTTGGGAATAATAATAATAGAGTTTGGTTTTTCTTTTGGATCTTGGGTATTAGGACATCTGATTTCTAGTTCGATTAGCCTACTGAGTTATAGTTGGGTATGTAAATTTAGGCTTCTTCTCCTGGTGGTACTAGGTTCAATATTGCCTATGTAACACTATTGGTCTGCAGTGGGTACTCCAGCAAGAGGCTAGGTGTATTATTATTAAAAAAAAAAAAAAGCGAACAAATTGATGGCTTGGATTTATTTTAATAAATCCTCAGATAAAATTGTGTCCCCCCCCCCCCCCAAAAGAAAAAAAAAAACCAATAGTCAACTAAAAATAGTTGACTATTGGTTTTTTTCTTTTTTTGGGGTGTCCTCTTACAATTCTGATACATGAAAAGTTATGGAATATAGTAATTAAGAGCAGTGTCAATTGATCCCACCTTTATTATTGTTTCATTTTGTCCTTTAGTTATATTTCTTGTGCCCTTAATGTTTCTGTATTCTTATTGTGTTGACATGGATAATTCTGTCAGTACGCAGACCACTCTGTTACTCTTAAAGCCTGTTCAGGTCTGAATGGTATGAAGTTGGCAGGAGAAGTGCTAACAGTTGTTCAGGCCATGCCTGATGCACCATCCTTGGTAATTTCATCACCTCATATGTTGCACCCTTTGCCAATCCCTGACCGAGGCAGTTGATTCAATTGAATTATATCCATAGTTTCTTTTTGTATATCCCAGGAAAATGACGGAAAATCACCATCCTATGCAATTCCAGCACATGCCAAGCCACTGCTCAAAAAACCGACCCAAGTTTTAAAAATTAAAGATGTGGTATGGACTATGGAATTTTTGGTTTAGTTTTGTCAGATTTGTTTTATGTCCAATGCCTGGTATTGGAGTTCAATCATCTTTTGAGCTCCTTAGTAAAATTGCAGTATAAAGTAGCATTTGATTTCAATACAAGTTAAAAATTTGTATGTACTTTGTCCTGGACTTTCTTTAAGTTCTGGACCTTGTTTAAAAGTTTTAGATTTTAGGTCAAATTTTAAATTGGATTTTTATTGATTATTTTTTGAATGCTGCTTTTGTATTATGGATAGTTCACCACGGAAGCTCTTGCTTCTTCATCTGACATGGAGATTGAAGAAGTTTTGGAGGATGTACGATTAGAATGTGCAAGGTCCAATTTTGAAAGAGTCAATTCTTTTTTCCTCTGGAATTATCCATTGTATAGAAGTTATAAAAATTGATTGTATTAATTTCTTATATTTCTGCAGATTTGGGACTATTAAATCAATAAATGTATCCAAGCATAGTGGTGACAGGAAAGAGATAATCAAATCAGAAGAACCTGAAGTTATCAATGATGTGGAATCTAAAGGAGCTTCTCAAGACGCAGAAAACAATGATAAAAATGCAGAATTGAACCTTTCTGAAATGGCTACTCATTCCAAGTTCCAAGAAACAACTGGAGTGGGATTTCATTGTGGCACAAATGAGCTCAAAGAAGATAAAGTTGATGATGGGGGTAATGTTGATAAACTTGCTGGTGATTTTCTTGACACTGAATCATGTCAAGGAGAAGAGAGGACCAACACAACAGCTGACGATATGATCAATAAGAGCATACGCAGTAGTGATTGCCAACAATGTCCTGATCACCAGGATGGGGCTGGAGAAGATCAATCAGGATTGCTTGAAAAGGCAGTAGTTGATGATGCTGGAGCAGATATTGACAGCAAGATGGTGGCAGGCAATAGTGAACCAAAGGATACCATCGGCGAGTTTCAGGAATGCACCCATGAACACAATGCCAGTTTAGGAACAAAATTGGTTAATACTGAGAAGGTTATCGGTGAGGAGGATGATACGTGCAATCATGTGTTTGAGCCGGGTTCTGTTCTAGTGGAGTATGGAAGAACTGAGGCCTGTATCTCAGCAGCACATTGTTTGCACGGACGTTTCTTTGATGGCAGAATGGTGACAGTGGAGTATGTTCCTCCCAAATTATATAGGGCAACATTTACAAAATAATTACATAGTCAGAATTATTACTTTTGGTGTATGATGGACATAATTCAATTTTGCATTATGGAGAAAGATAATCCGATTGCTTGTATCAGGCATGCTTCCTGGTAGTTAATTTGTGGGAATTGGGTTTTAGGAACTGAGTTTCTGTAGCAAACACCTTGTAATTTCGACGTTCAGGGTGTAGGAAAGCAAGCCTGGTCAAGCCGTGTCAATCTGGATCTGAATGAGTATACATTTGCACCCGCCAGCAGTATGACGGAGGCATTATTTTTAGTGGCTTTATGAATGATCAGCCAGATCCCATTGTCATGGCACAAGCTGGTAGCCAAATACTACCTGGATATCATCCGTGCATGAGTTATGTTCATTACATGTTGGTTGTAGCTTTGTTGTCTTGGAATCTTAGCGGTGATTACCCTATGTTGTATGCAGATGTTTTACCAAAAATTGGTCAAGCGTAATGCCTAGATTTATGTCCTGTTATGACATTTGAGTGATTGGTTCACAAGAGTCTTACTTTGTGAGGGGTTTGAGCCCAATAATCATGCGTGGGGTTTATCTTCTCACATAGTGAAGATTTGTGAGCCAGTTGTATTGTATGGGCAGCTATATTTTTCCCCCCTTTATTAGTTCGTAGTTCTACAGCTTAAATTGTCCTCTTTCGTTGAGGAACCTAACGGGTTTGAATCATTCTGCATGAAGGTATCCTTGATACTGAAAGGAAAAGAAATGTACGTGTTATACTCCATATAATTAATTATTAATAATTAAGGTACAATTCCATTTTAGCCCTTAGCTTTTGTCAATTTTATATAGGAGTCCCTTAAAGGTAAAATTAACGGATTGCGTGGCTGCTGGCCCTAGAAATTATCGCATGGTATATCCGAATTTGGGACAGAAATAGACGTGTAAAAATTAGGTCCTTTGTATTAGCAAAATCATATATGTCAATTTCACTTTTCGATACCACAAAGTGGTTGCAAGAGTGTATTTTTTTATTTATTTTTTTTGGTTCAGAAAAAAGGGAAATCTAATACTTAATTCCTTATTTATGGAGGCAGTGATTATTATATCATTTAAATTTTATAAATATCATCATTAGTTTTATTTTTATTTTTATTATAATTATATATTTCTCACTTCACTCTAATGGTGAAAAGAAAGAATACAATTTGAAAAGTAAACATATTATTTTAAAGGTGAGATTTAATAATTTATTTTAATATTTTTAATTTATTATTGTAAATGAAGGGATAAATAATTATAACAAGAGAAAAACAAGGGATTCATAGTGTTTTTTAAGAAATTTGAAGAG
Source organism: Sindora glabra (assembly GCA_020226215.1). NCBI lineage: Eukaryota > Viridiplantae > Streptophyta > Magnoliopsida > Fabales > Fabaceae > Sindora > Sindora glabra. The sequence goes on along the minus strand of CM035232.1, from coordinate 53,665,913 downwards.
TGTAATAGTGATTGCTTTTATAAATGAGGAATTAATTGTTATATTTATTCTTAAAAAAATTGATGTGGCCTTTAAAATTAGCTTTTTAGAACTTTGTTATTTTGCCGATATGGCTATTAAAATATATTAAGAGATTATCCTTATTAATTATGATTTATTCTAAATTATAAATAATTATAATTGATTTGGATTTATTTGTCTTGCATCTAAAATTAGAAGTATTAGTCTTTATAATCCTTAAGAATTCTATATAAAGAGAGCATTACATTAAGTTTTTTTTTATTGAATTTAACAAATATATCATTCAATAATATTAATAGAATTTTCTTTTAATTCCAAGATTTTCTTTAAACCCTAATTAATCTTTCAATATAATTATTAGAATGGTATCATCTGCCTTAAGGTCCAGTGGTTTATCACTCTCGACGCACCACTTTCCTTATGTCGCCGCATTGGTTTATGACTCTACCATTCCTATTCTTTTAATAATTTTCTGTTTCTAAACCTTGGGTACCTTTTCCGTTTTAATTGGATCGCATCGCACCCTTTGTTTGTGCTTCTTCTCGCCTCTACACTCTGCCTGCGCTGCTGTCTCGTTCGGCTGGTATCCTTTCCATCATCTGTTTGTGTCCCCGCTAATACTGTTGTGTTCGGCAGGTCATCGGAGCTCCGCCTCATTCCCGTCGTTCATGCACCTGTACATGCCACCTCCATTCGTTGCAGATTTGAACTTTTCTGGTTCTGATCCACCTTCTCTGGTGAGCGTGGGTTCTTGGCGCCGGAACTATTATGATCGATGTGATCCGATTTACCAGACCTAAGTTTCTTGCCGCCATCCACTACTCCCGCCACGCCGCCACGTGCGACGTGTCTTCACTGTGGTTTCACTGTCAGACTGTTAAGGAATTCTTACCTACTACTTTGGTTTTCTATCTTGCCATTTTTACCAACACGAATCTTATTCATCGTGCCAATGTTGACACTTTCATTGTGTTTAGATTGTTGACTCTACTTCTGGTCACTATGAGGAAGCAACCATGCCCTTTAAAGCTCACATTTTTTCCTTTTTCAGTGGTGATCATTTTGATGGAGCTGTTGGGTATGTTGCTATTGATTCAACCTTTACTTTGACCGCATATTCATGGGCTTTTGTTTATTTGCTGACAATTACTATTGAGATGGTTTACATCAAATATATGGTCATGAAACTTGGGTTGAGTACCTAGGGATTTGTATTGTACAATAATCTGTTGTTCCTAATGATAACTCCAATATTTTGATTTTTGACGGGAGAGAATGTTGAAGTCTTTGATACCCTACGATCAAACTCAGGGTATTTGGTTTATGTTGTTTGCTTTGTTTCTGTTTCATCAGCTTCATCCATTATGCGACATCCCTTTATCATGTTACATTATCATATCAGATCCTCTATCGCATCAAGTTCTCTTTTGCGTCAACAATCATTCTGGATGTATTGTCTGCTGATGTTCCTTCCGACAACACTTACTTTTCGCTAATGATCATTCTGGCTGTTGTGTGTTGATATTCATTTTGACAGCACTTCTCTTTATGGTCATGGTCATTCTGGCTATTTTGTGTGTTGTGTTTATTCCAGCCGGCAAAATCATTTCTTTTCACCAACAATTGTTGTAGCAATACTTCTGCGTTGATGATCATTCCAACAGTTATAATATCATTTCTTTTCACCAGCAATTGTTCTATCAATACTACTGCGTTGATGATCAATCCAACAGTTATAAGACAGCTTTGCATTCAAGGGGAATTATTGGATGTTGTGTTCATTGCAAGTTATTTGAAGATTTTTTAAGTTTTATTTATTATGTTTTATTGCATTTTATTTTTAAGGAGTTCTTATGTATATTCTAAGCTTAAACTTGAAGGAGAGTGTTAAAATATATTAGAAAATTATCCTTATTGGTTATAATTTATTCCAAATTATATTATAAGTGATTATGATTGATTTGAGTTTGTTTGTCTTACACCTGAAAATAAAGGTTTTGAGTCTTTATATTCCTTGAAAGTTTTATATAAATAGAGCATTAAGTTTGGTATTTTATCGTATTCAATTAATAATATTAGAATTTTCTTTCAAATCTTTCTAACCTTTTCTACTTCTCCCTTTTCTACTTCTCCCTTTTCTCTAAATCCTAATTAATCTTTCAACTATAGCTAAACTCTAGTTCCTCTGTTTCATTGACTTCCATCAAATCCAATTTTGGCTATCATCGTCTGCCTTTTTGTCTTTGTTGTTCAATCTATTTTTCTGTTTCATTATCTCTAACTTATTTTCTTCATCTTTCGGTGTTTTTTGATTCTTTTTGTTTCTCTGAAGGGCAGCGACGATAGAAATTTTGTTATTCATACTTGGTTTTCTATAATTTCTTTTTCGATTTATTTTGTTGGGCTCATTTACCAAACATTCACTAGCCATATGTTGTTAAGTTACCATCCGATAAAAACATCGAGTCTGTGCCTTTTCATCGAAGTTCCAATTGCTTACGGTTTGCGGTAGCCCAGTACCTTATAGCCAGGTAGAATGCATTGCCACAGTAATTGGTGCTGTTAGAGGTTTATCTTGGTTATTAAGCTTAGTTTTTTGTGTTGCTACATTGTTCCTTGGCTGTCTGCTGTTATTTGGCAGAGGTTTCCGATTTTTTGTGCCTTTTAGCATCTATATCTACTCTATTATAACTGTCATAGCCTTCATCCTATTGGAGATATTTGACTTGAGTGATTGGGTGTGGTTGCTTCTAAAAATGGGATTCGACTCTGCTGCTAAGGACCTTCAAAATGGGCTTTTTTTTCCTTCTTTTTTTTATAATCCCCATCCCCTAACTTGAACAATGCTAAAGCTAAAAGATGATAGAAGGAGAAAAAAAATGAGAAGACCTACATCACTTGAATATGAAAAATTGAAAGTTCTTGATCTTGTTTGGTTGGCTTTAATATCAAAATTATAGCAATTTAGAGATGATTGTATTGATGAATTAATTTACCAAATTCATAATATTGATGATTTCAAATAGATTACTTCCTATTTTTGATTGTTGCAATTGCAATCATAAGGAAAGGTATCATAAACTTATTACTATTGATGCTTACAATCAAGGTAAAGATGTTCTTTTAAAAGCTGTTGAGTTAAAAACTCAACTTTAGGATTTGAAATCTACCAATAAAGGTTTGGTTTATAGTTTCCAAAGTTGATCCAATATGTTGCACTAATAACAAAATGAGCTATAACAGCTAGAGGAATAAAATAGGCAAATTCAAAGTTAGCTAAGCTTTATGGAAGCTTATGAACAAAAAATGGGTTTTTCATGTTTTAGATGATATGATCAACAAATTCCTTTTTATTGGGCATTTTGGTTGGTAGTTCCGTTCAATACAAATGAATGATCTGTACTAAATGTGGAAAGGTTGGTCATTTTGTTTCTAGTTGTAGGACAGCACACTCAAAAGAAAATCTAGTTACAAATTTTAGGCATTTTCTTTTTTTACTTCAAGAATCCTACGAGATTCTTGTCATACGCTAATCTAATTTGACCCACTTTAGGTGCTTGCTACTACTTTGACTACCATGTCATGATCTATTTCATCAATCTCATACATTTCATTCGAGGGGAACACTTGGAAGAAGCAAGCTACCATAATTTCATCAGAATTACAAATGGATTAGGGAAGAAATGCAAAGATTGTTGGGCTTTTCATGTGGAAAAGTTAATCAAGTCGAAATGGATATTCATAAATCCAAAATTTAAGTCAAACATAAACTTTTATCTTTGAAAGATCATTCACATCAAAGACATTTAAAAACATTGAAGGTTGAGACCATTTCTTTCAAATTGATACCTACAACATTGGATAGTTAAGGAATTCATAATTGATTTTATAATTCATCCGTGTATCATGTCTCCACTAGTTTATCAATGGGCAATTTATCTTGCAAAAGGCTAAATATTTGCATATTTGGCAAAAAGTCATCAACCAAGATTGATTTTTAGACACTTAAGAACTACTTTTTTTTTTAAGTTTTGCTCTTTCTCTCTCTCTCTCTCTCTCTCTCTTGCAAATAGATGAAGTTATAGGATATTTCATATGCTAGACTTATGATATAGGTGATCTATCTTTTGTATCAATCTAGGTATATGTCCCTTTTGTCCTCGTACACTATTTTTATGTAGGATGAAGAAAAATAAAAAAAAAAAAATTAGGCTTTTAATGTATGAAGTAAATTTTTTTCATTAAAAAACAAGGATATGGATACAATTAAGATACATACAAAAGATATAAATCTTATATAGAAACATTAATATTCAAAAATTAAAAATATACATTTGTCATTAATGAGAAAAAATAGTAAAAGTGCATATTCATGTTTCAATTTTAGAAATAAGAAATGATTAATTTGGTAATATATTTATACCTAATTAAATTTGAAGTTTCAAGAAAAGGACTTTGTTTTTATTTATTTTTTTACAAAATAATTTTTTTAACAAAAACTTGCATTAAAAAAATACCAATTCCAGAATTAGTAAAATGGCTAGTTACAAGTTAAGGAACCTAATTTCTAAGGATCAGAATTGAATTTTGGAGAATTAGACTGTTCCCAAAACTTAAAATAAAAACAAAATAAAAATCCAAGATTTTAATTTTTCATATTGGGAAGTATTTATTAAGTATCAGAATCTGATATTGATATGACATGGGTACTTTACCAAAAAATAAGATATAACAAGAACAACAAGATACCTGAAGACTAGAACTACACAAGGCACATAACTAAGGAAAATCAAACAAGAATAAGGGGAAAATGGATATCTAAGAGGGGAAGAGAGATATATATCTTGCTACATGATGGAGTGGAGAGGAGATGAGGTTAGGTTTTTAACAATCCACATCTAGAGGACACATCCCCTTTCAAAATGATTCAATAATCCAATTAGTTGTTATGTTTCATAAACAAGGAGTAAAACTCAACAAGAAACCTAACTACATTGAGAAGATTTGCTTGATATGAAAATGATCTACCTAATTTTCCAAGAGGACTTAAGCATAGGAGCTTGAATGTCATTTAACAAATTCTTAAGGAATTGAGTATTGATCAAAAGACCTGTAAAATAGATAGGACATCAATCACACAAAATGGAGGAGACATTATTAGGTATGCTTTGATACTTGAGTTGGTAAAGATAAATAGGAAAAGTTGAATATGAGAATATTGCCTTGCTTAGAGTTATGAGATATACTTATTTATAAAGTGTGAGTATGATGTTAAAAAGGTTAAAGTGAGAGTTAGATGTCTATATGGATGGAAGTCCTTATGTCTATGCAATTAAGGAGTTAAAGTTGTGTTTGGGCTTACACCATTGCAAAATTGGGAGGCTTAGGGTCCACATTAGCTTCCACACCTTCTATCTTAATGTTTGAGTCAGTATCCTTCTTTGATTCATTGTTTTTATCAACTTTTTATTGATGTTTTTTTTTTACCTCAGCATCCTTATTTGATTCACTATCCAAGTTAGCATTTTCCTTTAATTTAACATCCACCTTAGTGTTTTATGATGTATATCCATTATCCATCTTAATGTTTTATGTTGCAGATTCATTATCTATCTTAGCGTTTTGTGACGTAGATCTGACCATTTCCATAAAGTTAACATTTTGGAAATTAGTGGATCTGTGTCATAAAATACTAAGATGAATGATGGATCTATATCACAAAACATTAAAATGGATGACAAATTTGTGTCATGTAATGCTAAGGTAGATGCTGAGCCAAAATGGGATGCTACCTTAGATGGTGAGTGAAAGGAAGATGTAATATTTGGTAGAAACTCAATAAAAGATAATCATTAGAATTGAATTAAAGTATGTTTATTAATGGGTAATTATAATAAAGACCCATTAATCTTAGTAGATGCAAAAAGATTCGTTATAAATTATTTTGAAAAAATTATAGTATTTCAAGCAATAATTAGAATCAAGGATTAGTAGCACCCTAATGTAATCTAAGAATTCTACCTAGAATTATTCTATAAAAATCCATGGGGTTAAAGTGAGAATTTTTCTAAAAGGAGACAAAAGAGGAAAATTTTAAAAGTAATAGTATAAATAGTGAGAGATTTGACTAGTAAACTATGCTAGTATAATATGAAAAAAGATGATAGCCTATTGAAACCTAATCTGAATATTTTCCTTGGATTTTACCTAAGATCCTAGTGGATTTTGTATTTTACAAAAAGATATGGTTTAATTTGATTTTAAGAAAGGAAGCATAACACTTACAATTCTACTTAAGTGAGTTTAATGCTCATTAATTCTTTTAAATTTATAGAAGTAATGTGGATTCAAGAAAATTATAATTTTATCATGAACAAGTATTTTTATTGTATTTATGAATTTTAACTTGATTTCTAAATATTAAATATTTGAAAGAAATAATTTGATTTAGTAAATTGGTTTTAAATCCAAGTGTTTTTCCTTAATTTCGTTAATATTGCTGGAAAATAAAATGTGACTTGGAAAATGAGTATTGGAAGCAAACCATTATTTTGTTATTAAGCTAGAAGCACATGTTTGATTAGAGCCTGAGTAACTAGCTTAAAGTGTATTTAAGAATATACAAGTCATTTAATAAGGGAATATTTCTTAAGATAGGATAGAGAAAATGAAGATTTGCTTCCAATTAAGAAGCAACTGTGTTTCATACTTAGGAGCCAAGAAAGTTACATTTTTCTTGTTCAAATGTGATGTAATTGTAGCTTGAAGGTGACACCACTTTTGGCTATAAAAGGATGCCTTCACTTGTTGATTTGGCACACCAAATTTAGAACGAGAAAAAGGAACAAGCATGATGGAGAGAAAGAAGTGAGAGATAGGGAGTTTATCTTGTTACTTTCATACTATCTTCAAGTTTTCTTAATCTTTTCTCTTTGATTCACTAAGAAAGATTGCTTTTAAATCTTACAAAGTCAAGGTAAAATCATATTTTCTTATTTAATCACTTTATTTTCATGATTTCTTAAGAAACTTTTTCATTGATCTTTGTTTTATTGTTGGAAAAAAATTAATTCTTGAATCCATAGGTGCTTGATCAAGACCTAAAGCTTCAAGAAGAGTGAGTGGAACTCTACCTTTTTGCATTTAGGTTTTCTTTAAGAAGATCTTATATGTATGAAATATATATATTCTTATTTTGATGTGAATTGAAGATCTTGATTTCAAGTGAAAACTTGTCTATTTTGAAACTTGGTAGTGAACTTGAAAGAGTGTTTTTTAAGAACAAAGCATATTGGTATTTAGAAATAAAAAAATGAACATTTTGGAAAGGAAATATTTAATTACCAATTTTAGAAAAGTGTTTTTGATGGAAACTATGATGTGGGAACTATTTTACAATTTTGAAAAAAAAAAGGATGATGTTTTCAAAAGCTACTTAAAAAGAACGAAAGAAAATGAATTTTTGAAAAGGATTTGAAGATGTTTTTAAAAATAAAAGTGGTTGATGAATACATTTGAAAATGACCTATGTCAAAGACTATTTTTTGTTGGACTAAAAGGAACCACCTACTCATAAATATGCTTGAATACTAAAATGGAAACAAAATGAAGCTTGGAATGAGTTTCTTATAAAAATTATAAGAAACAAGTGTATTTTGTATGAGAAACTTGACTTGTAAATTGATGAATTTTAGTAGGATCTATAAATGATGTATATAACAAAAATAGGATAGATTAATGGTAATATTTTTTGGCCATAGATGCCACCATTTTTCTACTAGAAAAATAATGAGAAATTACTTGAATTTGCAAGGGAATTTGGTTTCCTAAATGATAGTTGCATATGAAAAACATAGGAAGGAAACATGGTTGAAATTATGACATTTTAATGTTGTAAAAGTAGTAAGTAACCTATATAATTTTTTTTTTTGTTATGAAACCATGAATTACTTCTTTTTAATTTAGAAATTTGGTTTTCTTACATGAGAGATTGATATGTTAAGCATAAGCTTGATTATGATAAAAATTGAGGCATATGGAAGTTAGGAAGCTAAGTGCAATCTCACAATTTTTTGGTGGAAAACCTATGAAATGTAACCTTATTTTTGAAGAAAAAATTGAATTGAATATTATGAAATTGTATGAAAGAAGTGAGCATGAAATATGCTTGAAATTATAAGAGTTTGAAAGTGAAATTATATAATGTAACCCATGATTTTTTGATGTAAATCAGTGAGCTTTAATGTTCATTTAATTCATGGAAAAATTGTGATTTACCTTATGGAATTATATACTTGAATTTTAATGTAATGGTGAAATCTTATACAAGGGTAATGAGGTGGAAACCATTCTTGAATTGCTTGAAACTATGAATAAGAATGAGTTAGTGAACTCTTGAAATATTTATGATGAAATATGATTGAAAAAGAGTTATTGAACTCTTGAGAAAATGGTAACGAATTTTGAGAACTATGAAATTTTGAAAATAGTCACTTGAATTGTGACAAGTCAATTATGATAATGTGATGAATTGTATATTGAAATTGTGAATGCATTGTTTATATACTGATCATGGTATGAATGATATTTTGATCTTACCTTATGAAAAAAGTGAAATATAAACTGATAAATAATATAGTTATATGCTTTTATATGAATATGGCATGTATTTAACACATGATATGAAATATGAAAATCCATAAGATTATGTGAAAATAACTTATGTTATGGAGAATGTTGGGAGATGACCTAATGCTCTATATTTCAGTGTTACAGAATGACATATGGTAAATAATGAGCAGGGACAAGGTTAACTTGTAAGTAATAAGGAGGAAGCCTTACATACCTCCTACCATTTTATTATATGATGATATATATGAATTGTGCTTATGTGTTGGTTAATGTAGAAAGATAAATGTTAAGGTGTTCTAGTAAGTAACAAAAATGTTTTATATATATATATATATATATATATATATATATATATATATATATATATATATATATATATATATATATATATATATATATATATATATATATTGTATATGTATGGTTTTCTGGTTAAAGCTTACTAGAATGATAGTCTGATAGCCATTCTCTGAGTAATTTATTACTCACTTTACTTATGAAATTTTTTTTCTTAGATAAAGACCTAGTTGAGATCAATAACTTTTGGTGGAACTTATATAATACTTATATAATACAACATATGAGTGGTATCATTTAGAGTTCAATTTTAATATCATTATAAACCATACTGGTGAGAGACATGTATCTAGCATGAGCATTGTCTAGGTAAAGGTAAGAGATTTGTTTAATAATATTTAGAGGAGAATTCTATTAAAGATCCTAATTTTCAAGTTGCATTCGAGATGTCTATTCTTGCACCAAAGCTTATTATGCAGTAACTAGATGACAAGCTCTATAAACCTATATTTCACCAATATTAAGCACTAGCTGGTTAGCCCCAAATGCACCATCAACAAACTTGATGACCATGACCTTATTGGTAGTTAATAGGACTTTAACCATAAATTTTATTTAGTTTTTATTTGATAAAAGTTTGTACAATTATTTTTAAGACTTACTTGCTATTTTCACTGATCATCTATATAATTATTTTGACTAATGATTACTAGTCAATAGGGGAAAAAAAAGGAAAATTAGGTAAGATGTATGTAACTTAGATAACTTCATGTTATATAAAATTATATATATGATGCATATGTATATTATGAATGCATGATTACTAGTTTTTCTTCCTTACTATTTTATTAAGTCATGAACTTGTGATAATATTTAATTTGCAAAAAGTTATGGAATTTGAAAGACATAGCCTACGATTTTTATGAAATATATATATAGCTTTCAAATATTTAAGATAATTTGCAAGAAAGTATTTATTAAAAAGAAAGTTTTTAAAATTCAATTAAGTTGTGAAATTATTAAGTTATTTTAAAATTAATTTGTAACCACCTCATTTGAAGGAGAAAATGTTAAATGATTTGTAAAAAAAAAAATCATTTTAGAAAGAGTAATGTGTTACTTTGTTAATTTTAAAAAGAAAGTTTGATTTTCAATTTTAGTGAGAGAGTATGTTATTTCTAAAGCAAAATATTAAAATGAATAGGATATTTTGGTTTCTAAAGTTTTTCAAACTTTATCTTATTATATTATATTTATTTTGTAGTTTGAACCGCTGTATTAACAATGATACTTATTTCTCTTGAAAAAATTCAGAATATTTCTTCATATATTTTTTTTCATATTTCTTTCTAATTTCCATAAGGATTTTAAAATAGAGAATCTGGCATACACTTTTTGATGTTTGAAATCAGGCAGTTTTAATACCATATTTGCTTATACTAAAATATTATATATTTTTCTTGAAAGTAAAGAAAGAAAAGAATTACTTATACACCTATTTTTATAAAAATAAAGTTTTTTTTAATTTTAGTAATTTTATAAATTATTAGGTTTGTTTTATTTGAATCTTATCTATTGAAATTTGACAGATGTTGTTTTTTAATAGTAAGTAGGGAATTTCATATACAAGTATATCTATAAATATTTAAAAAAAAATTAATGAAATTTTCATCTATATGGTTTCTACATTTTTGCATGGTTTCAAAAAATAGTAAAAGAATTCGAAATAGATATTTTTGAAAGGCTTGTAAGGATATTTGATTGATGTTTTTATGTTAGTTGCAATAGCTTAGAATTGGGTTATGATAAAGGATGCTAAGGTAGAGAAGAATGTTGATAAAATGGTTTATTTGAATAGTGAGTCAAAAAAGAATGTTGACTTGGATGGTGAGTCAAAGGAGAATATTGAGGCAAAAAGTATGAAAGCTAACTTGGATCCTAAGCTTCCCAATTCCATAGTGGCTTAAGCCCAAACATGACTTCAACTTCATAGTTACACTAATATAAGGCCTCCCATTTGTATGAACATCTAGCTCTTACTTACACCCTCTAGCACCATACCTATATTTTATAAATGCCTACTCTTATAGCTTTTAGTATCTCTTACTAATCTTTATTAACTTAGGCTTCAAAACATACTTGGTGGTGTTTTCACCATTTAGTTTGAATGACATTCTTTCTATTTTGTAGATCTCTTAATCAATACCTAATTCTTTAGAAATTTGTCATCATCCATCACTTTTTTATCATCAAACTCAACTATGGTCAATCTTAAGCAATAATCCAAAGCAAGAGACAAGCTTCCCTTAATTGCAAGAGCTTTAACAACTATGGTAGAAAGTGCTTGAATGTAACATCAATTACCAAAGATAAAATTGTAACATCCTATGGTAATATTTAGAATTTTAATTATTTTAAATGCCTAAAATATTTTCTTTAGGTATTGAGAATAGTTAAATTGTACTTGTTTATACCAGGTTAAACATGAATATTTTAATTTTTTTTTACTAAATAAGTATCATTATGATTTTATTTGATGAAAGCATTAATTGAGCATATTTTTATACAATTAATAATTTTTGAAATACTTGAAAGTTAAAAATCTAGAAATTATTAGATATATATGTTAGTTTTGGTGGATGATTTTTATTCATAAATTTATAAATTTATGGGAATATTCTTTAGAAATTTATGACTTAATATATTATCCTCTTAATATCTATATAGTGTTGGAATATTTAAGCTAAGGTTTTAAATCTAATTAAAAGAAGGAAATTTTATAGAATAGGAGTTTTATGGAAATAAGTTTCTTTTAAATAAATGGAGGGTTAGGATTCATTGAGATAGGAAACAAAGGATGGGGGTGGAGATTGAATTAGGATTAAGGCTTATAGTGCACTAAGAAGTACCAAATTATTGTTTGTAACTCCTTTTTCTTTCTTTTTTCCCTTTTATTCCTTACACCTCTCTTGTTCTTTCCTTTCTTTCTTTCTCTCTTCCTCCTTGCTGATGACTTTCCTTCTTAATCTTTCTTTCTTTCGACAACGATGCCATCGTCAAGCAATGCTTTCCTTTTAAGGTTAATCACTATTGTTAGCGATGAAAGGAAGCTACAAGCTCATGGTTTGAATTGGCCAAAAAGTTAGGTGAATCAACTTACTGCTACTACCATTATTTGAGCTTTGTTTAGCATTGCATAGTTACCGTTCGTGCCATTTGAGCACCAACTACTTATGAATAAGAAGTAAGCCGCCTTCTATAATAGGAAGTAGAAGTCAGAGGCACCATTTTCCTTTGTGACTTTCCAAGAAGCTTCCATGTTTTTTGATGTTAGGAAGGCACCAATGACTTCTTAAGATAGAGGTAAGCCATTCTAGACATTGAAACTTCTATATTTTTCTAAATTAAGTTGAAAGCAAAAAAAAAAATTGTGTATATTTTAACTATATGATGAATCTTGTGAAAATTATGATTTTTGCAGTGTAGAATGCTATAGTAGTATAATTAGAGGAATTATAGAGTGCTACCTTTAGATATTTTGAATGATTCTTGTATGATTCATCTTAAAAAATATGAAAAATATGACTTAGTGAACTATTTGAGATATAGCTAAAATACTAGAAATAAGTGTTAGGATTACTTTAGTAACATGTTTAGAACTTATCAATATCTTTAAGCTTTAATATTTTTATGGTTATGGGCTTGATCTAAGGAAGCCTCAAACATATGAAATATGATTTCCTTGAAGTAAAGTTGAAAATAGTAAAAGCTAAGTGTTTAATTTCATGTAATGATGTGACTAAAGCATCTTGAGAGCTTGGAACTTTAATATTTTGATTACTTTATGCTTAAATGAAAAAACTCCTAATGATGCAAAACTTTAATTTCTTGATACTAACCTTAAAAATATAGGGTACTTATGATCTAAGATAATGAGATGGCATGAATAGAACCTTTTCATATCTTCAAGTTCTAATATTTTACTTAGATGGTCATAATTCAAAAATCTTTATATTATGGTGAATATTTGATTTATGTGTTAATATAAAAAAAAGCAAATTTATGATTTAGAATATTAGAATATGATGATATCATGATTAGAACTTGAAATAGTAAGCTTGGAAAGAAAAATAAGTAATATTAATATTTATATTTATAAATTATCTTTATAAATTATGAGTAAAAAGAAAAAGGAAAGTTGAACTTGGATCCTCTAAAGTGGATGAAGTAGATGGACCCTACTAGGTGAGTATATATTCTCCCCTAAATTAATACTTTACTTAAATTATTAGGTGCATAGTGTATTTCACCTATGCATGTATTAATTCGATTAGCTACTTATGCCTTCGTGTATAATGTTTTAGAAATGTAGCTACATGATTTGAGGATACAGGTGAGTAAAAAGCTAAATTTTAATATATAGTTATGTACTTCATAGTAACATTAAGTTGAGTAATTAAGTATCCTGGCATGTGTGTGTATATATATATTTCTTTTAGATTGTTGTTAGCATTATCTTGTGGCCAGGTGAGAGAGGCATGGAATTATTGATCTAAAAATGTTTTCATACTTTCATGATATACATAGTGAATGAACATTTATAACCATGCAAAAAAGCATGGTGACACTATTATATATTACTATGAATTATAATATTGACCCATAATGGTAAATCATTTATTTTATGTTAGAATTGGATTGTAATTATGCTATGTAAAGTTAGTGTTCTAGTATATGAGATTACATTGTGAATTACGCCATGAGTAACATTGAAATTGTGAAAAGTGGTGGGGGGTGATGATGTCAATATTGAATAAAAAAATTCCTAGTACAAAGCCTATGGAGGGTATATGATAGATCTTGGAAGGATAAGGATGAAAAGTTGTAAAAGGTATAAAATTAACCTAAAAGTTAAAAAGTGGATGCATGTGTATTTATTATGAACTATTATATATTGTGATATCATATTGAAATCTACTTATCTTTGAATACTTTTATTTGATGTGATCATGATGACTTGATTGTGATTGAACTTTATTATTACTTGAAAATTTGATGACTACTAGAAATAGGTTGCATGTGATAGAGTAGTGATATTATGTAAGTTAAATGGTTGAAACTATTATAAGTTGTGATGTGAAACTAGAAAATTGAGTTATGTGTTCATAGATATGTTAACTCGAGAATTAGTATCATGAATTACAAAATTTAAGAGTTTAGTTTGCAACTATTTTCTATTTTAAGGCTTATTTAGCATTTTTTACGGTTTTATAGATATATGCTCATTAAGTTCTCGTAACTTATTCCTTTTATTTTTAATATTTTCAATTTGAAATGAGTGTATTTAAACTTCATTACATCTATTAAGAATCAAAGGTCGCTTTTTTAGGATATTGTGATAGTTGGATCAAGAATAGTGATTGAATAGTATTTGTGTTATTTAAATATCAAATTATTTAATTGTTATATGTAATCTTTGCTATCAAAACTATAAAATTCAGTTTATATGATTTAGAGTGTGTGGCTTTCATATGGTGTCTAAAAATAGGGAAGACTATGCTTGTTTTTTTATAACATTTTAAAATAAAATTGAAGTCACCACAGAAATATAGAGATTCTTATTAGGTAGAATTAACATAGTTAATATTGAGGGTGATAGAAATTGGGTAGTAGGATCCATATTGATCACAATTGGATTTGGATTGTGATAAAAATCTCCTTATTATTCCAAACAACTGTGACAACTGAAACATGAGAATATGCCTTGGTGAAAGAATCATCAACATTTATTTTCAAAGGCAAAATGGGGACAAACCAAGCAGGTATAGAACCTCAAGCATTATATGGAACTGGAAATTTGCAATTAACTTTCAAAAACTTGTCAAGATGAGATAGGCTATGAGAAACAACTAAAGAAAGTAGGATCTCCTAGTGAGAGAACTTGTCATTTCTTGCCTTCCAAATATTCCAAGCCAAAGTTGCAATTAAGTAGAGGTATTTGATTTTTGCAAATTTATCACAATCAAAGTGAGCTAAGATTGATAAGATCTAATCACTAAAAGATCTTAAAAATAGGGGAATTGAACTATACCATAAAAGCCTAAGAATATCACACCAAATAATGCAAAATATCTTTAGGCCAAGCACCATAAATATGGTAGATAGGGGAATATGTTATTTTTTTGCTGAACAAGGCTTTAGCAATGGAAAATGCATTAAAAAGAATTATAAATTAGAGTTTCACTTTCAAAAAGTTAAACTCATTCCAAAATAGATTCTAAAGGGAATAGGGAATGATATGACCTCATGTGGTAGTAGCATAGTTATTGGAAACTATGTTTTAACTTGCATATTGTACATTAGATACTTAATTTTCGTATTGACACTTAATTCTTAAGGAAATTATGGAAAAATCATCGTACTTTATTTCGCAATATTATACATACCACATTTTTTCAATAACTATGGCTAGCAAAAGTAAAAGAGACACTCAAGCAAGATTTAATCAAATAATACTTTGATTTCATTGGATATATTCCATCATTGTTATGCAACCAATTAACTTACCTCCTTAAGCTAATCCAGTATGTAAAATATTCATGATAGCTTGCATCTCGTAAGGTGTAATATGTAGATTGATAGCCTTGAATCCCACTTTTTATGTTAAAAATTAATTATATTAACCACCTTTAATATTGTAGAGTGTCAAAGGAAGGTGCATTACCGAGAAGTTTCCAACTATACAATTCAAGTATCTAGGTTTCCATCCAAATGCATTAACAAAGTTACCACTTGCCATTACTAATTTTCCAACATTGTTGAGAATTATCATCATATTTTTATTTAATAATAAACTCATACTGGAAGAATATATTTACTTGATTAATAAGATATGAAGATCTTCTAATATATAAGTTCATGCAAGTTAATAAGGTAACAAAACTTGCTTGTTTTTGTGGCTTTCTGATAGCCGTGAAAAGTAATTCAAGTTGCCTTTTCCACAATGAACACATAAAATAATATAAAAACTAAGTAAGTGGAAGCTTTGCATTTAATGAAAAGACAAGCTATTTTTCCAATAAATTAAGGCTTTTTGTTCAATGCAAATGTCAAGCCAATGAGTTAAAAACTTCAAGTAAAGGTAAGGCTTTTCCTTCATTGTATGCTAGACGGATTCTATGTTTTAGTAATTTTAGAATTTGGGTGATTTAAAGAATATTTTGTATTTGTCTCTTAGATGGATCTTGTATATAAAAAATTATCACATAAATTGTAATTAGTATTTGAGTTTATTTTTTTAGTGAGTGTAGTTTCCTTGTTCTAATAAGTATTATTAAGATATTCTTTTTTGTACTTAATTGAAAATTTGCAAATTTATAATGCTCTTGCACTCAATTATTTAACAATTTTTTCTTTACAATTTGTCATCAAAACAAAATGGTTAGGGACCAATTTCTAAATAGTGACACTTGGTGAAACTCTCCTCATATATATTTTAGGACAAGAAGTCTACTAGATATAAGTTTAAATAAGTATTTTTTTAGTTAAAAATTATAGTGGTAAGGTTATAATCTGTTGAGAGTATTGAGAAGTTAAATAATAATTATGGCACATGGTTAACATGCATAAAGTCATAGTTATAAGGATATGATCTCTAGAAGGTTATAAATGATAATATTACTATAGAATTAGAATAAATAGGTGCTAAAACAATTGAAAAATAAAAAATCAAGGTAAGGAAAGTATTATTTGCAATCAAGACTAATATAAACAAAGAGATAATAGGGCATATTAGAGCTATAAAGACTCTAAAGGAAGCTTAGGATGCTTTTGTTTCTCGATTCATAAATAATGCTCAACTTTAGTTATTGCAAAATAAGTTGATGTTTACCTTACAAGGTGACAAGATAGTAAGTTAATACTCTTTAAAAATTAAACCCATCTATAATAACATAGCAAAATAGATCTTAAGTAAAAAGTCTCAGAGGCTAGTATAAGGAGAATAATCATTCATGGTTGGCAACAGTACAAGAATGGCTTATTCAACCACATTTGGAAGAGTTGGAAAACCTATTGATAACTCAATAATCACCAACATGACAATAAGTTGGAGTATCACTTAAAGGTGAAGAAGCAGCACTTTTTAGTGGCATCAACAAAAGCATGCCTAAAGGCTAGAAAGGAGTAAAAAGGAGAAATAAGAAAAAAAAGCCATAAGTTCAAAGCCAAAGAAACATATAATTAAAAGGAGCACTATAGAAATATCACAAGAGGCATATTGTAGTAAATAGATGTCATAATGATGAATGCTACAATTGTGGCAAGAAAGGACACTTTGTTAAAGAGTGTTGGTCCAAAGACACTATGTTAAAGAAGAAAAAAGGCTATAATAGTAAAAGATGATTAAGATGTTAAAATATCATTAACTGTGATGAAGTTAGTTGTAAAATCTTTCTTTAAAGGAAAGGAAGAAACTAATTCTTATGTAGAAAAACTAGCATTGATCATGTTTACTACATAAGTGATAAACTAGAACAAAAATTAGTTCATTAGATCTAGGTGCTCAAACTATATGATTAATGATAAAGATAAGCGAGAGGATATTTCAAAAAGTAAAGATAGATAAATTATGGTAACTATTAATAACTCTAAACTTCCAATTAGCCATATTGGTAAAGAAAGAGACTTACATATAGTTTCTATTGACATAGAAAAACTTATGATCGAGTATCAAAAGAAGTATTGTGGAAGGTTGTGGAAAGGAAAGGAGTTTGTGTGACATATATCTGGACTATATAGGACATGTATGATGGGGTAACTATAAGTCTAAGAACTCTCGAAGGCAAGACAAAGGACTTCACTATAAGAATAACTTTATAATAGGCCTATTTATTTAATTTAGTCTTGGATGTTCTTACTAAGGACATATAAGAAACTATTCTTAAATGCATATTATTTGTGGATGATATAGTTTTGATTGAAAAATCAAAGGGAGAGGTTAACTATAAATTTAAGCTTTGGAGACAGGCATTGAAATCCAAGGATTTTTGTTTGAATAGGAGCAAAACAAAGTACATGCATTACAAATTTAACAAGAAGTAAGATATAAATGACACAAAGATGAGAATCGGAGAGCATGTCATATTACAAGTGTCATATTTTTAGTATTTAGGATCAATATTATAAGGTAATGAGGAAAATAATAGAGATGTTTTACATAGGATACAATTTGAATTGTTAAAATGAAAAAAGGTATCAATGGTTATTTGTGATTATAAAGCACCTACCAAGCTTAAAAGAAAGTTTTATTAGACTGCTATATGATCAGTTATACTTTATGGTAGTGGATGTTAGGCTTTGAAAGGACAATAAGAGCAAAAAATGAGGGTAATAGAAATGAAAATGTTTATCTGATGTGTGATCACATAAGAAAGGATAAGATATGGAATGAATTCATATGACAGAATATTAGAGTGACACTTATTAAAGGAGAGTTTTATTAGACTGTTATATGATTAATAATGCTTTATGGTAATAGATGTTAGGCTTTGAAGGGACAACAAGAGCAAAAAATGAAGGCAATAGAAATAATAATGTTTATCTAATATGCGATCTCATAAGAAAGGACAAGATACTGAATGAATGTATATGAAAGAATATTGGAGTGACACTTATTAGGAGAAGATGATAGAAAATCAGTTAAGATAGTTTGGACATGTGTAAAGAAGATCACTGGAGACACCAGTGAAAAGAGTAGATCACATAATTTTTAGTCTTGTGAAAAGGGATAAAGAAATGCCAAAAAGAGATGGTTTGAATATGTGCAAAGAAGGTCACTGGAGGTACTAGTGAAAAGAGTAGATTACATGGTCTTTAGTTATGTGAAAAAGGATAAAGAGGCTAAAAAGAATATTGGAAAAAATTATAAAAAGTGATCCTTTTGTGAATAATATTCTTGAAAATATGATTTCAGATAGAATCTAATGGCGTCGTGCAATCCATGTAGTTGACTTTATTTAGTGGGATAAGACTTTATTATTGTTATTATTGTAATGAAAATTAGATAAAACATAATAATTTAAGAATTAAATATATAATACAAAAGCTCCAATGAGCTATATGCCGTCGGCACTTACAAGCCCAAGTAAGCTACATGCCCTTGATATGAAAGTTCGAGGTAGGATCCCCTTTTCGACAATCAAATTGGTTATACAATTAAATCCCAGGCAACCTATATGACTTCAGCACTTTTAAGCCTATGTGAACTGTATGCCTTTGGCACTTATAAACGTGAACGCACTATATGTCATTGGCATTAAAGCTTGAATGTACTATATGCCATCGACACTTGCGAGGCTAGTATAAACTCCCTCAGCAACTGAATTGACCTGTTAGTTACCAAAGTCGAAATGTATCCCATCAAACTCAAATGGCCAACAACAAAGACAAATTTTCTAAGAAAATTTAGGTAAATTCCTCTAAACATATATTATTAACTAAATATTTGTTTACATACTTTATAGGATGATCCAAAAAAAAAAAAGATGATCAGACTTGATTCGAAATCATGGTTTAAATCATTTTTCATCATATCAACTCAAATATGAAAACTTCCTTTGGGATGGAAGGGAGGCAAATTACATAAATATCATATATTTACCCTTCAACATTTTATCCACACCCTATAAATAGAGATAACCCTTATCACTTAATCCATCTAATTTACCTTCTTATACTTGTACTCATACATCTTTTTCTTCTACTCATACTGACTTAAGTATTGAAATGCCTTTTCTCTATTTTGGAGATCTTTTATTGAGATATAAATCTACAGGATTTTCTCAATTTGAACTTGCTCCAATTGAACAACTCTTGATGTGGAATTATGGCTTGAGATTCTATTGTTCTCCGTACAAATGAACTTGACTTTGGGTACTGACCATCGTGAAATGGGAAATGCCCAAAAAGTCCATTATTTTGAACCTGAAATCTCTCCAAATACTTGCATTCACTAATGGAAATGAACCAGTGAAGGCATTTGTATGGAAATTGAGATCTATAAGGCCTTTAGAAATGCTGCTTGGAGATGGCCTTAAGAGTTTGTTTTGCGAAACATCAAAAGACGCTAAGTTCGTGAGAGAAGAAACTAGAGCCCAAGGAACCTTACCAATTAGATCGTTCCCAAGTTGGTCTAAATGTGTCAAACCACTTAACCCACAAAAGAATCTGGAATCTCACGTTGAAGACCAAAGTTAAGAACTAGAAGTTGCTTCAACTTATCTCACAAGCAAAAGTTGATACCTCAGTTGCTTCCAGTCTCAAGTTGAGCAATGTCGGCAACTGATACGAAAAGCAGTTGAAGCAGTTGCAGTACAACCGTAATAGTCAAGGAACAAATGGAATTTTCGTCAACTTAACGCCTCAAAATTTGGGTCAATTGCGGGCTCGCAACAAAGAAATTTTCAGTTTCTCTATGGATCACATTGCATAACTACAACTTCACATTGAGAGGGAAGAGTCACCGGTTGAAAAGGACACATGGCAGAAGTTGACATTTGCCGGGGCAAAGTGCATTCCTCAACGCCGTGTATTCCTCAGCCCCGTAATATTTTCCTTTTTCTTCCTCTTTTACCTTAGTTATTAAAATCGAACAACATTAAGGAGTGTGGTTTATTGGATCGTCAGTTCAACTAGTTCATTTATTTATAATATAAAATATAATAAAAAAAATACTCCTTTAGTAATAAGTAAAATAATAATAATAAATTTATGTAATAATTCATCAAAATATGATAATGGAAAATGACTTATGGTCAAACAAAACTTCATAATCAAATGAATTAGGATATTCTTTTCGTTCAATCAGATTAACTAAAAAACACTAGTTTAATTGATATTTTATTGATTGAACCAATTTTTTACTAGTTTGTTTGTAAAATTGGTCGGATGTTGTGATCTAGATTCAACCAACTACCAGTTTATCGATTGAAATAGCTGGGTCAATTTGCACTTTATAACTTTAGGTGCTGCATGATTTTATTATGTGAGAAAAAAGATATTGTTACCTTCAGGTTTTAAATTTTAGAGAAAGGATCTTAATGTTCATATTTTACTATTATTATATGATAGAGGAATATAAAATTGTATACTCAATATAATTGCTATGGATTTTGTTGAAAAGAATCGTAGTTTGAAAATTGACAAATATCAATGCTAAGAAAAGGATCATAATTCTGGTGAAGAGAAAGCTAAGAAGAAAAGAATTAAGTGAATTTTCAATTATTAGCCATAGCAAAAAATTATTTGAACAAATTACACTTGATTAGCTTGACAAAAATAATGTGATATGAACTATGTGGCTGAAGGAGTATTTGAGACTACTAAAATGTAAAATCTCATATCCATGGTTGTGAAGCTTTATTATATACAAATAAAATGCACTTAGAATCTTTATGTGAACGTAAAGTAAATTACCATTTTTATCATTATATATATATATATATATAGAAGATTAAAATGCATTTACCCTGTTTTACAATTCGGGTCTCGTTCCAAATTCTTACATATGAATATATAATTTCATCAGTCCTACCTTCATCAAAAGAAGATTAAAATGCATTTTTTGATCTTTTAATTTTCCCAAAAATTTCAATCTTAACTCTTAAACTTATTTTTTCAATGTGTGACTACTGAACTTTTGTATTATGGCTAAATTTACTGCATTTCTCAGTTTACCTTCCTGCCTTATTCATTTTCGTAGATCTGGTTGGCTTCTTATTTTTGTTTATAAATTTTTTTCCTCCTTTTATTCTCTGATATGCTTAAATATGACGTCAAGCTGGAATTTCCCTTCAGTGGTGGGATCCAAGGGGGTCAAACAATAGCCCCGCTCCCCAAAAATCTTCATTTTTTTTAATTTTTATATGTAGTAATTTTAGATTGTCTTCCAAAAATTTAAAAATTATATATTGTATTAAAATTTTGATATTTGATCTTCTCAAGTGAAAATTTCTGCTTTCTTCACTGTTTTCAGTAGAAAGGCAAATAGAGTTAGCCTCCTAGGGAAGATTGTGAGCTTTTTTTTTTTTTTTTGTTATTTTAAAAACTCTTGGAAGACAAGGTTGAAATTTGTATGAAAATTAGAGGATAAAAATACATTTTGGCTAACAAGAATACTTTAACTAGGATGTCAATCAAGTTATATATGTTAAATTGGATGGGGAGACAGAGAAAAAGGAAAAACAATAGAAGTTTACAGATTGAAAATAGAAAGATAGACCTCCATTTCCTTGACAAACCATTAGTAAACCAGGAGACTGAAAACAGAGTGTTGTAAACTATTTTCACTATAGTTTTAAGGTGAAAAATTGAAAATATGATTAAAACTGCAATCGAAAAAGTCCAACTAAGATATAGACATTGCCTTGATATAAAATAGGTCTTCAAAAGTTCCTCTCATCATTAGAAGGACAAAGAACTTTCACTAATTACACGTGACTTGCACAAACCAACACAAAAAATTACCAGTTTTCTTCTTTCTTTTTCTTCTAAAACAAAAGACTCTGTCACCTCAAGAAGATGAAATTTTAGAAGCCCACTCATAACTTACCATATGATCTATAGTACATAACCTTGAACCAAAAATAAAAAAAATTGGCATGATTTGGTGGAATGGGCTATCTAAAGGGTTCAATTGGAGAAGATTCTTCAAGAAGAGCTGCTGCCTCAAAGCACTCAGCAGCTTCCAGTACTGACGTCCCAACATCAGCCTTATAAAGCAGTCCAAGATTGTACCATGCAGATGGATTTGTTCTATCAAGCCGTAGCGCGTCACTAAGAAGGCTTCTCACAATTGATGATTGGCCTCCGAGACGCCTGAGGATGCAGGCTGTGGATATCAAACTTGGCACGTGGTTCGGTTCAATGTCTAATGCTTTCTTGAATGATCTCATAGCTTCTTGGTGAAGACCTCTGGCTTCATATAGCAAACCTGACAAAAGAAAATAACAAGCTTTGAATCCCCTGACACTGTTTTTGGAAGCAGTAATTTAAGAGGGGAATGCAATTTTTCTGATCATTTGAAATACCATATAAATAGATGTCTTGTTTGGGTATGTGCGGATAGAATTTCAAAAATGCCGAGCATTTGGATCAAGTATTTCATTTGTTTGAAAGGGGGGGATCTCACCTTCTTAGGTGAAATTTTAAATGCATTTCCCTCCATTTGCCCAATAAATATGACACTCGCTCATTGCCCCTTTTCCACATAATACTGATATTGGACCATAGAATGATTGACATACAAAAACATGAATTTTTTTGATAAAGACAGAAACATGAATTTTGATTATATTAATCATGCTCATTTCATGTGTGGAGGAAAGATAAATATACTATTTCTTCTTAACATGAAAAAGAAAAAAATAATCAAAAGAACAAGGATAACAACTGGATCGTGAGATGGAATATTTAAAAGTTAGTTTATAATACAATAATAAAAAATCAATTGGATATTTTTCGTGTCTAATGAGAAAAAGTATTATTCATATTGTAAATAAATGAATATTTTGCATTAAGCATTTATTACATGAAAAAATGAAATTATAAAATACATATTTGTAAAAAGTGTGTGTGTGGTTTGTGAAGTAAAATGAGAAAAATTCTCCATCACAAACATAGGTTATCCAAACAATTGTTCAAATGAAATGATTTGAAATGAAGTCATTTAAAATTCAATCATTTTATATTCCTTGCAATTTTTGAATTCCCCATCCAAACACAATCTGAATGAGCTCCTCAATTGTGAACTTCTACGTGGAGGATGCTAGCAATTAACTTGATGAATGCCGTCAAAGGACACAAGTATGACATACTATGCACTGGCACTACTGTTTAATGACACTAAGATTAAGGGGTCATTTGATTCACACAAAAAAATTAAGTTCTCATAGAAAGTTCAACTTCTTAAGAACTAAATTCTCTTGTGAAATATCCAAGAAGTGTTCAAAATTTTTTGGTTAATAATGAGAATTAAAAGTTTTTGTGAGAAGTTTTTACTTAGCAGGAGGTAAGTAAATAACTTTCCACATTTTGTGAGAAGTCCTACTTCCACTGTTTTGCCAATTTGTGATAACGTCAGGAAGTTGCACTTCTAACTTAGGTTTTTGTCAACAAAATGACCTTCAAGACTCCCCTTTATAAGAAGAAGCAGTAGAATTCTAATCGGATACTTGATTTTGAACATAAGCTAAGGAGCCGGAAGTAGCCTCAAGAAGTTAAAAAGATATGTTACACGGTTAAGAAGAGAGATTATATTGACAACAAACAGAATTAAAGCACAATCTTTCTGCAACTAAAATAAGTTAGAGCATGCAGCAGCTATATGTTTTACTTGTTGATTAACTAAAGCCAATATATATTTCTAGGAAATGAATCCAGATATAAATGTCTACATGGTAAATGAAAACAATGATATTTTAACTCACAAGTAGGAAAAGCAAACAAAATAATGTGATCGATTTTGCAATATACCTGTGGAGTACCATCTAGAAGCAGAATATGGATTGATAGCCTGGGATTTTGAAAGACAAATTTCAGCATCATGCCATTGCGACATAGTTGTGTACACATTGGCTAAATCAAGCCATGTTTCCATTTCCAGGCTTCTATTACAGCTTTTCTTGTTCTGCAAAATAGAGAGGTGAGCAAAACAATATTTACTATCTACTATGTCAGAGAAAATTGTCAAAGAATCTGTGAATTTTAAAGCTTCAAACATCTTGAAAGGAAGCAAGAAAAGACAGAATAGAAGAGAAAAACACTTCGTTTGTAGAAAACCCCCGTTACCAAGTTTAGACTGAGTTTGTAATAAGAACTGAGTAAACAGTTTCAAAACAGTTGTGAATTGTAAACTTGAAGCAATGACCTCTACTGATAGCAAATCTAATCAGTTATATCCTAATCATGATAATTGATATTTATAAGGACAAATTACACTCACCTCCCCAAAGATTTAGTGTCATTACACTTACAACCTTTCTATATTTAAAAATAAACATTGACTTCCTTTTTCCATGTACATTCACCTCCCCTTGCCTCTATTTCAATCATACACTCACCTCTCCTGCTCTAGAAAAATAAGAGAGGGGAGTGCATATTTTTGAAAATAGAAGCAGCATCAGTATAATTAGGTTAAACTTCAAGAAGGTGAATGGAACTTGCCATCTTTATAATTGTAATCATATGATCTGAGTTAGAAATTTTATGATTATGCCAGTGTAAGTTCCCCCATCATTATTTGACATGCTTGCTATATGACCCCCCACCATCTTGCACAGTTAACATCCAAAGACTACTCTCTTAAACCTTCAGATTTATGGCATGCTGAAGTGCTCATTTCAGGCTGTTTCTAGACTTCTTGGTTTAAATTCTTGGTGTTCATTCTTTCTAATATGCATGACTTTAATTTTCAAAAACCTAATGGATTACTATCCAGATGTTTTATTGGGTAAAATCTCAAACCATTAATATTCTGTTCTTAGGTTAGTATTGCACAAATTACTGTCTAAAGAACAATTGTGCTCAAAACATACCTTCAGAAACTTATTTGCACCACCTAAGCTTTTATTCTGAACCTGAAGAACAGCAAGAAGAAGAGTATATGTCTCCACAGCCTTCTGCATGTGGCCTTGTGCAATTCTTAGTTTTGCTTTTGTTCGTAACAACTCCCCCTGATCCCATTTTCCACACTGATCCAGACCAGCATCAACAATAATCTCTGCTTCCACAAACTGTTTTTGAGCTGATAATATCCGTGCCAGAAGTATGTATCCCTTGACACTAGACCCGGCCTCAAGTTTAATCAGTTTCTTTGCATGATGAAGAGCACTATCCAACTTTCTCTGCTCAGCATATTCTAGACAAAGATGAAACATGATATTTGGATCACTTTCCTTCATCATTCTCTCCGAAGTTTCTAGAGCATTGAGTGCTTCAGACTGCATCAAGGCTCTCTGTGATTCGGAAACACAAGATTTAGAGCTTGATGACAGCAGAACACCAAGTAAGCAATATGCGGTAGCTTCCATTTGCCTGCACTTTCCATGCAATTGAGAAATGGCTTTGCAAGAATAGTTGATCCCTTCTTTAACACAAACCAGAGTCTCTGCACAAATTTTCGCAGCTAGTATTAGTTCTTGAATGCAATCTGAGTTCTCCCGGTTATTCAAGAAGTTCCTTAAAAGATCCAGAGCTACCATATGGTCGCCCTCCCCATAGTAACAAAGTGCTAGAGTAAAATAACTTTGTTTCCTCTCCATAGTACCTGGCAGCAATTCCTCAACCTGCTGTGCTAAAGTCAAGAATTCCCCAGAGATACTTAGAGCGAAAGAAAGGTGATCAACTATTGTTGGGTCCCATGCAATGTTTTGAAGAACCATTTTCTGCAGAAGAATCAATAAAAGAAGAACAGCTTCTTCTATGTTGTTTCTTGGCACAAAGGATCCATCTAGATGAGCACGGAGAGAAGGAGGGCTTGCCTCACAACCACTGTACAAAAGAAACATGGCAAATTCCTTTTGAATTCTTGCAGTTGTTTCAATGTCAAGATTCCAATGATAGAGCAATGCCCGCCTATACGATGAAATGATTTCCTGCAGAGAGCCAGAAAGCTTATACAGCTCTGGAAGCAGTTCTACAGCATTCGTTAGAGTCTCTTGCAATTTACAATCTGAGGAAAAGGTTTCGTGCATGCCTTCTGGTAATGCAGATTCAACTGTGTCTAAAATAATTTTGCAGGACTGAGCAGCTTCTGAAAAATGGGTCCAAGATGGAAATTGATGAGTTAAAAGTCATAGAAAAAATACATTCAGGCTTGAATATAATCTTAATGTTCAAGAACTGAAAAAATACCACAAACCAGAAAGCATGATGACCAATTAATTAGACACTATTGGATTTTAAGATTGATATGAATGAATGACATAAATGAGAAGTAAGAAGAAGATAGTAGGAGGACCTTGAAACCTTCCAAGAGTTTGAAATGATTTCGCCTTGAGGAAAACGGCCTCCAGGAGTAAACTAACAGCATGAATTGACATAGGAGGCACTGGTTGTTCACTCTGTGAGCGCCGCCTATTGGTTTCAGATCTTCTTGACATGGAGACTTTCATCTTGGGAATCACTGCAGCAATATCTATTCCTTCAAATACATGAAGCGCAGCTTGTATATTGCCTTTCTGATACTCCAATCTTCCTAATAATGCTCTAGCTTCCTATGAAAATTGAAAGCTTTTTCAGCTTCAACTATCAGTAAAATCAAAGATTGGGTTTTAGGCCCTCATTACTTACAGGAATAGAAGAAACTTCACATATTGCAGCATGACAAGGAAAATTTAAATAATGAACTTTTGAAAAGGACAACAGTGGAAAAACCAAAGTGCAATAAAAATAGCAGAAAGAGGTACTTTATAATTAAATGCACTATTTTCCAGCTCCAAATTGTAGATACTTATGTGATCATGCAAATATCATCAAGCTTGGCAACATCACGAAAACTCGCAAATAATTCAGGTTCTGTCAGCAACGAGTACTTAATAAAATTAAAAGATTCATGATATAAGCAGCAGAACAGAGTTTATTGAACACCCTCAAATTGCACCAGTGTGGTCATTCAAACAGCATGCCAGTAAATTTAAATAAATGATCAATTCCTTGTAACAAATAAATAAATTGTCAATTTTCAAGGAACATTAAAAAAAAAAAGAAAAAAAATCCATGCTATGATTCCACCCAATGTAGGTTCATCAACATGAAATTCAATCTTTGACAGATGTTGCACAGCTGAGGTCAACCATCAATATGAACAAGTAACTCAACATGAAATTCCCAGAATATACCAGAAAATGCTCAACCATCAAGAAGGAAAGTTACAAATTATGTCATGATCTCATCCATCTCCAACACAATAACTTTTCAAAATATAAAAATGCCTGTCCTCATCATATAACTGTATAAATAAACCAATATCGGTATATAGACTTATCTTAAGCAGCTAATATGACTGTTAAGCAAAATGGTACAATAACAGATACCAGAAAATTGAGTAAGAAAAACCCTGACAGCAAAATAGACATTAGTTCCTGACCTCATAGTTCAAGTAACCGCTTTCACGAAGGGATGACTCTGCTTCTTCAATGTTGGTGTTGTCAACCTTTGTTTCCACCTCACCTGCACGCGATGAATAACCACTTGCTGTTGCTGAATAGTCCCTGGTCGCCAAGGACTCCGATGAAAAATCCATTTCATCTATGGTTAACTGCTGCTCCCCTGAACAAATACACTTAATCATCTTGTGTAATCGCCTTCGAAAATTAAACTTCTTCTTTCTTATGAAACTCTTAGCTCTCATATTGAACCATTACACTTGAATATTTCCTGCAACATGATCAATTTAAAGCATAGATAACAAGAAGCTCTTCAAGTTATCTCTCCAAATGCTTACATTGAATTAGCTAGCCTGTGAAATCAAGCAACAACAACTGAAATTGTTTGACTGCAGAGAAAAAAAGAAAAAGAAAAAAAGAAAACGACCTTTCTGCGTATAATATAGCTATATAGCATAGATAACTATATTCAAATTTCTTAATAAATAAACAAATAAAATAAAAAATAAGAGGCTACATTTCAGTTGTTTTATCAACTTCAAAGTTTACTTTCTGCATTTTTATATTTCCAAGCAGAAGAATGATTCCAGCTTTACAGAATCACATGTTCCGAAACTGATCAGATTCCTACCCTTTCCAGGAACGATTCAACCAACTTCAACTGAGAATTTCGTAAGAATTTGTCATTTAGATACACAAATTTGTGATCAGCAGACGAAAACGCAAAGAACTTTAGTGAATTCAGAAGCTTTTAACAATACCCAGATGAAGTTAATGTAATGGGGACAAACAACGACTACCATAAAGGCAGAAGAGGATGAAGATATACTAACCTTGAGTTGAAGGCAAGGAAATTTCCTTATCAAATTAAAGACAAAAGAAAAGAGATAAAAAAAAAATTAGCTTGCAAAGAAGGTTAAAATTAAAAGTACCTTTTTTGCATTGCTAAAAAAGAGAATATAATTATATAAACTGAGCCCACAAAGACAGAGACAATGATCAGCTTGCAATCCCTTCTCAATTCCCTCGTAAAGATAGCTCCCACTTGAGTTTCTCTTGTAAAGCAAGAATCCAAAGCGGGAATTACTTTCCACTCACTTTTGTTCGTTTGTTTGGTAATTTCTCTTTCTTTCTTTTACGTTGGTGTTTGTGCTGACTGCTCGCTCAGTTTGAAAGTTCAAACAGTGTGGGAAGTTCAGCAGTTTCTGTGCATTAAATTATGAAAATCTAATCTGAACACTGCAACTCTGAAGACGTATTTTGGAAGAAGTCAAAAAGATGACCTGTAATTCAGTACATTTTTCCCTTATTTTGAATTTTTTTAAAATTTTACATCTTCCGATTATATTCTTATTTTCATCCAATTCAATTAAACAAAATTATTGGTTGATTTTGTGCTTGTTTGATCTATAATATAATATTTTATTTTGATTCATCCGATTTACAAATTAGAATAAACTAGATGTCAATTGATAATTTCTCTAGAATAAACACGAAAAATTTTAATTGACGTGAAGAGTTTTGATAAACCTACAAATTGTCAATTACTAAAGAAGAAAATTAATATGATTCAACTTATCATGTTAAAAAATTATAAAATACTGACACGCTAATGGTGTGAAGATATTGTTTAATTTGGTTGTTAGCACTACATAACCCATTACTTTCTTTCGTGGATATCACCGATTCACCGACGTAGAGTTTTATTAGAAACCTATGTGCTAATTGTGATTTTTAGTCTTCAATTTAACAAATTTGATGCAATTTGTGTAATAAATAAATTATAATAAAATATTAAATTTATAGAACTAAATGCTAATAATTTATACATTCAAAGATCTAATCTATAACGAAGCCCTTTATTTATTTATTTTTGGCCAAGAATGAAGCCTGTATCTTATTGTCTTGTACTTGAATCTAACGAGAGTTCATAGGAATATTAAATTCTTGTGAATCCAATATAATTAGATTGTTTGAATTAACCGAAGAAATAACTTGCTCTTGAAAATATTTCTAATACAATATTGTTGTATTTTATATTTTGTCAAACAAACTATTTTGATGATAGATTGAGTGAATCATATGGAGGATTCACTAATGCAAATTAATAATTTGTTATTTGATATGGTGTTACACCCGCTATAATTTAAAATATTTTATCTAGAAATTAATTAATTATAATGGGTGAACAATTAAAATGTTTTATGAGAAATAATTGAATAATTATAATAGGCTATTAAATGATCTTATGTGAAATATTTGATAAATGCATAAAGGGAAATGGCTTTAAAAATAAAAGGTAAGTATATAAGTGTGAGAAATTTTTTTTAAATCTACATTAATACTAAAAACTCAATACTACTTCTATATAATTCTTGACAAGTGTATTATTATTTTTTAATAAAAATTAGCTGCAAATGAATCTTGATGTATTTTAAGAAATAAAAATCAAATTTAATGCTAAGAATTAAGAAAATAATACATGTGGTAGGATTTGTATGAAAGTAATACTGAATTTTCAATAATAATATAATATTAGCAAATTTTTTGTAAGTGTGACGGAGACTTAGGAAATTATTTTTCCATTTTACTCTTGTCCTATTTCCTTTTTATTTTTCTCTACTTTAGCCTACAACCTTTTTTTTCCCCATCAAAACAAAAACACATTATTTTCCTTTACTCCTTTCAAGCACACTAATCTTCATCATCATTTCCATCTCAATCAAGTAAGGTAAGAAGTTTCATGCTTCAATCTTTTTGGGTTATGTGTGGTTGGATATTGCAGTTTTGGTTAAAGGGAGATGAAGTCGTAGTTTGAATCTCTAAATTGTTAATGTGTAGATATTAGTCAAGCAACTTTTCCATCCCTTATTGTTTTCTCCACAAGTTGTAATTGAACATTCTATTTAATCTTATGTGATTTTAAATTCTTTATATTGAATGATTTGAGATAAAATAATGTAAAATGATGTTTGGTACAAATTGCATGCTAAGTTTAGTAGGTATGATGTTATTCTCATGTTAGATGGTGATTGGATTGCATTGTATGGCATAAAGGATGGATTTTGGGCAAATTCCCTCAAGTATGAACAAAAAAAAGTTATAAATAAATGCATAAATGCATTTGTGAATTAATTCATTGGACTCAAAATGCAAAAATTGTTACCTTAAATCGATTTACTTCTTATAGAACCAAACTCAAGGGAGCTGAATTTATTCACCAAGTGCAAGGCTAAATTGTTGGGAATTCAGATTATTACATGCAGTGAAATTTCAAAATTTTGATCCGAATTCTACTTAGGATCCATGCAAAAAGCATAAATCAATTATTAGGATTTTACCTATTGGGCACTCGTATTTCTATTGATCAAAACTTGAGAGTGGATGAATCAAATGCCGGCCGGAATTCTACTTGAGAGTGGATGATCCGAATTCTACTTAGGATCCATGCAAAAAGCATAAATCAATTATTAGGATTTTACCTATTGGGCACTCGTATTTCTATTGATCAAAACTTGAGAGTGGATGAATCAAATGCCGGCCGGAAGGTACAGCGTCTCTACAGTATCCACATCTTGCCCTCCACGAATCTACTAGGATGCGTTTCTCTCTCTAGGAATTAGGATTCGATATTTTCTGAGTGATTTAGGATTTTAGGAAGCTTATGAGCATGTGCCTAATGTGCTACCCTCAAGTCTCTTTTTATAGAATTTAGGCAAGCCACAATCCTAGTCTTACTAGGATAATACTTCCAAAATTTTAATCACACTTAATAACTCATTTTATCCTTATCCTAGAGATAATGAGGAGAGATATGACTTATCTATTAATTATCTAATATTAGATAATATTATCTTATAATATAAATATCTTAATATTAGATAATTGCATATAGTTATCAAATATTAAAATAATATTATTTCATAATATATTTATCTAATATCTGATAACATAATTATTTGATATTACTTTAATATCAAATAATATCAATATCAAATAATATCACATAATATATATATTACATGAATAACATATTATTATTCTTAATAATAATATATATATGTATGAAAATAAGTCCAATTAATTGGATATTAATATAATTAAAATTTAATTAATGATTATCTTATTCTTACTCCTTTTGTGTGACCTTGTAGGTTCTTACTACGTTGACAATGACTCATTATTAAGCCATAGACAGTGAGCGGTATCTAGCAATACATCACTGCCACTCAAGTAGTAAGAATGTCTGTGATTCGACATCCACCTAATATATGATTAACGTTTTGCATCATAACCCTTTTGTAATAATATCCAAATTGAATTGGAGGCATGGAATATGTCATCCTCGTCAATGTTCAATTTATATTTCTTGATACTGAGTAGACTTAAAATAAATGATTAATATCACATATTAATCCAATTGAGCATGACCATGCATTTCTAAGTCTCACTCAATCAAGGGGCCCAATGATATTTCTCTTTTATACAAGAATAACAAAATCCCATCTACATCACTCACTTCCCTCTACACGATTCATGACACATCTAATCAATGCCCTATTCGTCATCCTGTTCAAATGTGACATAAGATAATATTAAAGTGAGTAATTCCTCATATAGGAAATTGTAGTGACTTCAAGTCAAAGGTTTATATATATTTGTGATCATATGAGAATAACTTATGACACATCTATCCATGCAATATTCTCATAGTGGGTCGGTCCAGTACATTGTTCACTAATAATGTACTCATGTATTGACTTGATATCACATATCCATGATTCGTAATCATCAGTCATTATACATGCTAGTCTCGATGTATTATTACTATCCTTTTCGTAATAATACTTGACTAGGGGCATTTTAAGAATAGTAAAGCTATTCCAAGGATAATTATTATATTAAGTTATAAATCGCACAGAATAATAATAAAATTATAAAAATAAAATATAATAATTAAATTACCTAAAATAAAATATAATACATTGTGTATTACTTCAATCATCTATATGATTAGTTCCTAGGACACACACCAACATAACTTCCTAGTATTAAATTAATTCAACCCTTTTAGAACTATATTAAATAACTTGAATTAATTTCACAATCAGTTTAGGACTTCAGAATTATACTTAATGAGCCCCAATCAATTTAGGTTGTATAAAAATTTACTGAAAGTTATGAATTAATTCATAAGACCTAAATTTTGTAGCTCGCTATAGGATCAATTATTAATGGTCATGCATGGCATGTTTATATGATGCGGATGTTGGTAAAGTTGTGGTTTCCTTTCAAATGTGGAAGTTTAATGTTATGGTGTGATTTACTTGAAATGTGAATAATGTGATTATAATTGGTATTGAGAAATGAGATCGGGCAAATCATTGATTATATAGCTTGTATGCTAGATCCAATAATTGCTTATGAGGGATAATGATGGATTTGCAAGGGATAAAGATAAATAAAAATCACAATAGGATTTATTTACCTTTTTTATTTTATATTGGGATATGGTAACTTAATTGCATATATGTTATAGTCATTAGAATATAAAATGTCATATCTAAGAACAAAAAGCTATAAAATATGTGAGAACAAAATATACCTATATGAAAATTGGTTATAGAACATTTAAGTAAAAGTGATTTAGTATTAAGTACGATTAAAGGATGAGCAAGTGAATTGGAGGAGGTTTAGGGGAGTATTTCTCAAATTGCCTTTAGAACTATATCCTTTATATTTTTTTCAAACAATCCTATTTATCACTTTTCTCCAAACTTCCTTAACCTAGCATTTTTATCTTTAACCTCCAAATTTAAGGAGTAACTTCAATCTTTTTCTTCATTTCTTCATTCTTCCAACATTAAGAAAGTAAGGGCTATTTTACTCTTTTCTTCCTTCTTTTTGAAAGGTTGAAGTTTGGAAGCAAAGAAAATGGGTTTTTGATGCTCCAATTCTAAAACCCTTGGTTTTTATATGTTTAGGAAAAAATTAACTCTCAATCTCCCTATTAATAACCTTTCTTATAATTAGTGAGCGAGCATTCTTCTAATTTTTACTTATTTTGAAAGATTTGAATGGATTGAGTATGATTTTTATTTGATTTTGAATGATTTATGGTAGATTACTTATTATTGATATTTGACATGGATTTAAGATTGAATCAAGTAGTTATAATGTTGTTCTTGCATGTGGTGGTGCTTGAGTTGTAGTATGATACATATATGATGGAATTAAAAGGGTTTCCCTCATGAATGAGTAATAAATTTATAGATAAATAAAGAATCTTCATGTGTGAATCAATTTTAAAATGAATTCCTTAAGCTCAAAATGTAGAAAATGCAATTAGGAATTAATTTCAAAATCAATTCCCCATTTTTAGAAGAAAACCTATAAGAGCTAAATTGATTCTAGAATGATTTAGCTAGTGGTAAAGAGTAATTGCCCTTGCATTAAATTAATTTCAAAATCAATTTTGAGCTTCTATAATAAATTTTTTTACCTTGAATCAATTCAAGACTCATAAAAAGTTACTAGAAATCCTAAATTGATTCTTCTAGTTAAAAATCATGTTTTGTTCTCAAAATTAAATGTAATTGACTATCTTAGTATGTGTTTATATGTGGAACGAATTGTAAACATGATAATGAAAAAATTGTCTCTTTCAAATACATGAATAGCACTTACACCTTAAATTTTTTTGTTAAGAATAATTATATCTAGAATAAAAAATATTGATAGAATCCTTAAGGATATGTAAAGAAGGCATGGTAGAGTTAACATATGTGAATTTGTGATGTAATTTGTATTGTTTTATTCCTAATTGAGCTTGACTTATGTTGATACTTGTGAATTGAACATTAGATCCAGTAATAGTTTGTAAGGGATAAAACTAATTTAAAAAGATAAGGATGGGCTTGTAAAGGATGAGGATGGATGGAATTACAAAGAGATTTATTTATTTTCCATACTTTATCATTTATTCTTCTTATGTGATTTTGATGTAATGTATGTGAATTTAAAAAATGATGTAAATATGTATGCATATCTATGTTAATGTTATAATGATACTAATGAGATTGTGTTATGAATTATGTGATAAGATTGTTTAGGCTTAAAGAGGATAAATTCAATCTATAATAGTTTAAAAAAATTTTCTTATGCTTTTTATTTATTAGAATGCTTAGTAATTAAGCCTAAACTTATTTTTCTATATTTTATTTTATAGATTTTTAAGTTGAGCTACGTATTTTAGGGTCTTTCTTGATATGGTAACTAGAAGCAATAAATATTTTGTTACAAATAGATTTTTTGGGCCTTGAACTATAGAGAGAAAGGGTAGAAAATCATAAACTCTTCTTAACTAAGGCTAATTAAGCCAATTTATTGATAAACTAGAATATATTATAAGCAAAACCTAATTTCTATTTATTGTAAGAGCCATTTTAATGAATATAATTTTTGCATCTTTCATCATACTCTTCCTTGATAATTTCTTCTATTATCCTTTACATGCATGCATGTATATATAAATAGGGGAAAATAAGTAAAGTTAGTAGAAATTGGTTAATTAGGTTCAACACTAATTATGACCTAGGAAAGGTTGTGATAATGTGTCATAGAAATGAATGTGTGATACTTATAAGAATAAGACAACAATACTATAATGTATTTGAATTGTTTGATAATATGAAGTACAAATAAATTCCATAGGAGGATAAATCGGTCAATATGGGTTTAAACATGTACGTTTTCCATATTTGGAATTTTTACTCATTAAACCTAAGACTTACTCTTTCATATTTTAAATTTTTATATTCTTATGTTGATGCACCTTCTCCAACACCACTATAGTGAAAATAACTTTTCTTGATCCTTCCAACTAAAAATAAGCAGCATATAGGTATTTTGATTATAAATAGATAACTACTTCTCTAATCTATACTTAGTGAGCCTTGTTCATGAGAAGTTGGTTAGATATTGTAAGTTATTGGCCTTTATTGAATGTGTTAGTTAGACTAACTTATTATTGGACAAAATTGAGAAATTATAAGCAAACTATTTTTTTTTAAAATAAAAACCATTGATGATGATCCTTAATAGCTTAAAATATAATTGTAATATGATTGATATTCTAAAATTAATTTTTTTTTATGTTTAAAGCTTAATATTTTTTAGAGTAGGTTGGTGGAATTCAATAAATTGGATTTTGGATTCCATGATGGTAGCGGTTTAAGGAGGTCGTGACATGTGCAACATTACTCATTAAAGATGTATTGTTAATTAGGAATAGTAATACATATTTTTCCCATTTCGAAACATATAAATCTTTGTGTATTATTAAGTATGATTTGATAAATATAAATAAGTAGGTATATTAAATAGGACATCACAATTCATAAAAAATGACTTATTTTTTCTAATAGTTATTAAGAGTGAGTTATTCAAAAAATAAGCATAATCATTCAAATTTTGCCACAAATAATTGTTAGAAATGGTTCTATTTCTCAATGGTTAATTGCAAATAAAACTTTTAAAAAATGCAATTAAGAAAGGGTATTAAGGGTTAAGAATTATCTACTATAGTGTTATTCTTGTTTTTAATGAATATTAACTAAAGATAATTTAATTTTATTTGTTAATATATATATATATCAATGAGAAGGTTAATTTCTACTAAATAGATTATGGTGAATATGTTATCCTCTTTACTTTAACTATAAGTTAAAGTTACCTTCTAAATATTCATATATTATAATAGTATTTTAAATTGCAATATAATATTCATCAAAGTAAATTTTAAAAGAAAGAAAATCAACACTACATAATATTTTATTTTAGTGTTATGAAAATGTCAAGCATATGCAATTTTCAATTACTATAGTGCAAATTAAATGTATTAAGAGAATGAAGACTTAATCAAATCTTAAACATCTAAAAATTATTATATTGATCTTAATTAGAATATCTTGAAAGATTTAATTAGACACTTAATATGAAAATATAAACTAATTTTATATTTTATTCTTTTAATAAAAAATGATAAATTTTTAATTAAATTTCATTTTTATTCCAGAACATTGTAAAAATTGTTAATTAAATTAATTAATTACATACTTTAAATATTAAAAAAATCCTTCATCACAAATACTTTATTTCTTTTACTGTCTACTAATTTCTAATTGATATTAATTTATAGATATTACATTTCAAGTTAAACATATTGTAACATTAAAATGATTAAAAAAATTAATTGTTACACTCTAAAATTATAGAATATATTTTATTTATTTTAACTAGTAATTTCATTTATTTACTCGTGATTAGAAAAAGTTGTGGAAAGATTGTAAAAAATAAAGTTTTGATTATTAAATAAGTGAGACTAAGTTAAATGTAATGTTATTTGAAATTAAATTTAAAATAAAATGTTTGGAGAAGATTTAGGATCACAGTTTTCCAAACTATCCTTAGGAATTAGGGAAATATCAAAATTGCTACAAGTGGATTAAAGCCATCAAGGGTAACTCCTTTGTCATTTTTCTTCTCTACTAGCCAATAACCTTTTTCCCTTCCTCAAGCCTTCATATTTACTTTATCTCAATTCAAGCAATCATCAAATCTTAGGAATTTCTTGCTTCTACTCTTATCCAAACAAGGTAACTTCTTCTTTTAACATGATTTTTTTCCTACTAATTTCTTACGGAATTGATGGTAGGGAGGATTAGGGATTTGGATCTTAAACTTTAATTTATTGCTTGAAATAGGATAATCACCTTATCTTCTTAGCTCTCCCTACTCAATCTCCTTTATTTCTTCCAATTTGATGTAAACAGATAATCTACTTATTCATTTAATTATATATAAGGTACACTTGTGATTTTATTTAAAATCTATTAGCTTAATGTTTTATGTAGATAATAAATGATGAGAAGTAGTAAAAAAGGAAGCTCTATAAGCATATTGATGGCTAAATTAAGGTTTTTATGTGTTATGTAAGTTTGGAAGGCATTTGTGGATGAGAAGAGATGAAATTTTGTGAAATTTGGAAAATTCAAGGGTGAAATCAATTTTGCAATCAATTCCAAGCATCTAAAAGCAAATTTGGGTCTAAAGAACCAATTGCACAATTGATTCATAATGAACCTAGAATTATTCATGTGTGAATCGATTAAGCAATTGATTCACCTTTTTGAAAGGGAAACCCCCCAATGCATGAATCAATTGATCAATTAATTCTAGAGTTACAGAACTAAACTATATATCCATTATGAATTGATTATATAATTGATTCATAGTGCCTTGACTTATATTTTGTCATTCTAAACAATACAAATTGGTTTTCTATTTTAAGTTTAATCACATTAAGAACAAATGAACACCTTAGTAATGACTAACACATTTCCTTTTTTTTTTTTAATTTTATGGATGTTTATTTGTATTTTTACATATAACAAATTAACACTTATGCCACGAATTTTTCTATGGAAATTCAAAAATTGTGGCAATTTTATTTCTTGCCATGGGAACAAAAAATTCAAATAAATATTAAAAAAATCAAAAAATTTATGTCATGGAAAAATTTTACCTATGACAAAATATTATTTGTACAACGAACTAAGCTACAGGAACACAATCTTTATGGCAAATTATCACTTGTGCTAGGAAAAACTTTATCCATGGCAAAATATCAATTGTATCATAAAACTAAACTACGTGAACACATTCTTCATGGTAAAGTATCATTTGTGCTACAAAAAAACTTTTCTCATGGTAAAAAATCACTTATACCACAAACTAAGTTATAAGAATACATTTCCTATAGCAAACTATTACTTGTGCCATAGATTAAGTTACAATTATACATTTCTTGTAATAAAAGTATCACTTATTCTATTATATAAGTTAGAAAAATTTATCTATAGTAAGGTATTACTTATGCCACTAATTAATTTTATGAATAAAATCATAGTCAAATATATTATTTTTTTATAACTATATATATAAAAAAATTATTTATAATAAGTGCAACATGCTGCAATATGGTAGATAATAAAAAATTCAAATATTTATATATTATGGATATTTAGCAAATAACTAATTTATTAATTGATCAATTGATTGGCACCAATCAATTAAAATTAAAAAGTTATAGAACATAATATTTTCATTAACTGATTCATAAAATGTATGTAAACTTACAAATTATATAGTTATGTACTTTTATTATTATTTTTAAAATAATTAAAATAGGAGTTGAACCCAAACCTTAAAATATATTAGAAAGAGTTTAATTATTAAGTTTCTAAGTATTTTTATTTACATGCGTACCAAATTTAATATCTATTAGAATATAACTATTTTTCATAGATAATAAATAATTATTTAACTTTCCATCAATTAAATTTATATAATAAAATTAATATACATTAATAAAATAAATATTATAATATATTAAAATTATATTATATAATTATTCAATAAATTTAAATTCTATACATAGTAAAATAAAAAATTAATAGGATTAACTATACATATGTATAATACAAATATATACAATAATATTTTCAATTCATTATTCAGTCTAATTTTTAAAATATCGATTAAACAAAAAAATTATTCAAGGTATAAAATATTATGAAAAATTATTTTTTTATCACATCACATTATTCTTAAAAAATGCATTAACAAAGAAGACATATATATATATATATATATATATATATATATATATATATATATATATATATTATGAAAATACTAAAATCATTATATTATATATAAATAGTATAATTTGTGAGATAAGTTATAACAAGTTTTCTTATAGAAATATGTAATAATAAGTTTTACATCCATCATTACAATATTAACAAAACTTTCATTAAAAAAATTAAAAATAATAATTATGAAAATTATGTATAATTTAATAATAATTAAATTATTATATTAAAAAAATTTAAGTGAATTATATTTAAGGGAGTGATATATATATAATAGTCTAAATTTTTATTTTTATCATTTATTAATTCTAATTATATTAATTTCTTTTCTTATAGATATTTTGTATTAATTTCTTTCCTTCTAAATAATACTTTAATTAATTTGATCTATT
Organism: Sindora glabra; assembly: GCA_020226215.1. Taxonomy (NCBI): domain Eukaryota; kingdom Viridiplantae; phylum Streptophyta; class Magnoliopsida; order Fabales; family Fabaceae; genus Sindora; species Sindora glabra. The sequence goes on along the minus strand of CM035232.1, from coordinate 53,625,692 downwards.
CATTTTAAATTTTATTGATTGGTTAATGACTTGATAAATGGAAAGATAAAAATTAAATATAAATAACATATGAGAGATAAAATTAATACGAAAAATTTATGAAGGTTCGAATGATTTAACTTATAATTTTAAATGGTAAAAATATATATTATAAATAAAAAATTAAAGTAAATAATTTATAATAATTTAAAATTTAATTTATAATTAAAATTTAAATATATATAATAGTTCAGAATTATGATTTGTATGGATATTTATTTCATATAATTTAACCTTTATTGAAGGAATTTTAGAAAATAATAAAAAATTACTTAAAAGATGTAAAACTTTTACTTTTATTTTATAATAATTTAATTAAAATAATTAATGAAAATATTAATAAAAGGATTAAATTAAATAATTAATTATTTATGTGAGATAAAATTGATATAAGATATTTGTAAAGGATAAATTTGATATAAGCAAAAATAGTAATGAAATAAATGGGAATTTAGTTTCTAAAAAATAATTTTGAAAAAATTATAAAATATTTTAGTATATGTGTATTTTTATTATATGTATTTATATAATATTTTATTATTATATAATTAGTGTCATATGAGTGTGGTTTTATTTTTGAAGTTAACTAATTAATTAAAATTTTATATAAAATATATTATATTATAATATTAAAGAAGCAAACTAATATAATGGTAAGATATATCATTCCTCAGCTTAGAGATTTAGGTTTGATTCCTTGTAAATGTAATTTACAATTTCTAGATAGATAGAGTTTCAATGATTTATCATAACTTGATATAAGTCAAAAGTATTAATAGATTTAGCTAAATTTGCAACAGATAATCGATTTAATTTAGATATATAATTTTTTTTAGTTAATTACATTACTTTTTAGAATAATTTTATTCTATTTTTTGTCATGATTTTATTCATGGCAAAATAATTTACTAGCTACGAATGTGCCTTTCTTGCCACATTTGTACTTGTGGCAAGAAAAATTTATTAGTCACAAGTAAACCTGTAGTAAAAAAAAATATTTATGCCATAAAATCTTTTTTCTCATGGTAATTTCCTTGCCATGGGACCATTCAATTGATATTTTCATGACTAAATAGTACAACCACGAAAATTTTGATCTTGTGCTACGATTTTGACTGTGGCACAAGTGTTAATTTGTTATAGTAGTACTGGAATTATGGATTTATCTTTACTATTTGAATAGTATGAATGCTATGGTAATGAATTCTTGAAAATTTGAAATATGTGTTTATGAATAATGGGTAATGAGAGAACTAAGGTTGGGTTTGTGGCATCTGTTATTATACCAGGAGGAATAAGTGTGGGTTTGTGATTGATAAATTCCAAGAGGCATAAGACAAGTTATTTGTTACTATTTGTTTATTAATTTTCATTTGCAATATTATTTATAATGTATTTTAAATAGTGGTTGTGATTATGAGCTATAAATTGGAAATTGAATGTTAAATGTGCTAGATAGATAAATTATCTACTTACTAGGACTGAAAGTCTACTATCATGTTTTAAATGTTTTCCAAGTACTCAAGTTAAAGCTTTTCAACTACCATTAACAATTCAAGAGTATAAGTGTTAAGAGCAACCATTAATAGTAGATAAAAGAATAAAATAGAGTTTTATAAGGTTTTTAAGGAAATTTATAAATATTTTGACTAGAACATGTAACCAAACTTTTACTATAAATATTCTTTTGATAATGAAGTGAATTAATGAACCATGTTTAATCGAGTAGTTACTATGTGATGGTATCACATTAGGTTTAGATAGGCTAGTGGATACTAATAACAAAATTCACGTCGATTATGATTAGGCAAGTCATGACATTGATCCATATAGATACATATTCGATTAAGGTGAAATTATTTATATGAAATGAATACAAATAGTACACTATAAAGTTAAAGAAAAAGCACATTCATTAATAAAATTGAATATAATTACAATACAATAAATCTTAAACTTTGAACCTGTCAAAAGGCATTATGTGTTGAATTAGGAAAGAAGTATATATTATTAGGGTAGCCAAACTTCTCACAAAATAGTAGTAGCAGCAAAAAAGATCAAGTATTTCTTTGATGGCTCACTAATAATGGCTTTAAGAGGTGATGGATATGAAAACTAGAAACTGCTTTGAGTTAGCCATAAAGCCAATCTTGATCATTCTTGATTTCTTCCATTATGCAGTTACCTTTGAATATCCAATTGCATGCACCTTTTTCTTTTTCAAAGCCACAAGTCCTAGGAGAACTTCATTCTTGCATTTTAGAATTTGTTGTAAAGGATATGAAAGCAAGAAATTGCTTTCAACACACGATGCATGGCCAGGTGCTCTATAAAGATTAGTAAATCTTAATATTAAATTATAATAAAAAAATTTATATCAAATGTACTTGTAACATTTATATCTTATCCATTATTTCAACAATTTTTTACTCTAGATTTTATAAATTTTTATAATTCTAAGTCAATGAAATTTTTTTACAAAATTTAATAAATTTTTTATGAAGTAAAATTTATTCAATTTTTGTAATTATTTATTTACACACAACACACACACACACACACACACACACATATATCCCCATAATTTTTAATATTATGCCCTTCTATTATATATATACTATTCTTAATTTTAATTTTACAATTGCATATGGATTTTTTTGCATCAAGTTATATAGGATTTACTATTAGTACAAGATATTTTACATTCTTATATTCTTCTAGTTGCATAAAATTTACAACAATTTATAATATTTTTGTAACATATTTTATCAAATTATAATCATATTATAAGACTAGCATTTAAAACCAAAAAGTTGAAATTATGAAAAATATATATTATTCAAATATGTAAAAATATTACATTTTTCTATATACATCTTTACCATATCCTATACATATATCTTACTCTAAATTTAAAAAATTTTTATTGTCATAATTTTTTAACCACTTGCTAGATTCTTTTATGAAGTTAAGATTTACTCAAAATTTTCCATTATTTATCTTCAAATATTATCGTTATATTAATTTTTTATTTAATGTCTTTCCTTTACATATAATTAATTTCCTCAATTTCTATTTTACAGTATAGTGTGTTTTTTTGGCTAAATTTATGATTTATTATTGCTTTTCCAAATTTTACATTCATTTATTCTCCTTGTATAAAATTTAAAAAAAATTATAATGTTCTTTTAACAAATTATATATATCAAATACAATTTTTTTCACAAAAATTACAGTCAAAAGAAAGAAAACTATTATAAGAGATTGTATTATATCATGCACATATAAAAAAAATCTGGTTCTACCATATATGGAACATTATATTATACCATACATATTATAAAAAAATTATATTACAAAAATATTATATTGTCTTCTACCATACATATGCATATTGTAATATTATAAAAATATTGTATTGTAAAAAAATTCTCAAAATAATGCAACACTAACATATTATTTCAAACCATAAATTAATATAATATAGCAACAATGGAATACAACAAACTAAAAACTTCCAAATCAAATGTTGCAATGAAATAGACAAAAATAACATAACAACAATAGGAACAACAATAAAATTTTTCAAATAAATATAATATTCCTAAAACAAAATTATCAATATCATATACTTATTGTATGAAGCAAATAACAAACTACAACAATATTTAAGCTTACTTCCCTAAAAGAGAATACTGAAGATAAAGAAGGCAATCAAAATAGCAGGCAACAAAAATAACTAATATTTTGCATTTTAAACAAATGAAAAATCAAAATATTACATATAGAATTAGAGGAATGTTAATCAAACATTAAATAAAAAAATATAGCTTAAAAATAATAAAAAACCTCTCACTCTAGTCTTGTTCTACTCTTTCTTTTGCTTTTTGATGGGTTTGAATGAGTGATTTTCATTTTCTTAGCAAATATATTATGATGACATTATCATCAAAATAAGTTAATCTCGATAGTTTAAACATCTAGTGTTGATTGTGCACTTTCCCTTCTCTAAGAAGACCCATTATAATGACATAATTGTTATTATAGGGAGATTGAGTCGTTGCTATAAGGCCTTCATCAATAAGTCTCTAACTGCACCATCTCCCTTTCTCAAGCAAAAATATTATGATGATTTATTTGTGTGTATAAATCAAAATTTGTTCTTATCATATGCTTGATTTAGATTGAAGACTATATGATTTTAGAGCAACCATATAGTAAAGGACAAAATTTTTCATTTTTTTCAAATTTTTTATTCCATATTTATTTTTTAACATATATAGGTGACATGTCATTGTCATTAGATATTTTTTATAAAAAATAATTATTTTGTTGTAAGAATTTTTTTTTTATTTTCATTCCTTTTCACAGCGAGTATAGTGTTGCTGGTATATAATTACTAAACTTTAGTTCTTCAACTTATATAATTTTATACATTCAGTGATGATTGAGAAAAAATATCATAATCGATGTCACAATAATAGGTTCAATTTCTTGTAGTGCAAGTACGTATGAACCAAAACATATCAAGTGAACTCGTGATACTAGTCAGATTTCATTAACTAGGCATATTTGATTCATTTGGTCCAACATTTTGTGAACTATGTTATTCAAATTCATTAACACACAAAATGCTATATTGTTTTATTTCATGAATCATATTATTAAGATATATCTATAATTTTATCTTAGACATGCTTCCATAAGAATTTACGATAAAATATTTTGTTTATATTACGACATACATATTAAACATTTTATTAATTATCGTTAATTATTATAATTTGAGGATTATAATACCTATCAATCCCGTAATTATTTTATTTAAAATAGAACACTTAATATATTGAATGATGAATCTTATAATAAAAATATAAAAAAATTTACATAAGTTTTGTCTTATAATTAATTAATCAAATTAATTTATCAACTAAACTAGTCAAACTTATTAAAAAAGAAGTTCGATTCAGTTAACAAATTACTCAACTTTTCAGGCTTATGTTTAACTTATTTAAATCATAAAAATCGACCCCTAAAAAACTACCTTTCAAAGATAGTTGAGAAAAATTTGATAACTGCAGTTTAGAATCGCATGCTACCAATAATGAAAGTCGGCGAGTGGAGGTTCGCTTTGGACGCCAGTGGTAATAATGGACGGTTCTTTGTAGGACAAAATTTAGGTAAACTTCTTTAATATATTTCTTCCTCAGTCCAAAGCGCAGTTAATTCAACGTGTACGGAACTGTCAGGAAAACTTGGTATGTCAACTATAAAGAGCAATATAGACCCGAAATAATTAATAACAAAAACAAGAAAAAAACAGAGATACTCATAGCTTAATTAGATAATTGCAATCATAATTCTAAACTATAATCGGTGTTGCGGCTGTGATTAGTAAAATTACAAGAAAATATAAAAAATGTAATGCAGAAATAATAAAACTGATTGTGAAATTATCTGTTAAACATGCACAAATTAACCCTTGGGCGTAACTTTGAGTGACAATTATAAAACTTGAAATTGATTTTGCGTTTTCAACTGAGCACCAATCATGCACTTAATTATCTATTTGACTCTCACAGGAGTACATAATTTGTGCGACTTACGTCCTCTGCTTTCTGATATATACACAGAAAAATTTTGTATCTATTTCTTTTTCATATAAAAAATATCAAAAGGAGGAGAAGGAGACCTAAATTTAATTTGTGCCATCCTACGAGTTTTTAAATTTAATAATGAATTGAAATAGTCTCATAAGCTCGTGTATAATGGAACAAAACTCGAATATCTCAATATTTTTAATGATAAACTCACTCAATCCTCTGGATTTTACCTCAAATATGGGATGCAGTTATCGTTCTCATCTCGATGCTAAAATATGTATGTGAACGTGTGTAACATATAAATTAAAAACTGCACTGGATTTCCGAACCTTTTTTTTTTGTTTCATTAATAACTTCTATCAAACAAAATATTAGGGAATATTTAGAAATTAGAAATTAGAAGTTGATCGTTTTAATTTATTTTTCTCATTCGAAGTACAGAAAATATGTTGTCCTGTGCATTAGTAACAAAGTTTTCTCACTCAAAGAACTTTATTTGGAAGAGCGTTTGACATATCACTGAGATAATAGTAAATCGGTAGATCATTAAATATAATTACATATTAAATTTATTATTTTTAAAATTAAATTTTATATATTATATAATAATATATTAACGATAAAATTTAATACTCAATTATATCAATATTACATCCTATAATTTCTCAAATTGATAATGACGTAGGAAATAAAGAAAGATACGAAGACGCATTAGGCAATGGGACTATAACAGAAAAGCTCCAGTCGCAACTTCTAAACTCATGCAACGTATGGAGCTTAGTGGTGTCCAATTCCGCTGCCAGCGCCCCCTCCAATACCACCACCACCACCACCACCACCACCACCACCACCAAATCCACCTCCACCACCACCTCCAAATCCCCCTCCACCTCCGGCACCACCACCAAATCCCCCTCCGGACCCCGCTCCTATTCCACCTCCAATCCCACCACCAGAACCGCCTCCAACACCACCACCAAAACCTCCACCTTTGCCTATTCCACCTCCAATACTACCACCTTTTCCGAAGCCACCACCAGCTCCTCCTCCAACACCACCGCCCTTTCCAATGCCGCCTCCAAGCCCTCCACCCTTTCCAAAGCCACCTCCTACACCACCGCCCTTTCCAATTCCTCCACCAAGTCCACCACCCTTTCCAAAGCCTCCACCAGCTCCTCCTCCAATGCCCCCACCTTTGCCAATTCCTCCACCAAGTCCGCCTCCTTTTCCAAAGCCACCTCCTGCTCCACCGCCAATGCCGCCACCATGACCTCCTCCTAGTCCACCGCCCTTTCCAAAACCACCACCATGACCTCCTCCTAATCCACCGCCCTTTCCGAAACCACCACCATGACCTCCTCCTAATCCACCGCCCTTTCCGAAACCACCACCATGACCTCCTCCTAATCCACCGCCCTTTCCGAAACCACCACCATGACCTCCTCCTAATCCACCGCCCCCAAGTCCTCCACCTTTACCTATGCCACCCCCAAGTCCTCCACCCTTTCCAAAACCACCACCGGCACCACCCCCAAGTCCTCCACCCTTTCCAAAACCACCACCGGCACCACCCCCAAAACCTCCACCCTTTCCAATCCCACCGCCAATGCCGCCACCTTTTCCAAACCCACCACCAACGCCACCGCCTACACCGTGGCCTCCACCAACACCACCACCAAACCCACCTCCAACACCTGCACCACCACCAGCTCCCCCACCAAACCCACCACCAAATCCACCACCAGCACCCCCACCTGCTCCGCCCCCAAATCCCCCACCAAACCCTCCTCCCTTCCCCAACCCTAGCAACTTTCGCTCCTTATCACTCCTCACACTCACAACATTCCTCGCAACCACATTGGCCACAAGCAAATGAACGCAGAAGAGTAACAGCAAAGGAACAAATTTGGTGCCTTCTGCCATTTTTAATATCAACTCACTGGCAGTTGTGAAGTCTTGTTTGTGGAGATTTAAGAAGCAAGAAGGGTTTTTATAACTACAAACATATCTTGATTTTGATACATCCATAAATGGTCTCAACCACTAACTGGTCACCACATTTAATGTTCACTTGTAGCGCAAAGTTATTGACACCGCGTCTTGGTGCCCCTTCTTTTTACTAGATTAACACGGATTGTATTCTCATACATGCTAATTTTATGAAAAATTTGTAACTTTTTAAATAAAAGTCGCAAGTGTTTGCGGTGCAAGGTTAAACGTCGTATAGAATTTTACAATTTTTTCATAGAATGTTAACGTTGGCAGCTATCAATGACGGAGTGAAAATATTTTACTTGAGAAGGTTAACTATAAAATTCTTATTGAAAATATATAATTTTTGAATTTATGGGACGCACTATATTGCAAAATTACTATTTATAAAAATGAAAGTATCAAAATTTGGGAGTTGAGGCCCTTCCTCATCTTGACACCGTCACTAATTCCCATACTTGCAATACAAAAATATTTTAAAATTTTATAAAAAAAGTGGCAGATTTTATGTAAAATAATCTTTTTTAAGGCAAGCGCCGTTGCAATAACACAAACGAGAGCAAAAGTCTAACATGCAAGCTCTAACTGATTCAGCTGGCAAAAGGAGGACAATACACCCACTTGCAGCTCATGGCTAATTCTTCCAGTTGCCATTTTTCATGGGAACTTGGTCTTAGACTATTTTCTCCGTTATTTTATTATTGTGTTGCTTTGTGTCAATTTACTCCAGTTTAATTAAATATTATAGTTTAAATTTTTTAAATTGAATTCTTATATTTATTTTTATTATTTCTATTTGAATATTTCTTATATTTTGAGTTATGTGTTTCTGTTAGTAATTGAATAGTTTTGTTAAGGATTTATGGAAAGGCACATGATCCATCTTTTCTTCTCAAAATGAAAGAATTACATAAATTATCTTAAAATTTTTTGTTATTTCAATATAAATAAGGAGTCGTATAGTTTATGTAGGAAGTGACTTCTTGCTGAAAATTGAACTTCTTAGGAAATAACTTATGTGAATTTTTTTAAAAAGGACTCAAAGTTATTTAATTGATACATAGGAAGTGATACTTCATGGGAAGTAACTTCCTACGTCTTGTTTGGTTTAACTTTGAATATTCTAAGAAGTATTATTAAAATAACTATTATATCCTCAATATTATTATAACATAAAGTAATAAATTTTAATTATCATTAATTAAATTTAATGAGGATAATTTTATAATTGTATCTATAAATAACATGAAAAATAGAATTTACTTAGAGGAGAGGTGAGTAAGTGACTTCTCATATTTTATGGGAAGTAAAACTTTTCAAGAAATTTTATTTCCTACAGTTTGTGAGATAATGACCAACTAAACAACTTACCAATTTTCTATTTTTTGAGAAATAGAACTTTCTATACTATTGAAATGAATCAAAAAACTTCTAAAAATTGTGTGGAAATGATACAATAACAATTTAAGTTGGCTCTTTCACCAAAATAATGCTAAGAGAAAAACAATTTCCCAATATAATATCATTTTGCAACTATTTCTCAAAATAATGTTGATTTAAAAAAATTAAAATTATGGAATAGTATTACCTTGCATAATGCCACCCTTCAAAGGTGGCTCTGCAAAATTGTAGAGGGAGGTATAAGTGTTTGGGTGGCGCCACCCAAACATTTTTATTTTAAATTTTATTTTATTTTATAATTTATTTATTTTAATTATTTTGTTATTTTTAAAAAATGAAAAATATTATAAATTATTTTAACAGATAAAAATAAAATTATTATTTATATTTATAATATATTAGTATATTTTTAAATTATTTTATACTTATTACAATCATAGATTACGTATAAATTTTATTATCATTTTAACATAATTTCTATGTATTGATAATTATTTTATTCACAATTTATAACTAAATCATATATTATATGAATATTATTTTCCACTAACGATACAAATATTATTTTAGTTGCATATAATTTTCTTAATACACAAGGTCAAATTGAGAGTAATTGTAAGGTGGATATTAAAGTTTTACTGGGTATTACTGAGTATCCATAGAGGGGTAGTTGTTGTGTCTGAAGTTGTGAAATTTTTTTTTATCTATGTCAAATAATGTAAGTTTGCTTTGTTGCCCTCGAGAATGTAATAAAACTTAGTTACAAAATATGAATATGTTGAAATAATAATTAAATTTATACATAGTTTACAGTAATTTACAAATTATATTAATATATTATAAATATAAATATTTATTTATTATTTCTAAAAATATTTTTTATTTTTTAAAAATAGAAAAATTAAAAAATAAAACATAAAATAAAAATGAAAGTTTATTTTACAAAATTATAAATAAAATATAAAATAAAAATAAAATATATTAATAATTTTTAATTATTTATATTTATTACAAATGTAAATTATGTATAAATTTTATCGTCATGTCAACTTGATTTCTATCCATTAAATATTTAATACTCATATATTATAATTAAATTTTTATTACATTCTCAAGGGCGCCGACACCAAACCAAACTCATATTATTTAACATAGATAAATTTTTTTTCTCAACTTCAAACATAACGACTATCCTCCATAGACACTTGGTAATACCCAATAAAACTTTAATATTCACCTTATAACTCTCATTTTGAGCTTATTTATAAAAAAAATTATATCCAAAATAATTTTTTGCATTGTAAGTGAAAATAATATTCATGATTTAGTTATAGATTATGAATAATAAATAATTATTAATGCATAGAAGTTATGTTAAAATAATAATAAAATTTATACGTAGCGTACATTTGTAGTAAGTATAAAATAATTTAAATATATACTAATATATTATGAATATAAATAATATTTATTGATTATTTCTTAAAAATTATATAATATATATTTTCATTTTAAAAAAATATATAAATAATTAAAATAAATAAATTGTAAAAAATGTTTGGGTGGCTTTACCTACTTCTACCTCCCCTGCAATTTTGCTAAGGGAGATGAGTGGCGTTACCCAAGGTGACATCATCTCATAATTTTATTTTTCTTTTAATTTTGAAGAATAGTTTCAAAATCACAAAATCACATTACATTGGTAGATTATTTTTCCCCTAGCATTATTTCGGTGAAAGAGCTATTTAAGTCACTTAGAAAAAGTGTTGTGCAGAAGTGATAAATAATTACTAATGATTTTTTTTTTAAAATAATGTCAAGAAGAATCTAGTTAGAAACAAAAATAAGCATAGAAATATAATTAGGATTTAAGTGAAAGTAAAATAAGTGACAAAGTAATTTAATTTAAGGGCAAGACTTCCTTTCAAACCCCAGACATTTTTTTTGGAGCATAAACATTCTGCATAATATTTCTACTAGTTTATGTTAGGTGTCACAAAATTTATTTCACAAATTATTAAATTTTGTTTATTTATTCATAATTTTATCCCATTAAAATTAATTATTTTAATAACCCTTAATAATTTATTCATTTTAATTTTATTACTCAAATTTATTTAGTTATATTTTAACTTTCGGATCATATTAAAATTAGGGACTGATTTGAGGTAATTAGGAAAAAGAAAGAGAATTGTGGATTTTTATTCATTTTACTTGTATTTGATTCAGAAAAAATTATTTTCTCTTTCCTTTTCCATTTATGAAATTATTCCAAATGAGGGAATGATTATTTTTCCCAATTTATCAAGGAATTTGATTCCTTTATTTTATGTTTTAAATTTATCATTTTTAATGTAATAATAAATATTAATTGTTATTGCAAAATAATAATAAAAGTAAAACTAAAAACTATTGTTAAATAATAAAAATTAATAATAGCAATAAAAATATTAATAAATGGTAAATATAAAATATTAATGATATTGATAATAATATTAATTAAGTAGTAATAAATAAGAAATAATAATATAATAATGAAGATAAAAATTGTTATTAATATAAAAACAATTAATAATATTAATATAATATTAATAAGTGCAAATATTTTAATAAAAATAAAAATAATTAAAATAATAAATATCAACAAAATGATAATAAATAGTAACAATAAAATAATTATTGAAAAATAATAAAAAATAATAATGTAAATTATATTAATAAAATAACAATATATGTAATAATAGTAAAAAAATAAATATTAAAAACAATAAAATATTAAAAATAGAAATAATAGTATTAGTAAAATAATGACAACAAATAATAAAAATAATAAAAATAATAAGAAAATAATTATAATAATGAAATAATAATTAAAAGTAAAATATTTTTTTAGCTTAACAATGTTGGCAGAGTAAATTATAAGCACCTGATTTCCTTTCTTATTACAACCAAAGAAAATGAATAATCAAGGAATATTATTCCCTCTCTCTCCTTATTTTTCTTTCTTATTCTTTTTTCCTTTTCCTGTTGAACCAATCACCCTTGTATTTATTTACTTATTCAGTTAATTTTAATTTTATTAGTAAATTTAATTTAATTGATTCTACAAAAAAAAGTCATTTACGTCGAAGATGAATATTATCAATAACTAATAACCTTATTATTATTTTTTAATCAAATCCAATGAATAATGTTTTTTTAAAATTAAAGGTGAGAAATTCAGTCCATACAATTAGCGATTAGTGAAAAAAATTAAAGAAAAAAGCACACTTAATGAGATTAGCAGATAAATAAGTTTCAGATGGTTTAGTAATCAACTTGATATTAACGAAGTAGTAATTCAAATATTTGTCTGTTCTTTGATGTTATTTGATTTCCATTTGAATATGCGTTTTAATGATTACTGATTTTTCTTGAGTAACTGAAGAGGATTGATAAATTTAAAAATGATATTAAATAGTTAGATTAAGTGTGAAATATAATTATTTTAATAACTCAACATTTAATTAAAATAATTAACGAGAATTAATTAATTTAGTATGGAAATAAATAGTTAGATTAAAGATTATATATAATAAATAATTAATTAAAGCATACACGATTTTAATAACTCATATGAGAAGGCCTTTTTTTTAATTCAAATAAAATTTGTAGCATATTTAATGTCAACCCTTTAAGATATTGAAATCTATATATAAATTATAAAAAAGCTAGATCAAAGCGTTTTATTTAATAAATAATTAATATAATAATTTACTTTTATTTAAATACCTAGAGTGTGGATATTCAAGAAAATTAACTTTACATTGAAGTCTCTTAATTTAATTTATTTTTGCAAAAAAGTTCAGTGCAATAGATTGTTTCATTTTAAAATTAAATATATGAGTCATGTTATTCAACGTCCTAATAAGAGCACTGACTAAAAAATATCTAAAATATTGACAAAGTTAATTTTTTTAAAAATTATGTATTTTACATTTGATTTACTATCGATTCAGTATAAATTTTCTAAAGTAAATCACATAAAAGTACCTAAATTATAAAATTGCATAAACTTCTAAAAACATTATGATCTAAACTTCATTAAATATTTTTTATCCAATGCTTTAAAAGTACTAATTAACAAATTAAAAACTAAGAGTACATTTGTTTAAATAAAATAAAATAGAAATATGAGGTGGAATGGGTGAAAAGTGTGTTCTGTAATGGAGCAGGAATTCTCATTTCTTAGTGAATGATTATTTTATTAAATGATGGAAAATCTATTACATAGTAAAAGTATTGGAATAACTCATTTCATTATTTTTGAATTGAACTTATTCTTATTAAATTTTCAAAATTTTAAAATTATCCTTTTTAATGATAAACCCTATTTGACCTTTCTTTTTTATGTGAAAATATTTCATTTCTTGTCAAATAAATTAGATTTGATTTTTTTAACAACATATAATTTTTTAATAACATAAAATATAAATGAATACAACATATCTATTAAGATTATTTTTGAATTAAAAGTATACATTACAAATTAATTCGATATAGAAAGAATATTATTATACATTCATCTGTGGTATCTTTTTTAATTGAATATAATATAATCTTAAGTTAAATTCATTTTAATCATTTAAAATATTTAAGTTAGTCAATTTAATGCAAATTATGTATATATTAAAATATACAAAAAGTTATAAATATATAAAAATAAAAGTATCATATTTTATGTAAAAATGTACTGATTTTATACTTTATTTTATTTTATTTATAAGGATATTATTATCATTTTCAGATTTTTTTATTCTATTCTAATAAAATTTTATTTTATTAAATATAATTATGAAATGAAATATCCATTTCATTATATACCATACCAAACATAATAGCATTTCATTTCATTTTCACTCTATTACATTCAACCAAAACAACCATAAATATACGCTTATCTTAGAACTCATAGCAGTCATACTTAGGGATTGTCCAACACCAATGTAGGCTTCGAAATTCCAGCTTAAGACATACTCCCTGTATTCATTTTTAACTCTATATTTGGATATAGGGAAAAAAACTATGAAAAAGAAATGAGTGAAAAAAGATAAAAAATATATGAAAAAATAATGAAGATATTAATTTTTATTTGATTTAATTAAAATTAAAAAAAATAAAAGAAGTAATTTATTAAATGACAAAATTATTCCTATTGCAAGCCAACAAAGTTAACTAATAAACTCCATAAAAAGGTAATTTTATAATTAAAAGGTTTTTCACCGTTTTTCTGCACCTATTTGGTAGGCTAATATTTTGTTAGTTTTTAAGGTTTTTTTTTTCAGCATTTTTTTTCCACGTTAAGTTTTCTATAGTATTCAAATACTAAAAAAAATTATTTTTAATTTTTTCTCTACATCTTTACTTTCCACCTTTTTTTCATAGATTTAAACAAAGGATATGTGTCATTTAAAGTTAATGTATAATAATTAAAAAAGATAATAAATAATCTTAATTTTAGTATAGATGAGTTGTAATTTATTAACATATCATTTACTAAAAATTTATTGATAAATAATGTTATTAAACATTTATTTAAATAATAAAAATATTTCATCCGTTTTTTTTTATCTGTTATATTTTGAAAAAAATTTTTATTCGTTTAGAATTTTAATAAAGTATTAATTTTTTTTTCAAATTTATTCTTTTTTTCATTAATAAATAATTCATTATTCAATACTATTAATCAGTTTGCATTTATTCCTTTATATTTTTTTTTATTTTTAACTATTTTAAAATTTATGCATAAAGGATAATATTATAAATTTTACTAAAAATAAATAAATTAAACTACTTTTTTAATATATGTAAAATTAATTAATAATGATAAATAAATAGAAATAAGGGGAGTAATATTTAAAAATAATAATATATGCAATATTAATTTTCTAAAATAATAAAGGGAGTATTATTCAACATGACTGCGAGCCGAGCTAGTCTGTTAGATTACAGTCAACTTGCTTGCACCGCCATTGGTCAACTTATGTTTTCACCTATTTTGTATGTGTGAGTAATAGTTTTTAATTCGTTTATTCTCACTCCTTTCCTTACATCATCTTATTAAAAGGAAAATTTACCCTATTTCTGCTCCCCTCATCAGAAGGTGCGTTAAATTCATATCAAATTTGGATGTGAGTTTAATTTTTTTGAGTAATAATATTTTTATTTTTTTAAAAAGTTCTATACATATTTCATATATGTAATTAATAAATTAATTAATAATTAATAAATTAATTAATTATATAAAAATTATTTCATAAAATTAATTATTAAATTAATTAAAAATATAAAATGATATGAAATAGTATATAAATAGATATACAAATTAAATTAATTTATATTTATTTAGAAATAAAATTATATTAACGTAGTTAGAATGTTTAAAATAAAAATATTATGACTTAAAATTTAATTAATTATACTTTATGATCATATATATTTATTTACTTATATATTTTTATTTAATAATTATTTATAACATCAATTTAATTATTTAAAAAATATAATTAATTATATTTTATGATAATAAATATTTTTATATATTTTTATATATTTATAGTTTAAAATAAGGATATAATTAACAAAGATTGAATTAATTATAATTTATGACATTATGCATCTATTTATTTACATACTTATTTTTATTGAATTATTTATATTATATTTATAATATTATATATTTAGTTACTTATTTACTTAATTTTTATTTATTTATTATTTAAAATACAAATATAATTATTTATCAAGGATAGGAGTTGTAAATTAATAAAAAGAAAAAGAATAAAAAATTGAAAAATTAATAGCTTATAAATAATAAGATAATTAAGGTAACTTGTTAAATTAAAATTTATTTTTTAATAAGTTAGTATGCAAAACATTTATAATGATTAGTTTGTAACTTATTAACTAAGTTAATAAATTGTAAGTTAATTTTTTTATTACATCAAACAAAGCCTAAAATCACTCTCAATCAAGTTCTCCTCACATGTTTATAAAAGTCTGTTCTATCATATATTGATTGTTCCTAACGATGAATCGTGAACCATTAAATTAAATATTTTTTTGAAAAAATATAAAAGTTAATGTGAACCACTAAATTTTATTTATTAAATAAAATTCAATACATAAAACATCCCACATCTATAAAACTCAAGATTCTTGCTCTATACACACATAGGAGGAAGTGAATAGAAAATAAATTTAAAAAAGTTATGGATATATATGTGTGTGTATTTTGTATCTTCATCACCTATTATTACACTTGTCCTATACTTAAGATAAATATAATTATAAGAATGAAGTAAGAGATTAAATAATCTCAATTAGAATGAAAGTATTTGTGTTTGTCAAATTATCATTTTTTTTGAATACTCAAAAGTTAGTACAGATTTTTTTGACTTAAACAGTATTTGGTTTTCTTTGAAATTTTTGTGTCTTTCTTTATCTTTAGAGTTTAATCTTTTATTTTTATATATTTATGTTTAGTGATTTAATGATTCCTATTATTAAAAAAAGATTCAAAGTAAGTTATTAGGTTAAATGGTTGATCATTTAGTAAACATATATGGAGTAAAATTAGCAAAAAATTAATATATTATTTATTTTCTAAAAAGATAAATAAAAAATAATGGAAGATGTAGCTTATAAAATAATGTGAGTTGCGTATCACGTGATGGAAGTACCGTTTTTATGTGAAAATAATTGAATTATGACCCTCACTTTTATTGATAATTAAAACTAAAATATTACTTTAAGACATAAGATCATTTAGCATATTCACATAATTTATTATGTTTTTAATTCTTATAGCCAATGGAAGATATAATATCCACAATTCATCACTCCCTTCCTTTGTATAAATTTAATGCTCCTACTTGATACGTTAACCCTAAACTCTAACATCCTGTTTTGACATAATCTATCTTGATTTATTGTGTATATATTATATACTAAGTGATGTGTATAATATTAACTACAACTAAGAATTTCCTAGATTTATATCCCACGTGACAGCGTCTCAGTTCTCACGAGTATTGAATGATCCTTTGTGCAGATTAAACCCAGCAAGCTGTATGGCTGGTTAATTTTCCCAGAAGGGATTTTCTCAGTAAACAAGCAGCAAGTGCAGATGCGGGGACAATTCTGGTTTTCTAGAGGATTGGAAAAATATCATGGACAGGGGTTTTAGCCGACATTGAATATAGCATCATTATTACGAAACTCATTGAATCCATAGATTCAGATCAGAGAATTGCAGTATAAAATAGGAATAATGGGACCAATCTCAGTCTGTTTTTAATCTCATCTAATAAATAAAAATTAAATTATTCATTTTTATAATTTTTAATATCTTGAAAATTAAAAAATATTTTTAATGCATATAAATTTTATAAATTTAATAAATAGACAATGAAATCAATAATTATCATTTATTTATCAGATAAAATTAAAATTAATTCCATGTGCTTGGTAGATGTACTATTTATTGCCGTTTTAAAACTTGTTTTTGCTTTCAAATCTCAGGCTGGCTGGCAGCCGCATTCCAAGCAAAATTAATGTTTGTAACAAAAAAGATGACTGCGCTATTGGAACATTATTATTCAATATAGTTTTAATTTTTTGGCCTAAATTATATGTAATTAAGGTAAAAATATAAAGATTAAGGAGATTAATTTAGCTTCTATCAAAAGTCAATTAGTGTAATTAAGCAATTATTAGAGATAATGGAGATAAATAAGTAAATAATTGCTAAGATGAAAAATGGAAATCATAAATTTTTTTTCTAATACTAGAAATAAAAGAAATAGATGAAGTAAACAATAGTGTGAAAGGATTGAATGTTTCGTTATTAAACCATTTATTTTAAAATTTTGAAAAAAAAATACAAATCCTCAGTCAAAATGAATGCTCCAATAATAAAAATATGAAACCTCTTAAATACAACATTACAGCCTAAATTAATAATCCAATAATTAATATACTAAAGCTCTTAGCTCGATGTTCCCCTCAAATTATCTAAATTTAATCCTTCATAAATTTCAAATTTTAATACTTCATAAATTTAAATAATGTGTTTTGTAATCGTTAATAATTACCCAATTCTGTTTCCTCTATATAATAATATGTTGCACCACTAAAAATGACAATGATATTTACCTCATTGCATATAATTCCCACTTAGAACGAAGGCCCCAGGTGAGAAGAATGAAGTCACTTTCTCGCCCATGGCCAAATGATTTACTACCTGGGTGCATTGTTATCCAATTTTCTTATGACACTAGTAACGGGCATTTACCAACGTTAAAATTTTTTTTTAAGGATAAATTAAATAAAAATTCATAAATTTTAAAAAATTTATATTTCTAACAATGATCCTTCCTTAAAAGGACACTAGTTAACCAATGCCATGTATATAAGTAGAAGCGGGCAGCACCCACTGCACGAAAGTGAAATGAATGAATTATATGTAAGAATTTAAATTAAAATTAGCATAGAATTTATGATGTCATAAAAATAAAATTTAAAGTGGAAGTACCTTTATCATAAATTTATTTTTTTGAATATAATATGATATTATTCAAATATATAAGGTTAAAAGTTAAGAGGAAATTTAATCAGTATAAATAAAATTCTATCAAATCCTCCTATTATAGGTTAGGAAAGGTATAAGCCTATATTTTTACTTGCTAAACATATTAACCTATAGTCAAGTATCCATAAATTTAAATAATAAATCACTTTAATAGATTAGGCTTTAAAAAATAAAAATATTCTGAATTATTATTTAGTCAATTTTATCAAAAAATAAAATATTTAAAATTAATGATAATTTACATAAAAATTCTAACATTACAATGATCAAGTTTTATATTGAAATATAAGGATTAAAATATAAAGTTATGTAATTTTTATAAGCAATTGTGTCACTTAAATTATATTTTAATCTTGATAATTAAATAAAAGATTTAATGATCCTAATTTTTCCTCCTTTAATCTACCACATAAAAATAATCCTCTTAACTAATGAAAAAAAAGGTCAATCACCAAATTTATTGTCTAAATTATAATTTTGTGGAATTCAAATATATTACAATTTATAACTTTACTTTTTCATATTAGTTAGAGTAAGGACATATTTTATAATAATTTAAAATATGTAACTATTTAGGGTTTAGGCATGTGAAAAATTACGCCAACTCTCATGGCTTACGTGAAATTCTTCCACTTCTCCGCTAACACTATGCTTAAATGGAGAGAAAGCGAATGGAAGAAGAGAAAATTAAAATTTAAGTTAGGATAAAAAATGTAAAAAAAAATTAGAAGTTTTATAGATAAAAATATTACTAACCACAGATTTTAACTTTATATTTTTTCCTTTTCTTCTTTTTCTTCCGATCTAAATAATGAGAAATTTTTAAATTTCATAGTTTTTTCCTCTTATTCATGGATTTAAAAAAAAAAGTTCGTCCAACTTCAGGACCACAAAAATTTAATTTAATATATAATAAAAGGATTTTATGCATAGAAACTTGCTGCATAAAGTCGAGTCAAACGCTCAATTAATTGTTCTCCAGCCTTCTTCCTCAGTTTCACCGTACCCCTCTTACTGTTGACACTTTTGAGTTTTGATCATATGTTTGGACTTTGGACAGCGAGAAAGAGTACGGAAAGAAGAAAGTATTTAGGAAAAAAAAATAAAGCTTGCTGTTTGGATGTGTAAAAATATATAGAAAAATGATTAATTTATAATTTTCTCCTTAGTTTGTCTGAAAATTTAAAAACATAAAAAATAATTTATTAAATAATAAAATTATTTCTATTGCACATTAATAAAGCTATCTAATAGATTTCATAAAAGTGCGATGCTGAAATTACAAAAACTTTTTTCAAATTTTTTTGGTTAAAAATATTTTACTGATCCTTAGAGTCCTTTCTTAACTTTTTTCATTTTATTCGAACACTAAATTTTACCATAAATCTAGATGAAGTTAACGTGGAATGGAGTTGGATTAGTATTACTTGCGCTTACACATCTATATTTCACTAAGTTCAATTAGCTTGACTCTAAGCCCTTGTTTGACAATATTAAAAATAAGATTTTATTTTATTTTTTAAATAATTTTTTTTAAAAAATAGTGTTTGGTTTTAAATATAAAACGATTTCATTTCATTTACAATTTTTATTTTAATTACATTTGTGCCACTACGAAATCCGTCCAATTTAATAAGAATTTTACTAGAATTCATTTTATTTGATTAAAAAAATATTTTATATAAAATTTTTACCTTCTTTCTAGCATTATATTTATTATAATACTATCAAAATCTATTTTTTAATTAAATTTTATATTTTTTAATATATTTCAAACAAAATAATTAATTTACAAATGAATTGAAATCATTATTTTTTATAAAGTATCCAAATAATAGAATTCATTTGTAAATGAATTGAAATCATTTCAATTGAAATAAAATGAAATCAATTTTAAAAAAATTATATGCCAAACAAAGCATAAATAAATATATGATTCGGGTTTCTATTTTTAATTGAACCTTTTTTTATAGCTCAATTAATATTCATACCAAGCTCCAACAAGAATTATATGATTTGAGTGGATTTTGCTTGATTATATAAATTTTTTTATTAATACAATTATATATTATAAAAATTATATTTAATTAATTTTAAGATAAAATACTTAATTTAATATGACTAAATAATTTATATGTTTACTATTCTATTATCTATTTAAATATATTTTTAATATAAAAATTTATTTTTATTTAAAATAATAATAAAAAAGTAATTGAACTTTCAAATTAAGTATTGAGCCATTTTATTTATATAATTATATATAAGAAGTCGAATCTGAGACCCAGTGATCCACTTCACGTACACCTTTACTTGTACTTGAAAAAATGATATTGTTTAATTCAATTAATAATTCTAAATTTTAGTTATGATCACAATTATAATTTTATTGTGGTTAATAAAACTATGTTTAAATGTAAAAAAATACTACCATTACAGTACAAAATTACAAAATGTTCCAATTGCGAAGTGCAACATAGAACCTTGATCCAATCTAATTATATCCATGTATATATGACAAAATATAAGAATAATCAGAAGGAATTACGTGGATGCAAGTATCGTATATTTGACAACTATTATAAAATAAATACAAAGATAATAAACATAACAAAGCTTAAAGACTTAAAAAGGCGATGAAATGTTCTTCTCACAATGATACTTATAAAGGGAAAGCAGACTTTTTATAGAAGAATTACTTAAAGTACCATATTTCTAGCTTATAATATAGGCCATCATAGGCTGTGTTGCCTACTATTGGAGACCAAGATTTAGTTTCTTTGTCTTGAAAATCGAAATGGGCATCCACTTGCAGATTATAATAGTCCCCCTTATATGTCTATTATATAGAGGATATGTTTTATTAAAACATTTAATGAATAAAAACTGAGTGGGAAAAATTTATTAAAGGAAAAAGAGTACATAATTCTTCGATAACTATCATTAAAAACCTTATACACTACAACAAAATAAATTAACACTGATAATATATTTAACAATGACAAATATTCGGCCACCACTGTAGATTGTAATAACTTTTATTGATGATAATGTTGTTAATAATAAAACGACGCCATTATAAATTGAATGAGTGGGAAGTGAAATACTTTAGTGATGATAAATATTATCGCTAAAGATAATAAATCTTTAGTGACAACATTGTTGTTGCTGATGAGTTAGCACAATTTCCAGTGTCAACCCTTCAATGACAACTCTTCAGCAACGAGTAAGGAATTTGTCGTCGCTGATGAGTTTGTCTATATATATCCTCACCACACTCTCAGCCTCATTTGCACATAGCGAGAAGGGAAGTTGAAATTAGAGATTCAAGTATTTTTCTATGTTTTACTATTTATTTATTTATATTTTTTAATAATATAATTTTGTTATTTATATATATTATTTATTATTTTATTTTATTAGATATTATTGTTGTTTATTGTTATTTATGTTTGGTTCGAAAATATTCGATCAGTAAATTTATTCTAATGAGGTATGTGTATTAAATTTTATAAAATTTTATTTCATTATATAATTTAGGAGATGAACAATTTGATATGAATTTTTTTACTATAATAATATGTAATGAATTAATTTATTTTGATAGTATGATATCTTTAGCATGAAATTAATATTAGTGTGATTTATATGTCAAATGTGTTTGTATAATTTTTCTTTCATGTGTAATTCACAAATATAAATTTTATTATTGTCATGTTATTGAGTACAAATGTAATTTTGAAAATTTTGTTATATGTCTAGATTATTCAGTTAGGTAGATTGTTTTGTAGATAAAATTTAGGACAATAGTTTTGGAACACAAAACTTCTAATTTTGTTGAAACATAATAATTAACAAAATTAGAATAATTATATAAACATTTTTTAAAAAATATATCAATGCGAAAATAAACTTTTAAGTATGATAATAAATTTTTTCAATATAACTTTATAAACATACTTTAAAGAATAAGTATAATAAAGAAAGTTTGCTAATAAAATATTTGATGAAAACATTGTATTAAATGAAATTTTTTTATATTTAACAATAACATTAAAAAATTCAATGCATATTTTTAGAATTTCTCACAATGTAATACAATTTTATATGATTATATAATTTAACAAGAAGAATAATTCATAAAAATTTCATAACAATGTAGATTGAGTAAAATAAAAATAAATTATCATTCAATAATGATTGTTATGTAATTTTTAATAAATAGTTCATATAACAATTTATGCAAAAAAATTTATATTAAAAAAAGAACAAAGATAAATTGTTACATGAAATATTTTTAATATAAAATTAAATGAAAATAAATTGTTTTATGAAATTTGTCATGTGATAGAATGTGAATGGAAATGTTTATTATTTTTTAATTCTTTAATGTAAAAAATTCAAATGGAGAAAATTTCTATTTGTTGTTGCCATAAATACTTCATAACATTGTATATTGATTAAAATAAAAATATTTATCAATATAGAAAAGAAATTTCATATTACAATTTATGTACTAATATAAAAATTTCATATGAATATATGCTTTAATAGGGATTAGAAGTTATGCAAATTTCATAACAATATATAATGTTTATTCAATAATGATTAATATGTATTCAAATTCTTATATTTTCAATGTTTTAATTGAAAATGTATTAAAAATAATAACCAATCAGCAATAATTCAAATAGGTTTTATTATAATTTCTAGTGAATTTTTTAGTTTATCTACGAATTTATACAATACTTGACATTATTTTATATAAAAATAATATCTATTCACTATTGATCATTTGTATTCATTCAATTCAAATATTTTCAAAACAATATGAATTTTTTATAAGATAAAATCTATTTGAAAATGTGAATTAAAAATATTAAATATTTGAAAATTAAATACATAAAAATGTTTCATTTGAATATATTAACTTTGGATATTAAATATTTGAAATTAGATTTTTTATATATTCAATAATAATATATATTGGTTAATTTATGTACAATAAAAATAAGAAAATTACAAAATACTAATAATAGGATTGCATATGAGTATGAATTTTAAAAGGATTATGAAAATTTAAATTTTTACATTAATGAGAATTCTCATACAAAATACAATTAAAATGAATTTGACGATTGTACACTAATAAAAACTTGAAAACTTTGAGCCTTTAAAAATATATCTATACTCATAAGATATACGGTTAGACAAAAGAGTTAAATACTTATAAAATACACATCAGGACAAATAAGTTAAACTATATATTTTATAAATGTGGTAGAGTAGGTTACCAATTCGAATTCCTAGTCCTAAATTATTAAACAATGGAAATTTATATGGACATTTAAAACAACTAATTATACAGATAATAATACATCAGAATAAAGACATTTATAAAATATTGCATTGTAAGTTTAAGATTATTGTAAACAAATTTTATAATAATTTTAAATAGAATTGTATTTGCATTATAAGTTTAGACCTGTTCAAGGGTTGGTTGATCTTTATATATCAATCAACCCTTGAATTGTTCTATAAAATTGGATAATTTAGGATATGTTTTGTAATTATTATTGAAAATTTATTTGGCTCTTGTTTCACACTATAGAAATTTTTTGGCGTCCTAACTGTTTTCCAGATTTGAATTATACCAATGTATAGTTTATACATTTGGAGAACTACAAGAAGATGCTGTTAAAATTTTTACATGGAAGAAATAATGAGTGTGAATAAATTGATAACTATAGAAATATCTCAAATGGGATAGGATCCTACCTTTTAGAATTGGAATAATATGGTGGATTTAGGATATATAACAATCATTGATCCTAACCCTTAATTCCATATGAAGTCATTTTTTTCCTATTCAGTGGTACAATATCGATAGATAAAAGCTGAATCCATCTACGAAATTACTTGTCGGATGAGTATTGGATAAAAAGATATGATGTTTGTTGATAGAGTTAAAAACTTTAGAGACGAAAGGGGCTTAGTGAGATATCCATGTAAGAAGTGTGTGTATCTATTGTTCCAGAATTTAGGAACATTGGAGGCACATATCATAAATAATGGATTTCACCTCTTATACACGAATTGGATACACTATGGTGAAGTAGATGTTTCCACTTCCAAGGGAATGAAGGGTTATCTCCAAATAATAGAGATAAGATAGTGGATATTATATAAAATTTCATTGATTCTTGTGAAATTGAAGAAAGAGTTAGCAATGAAAGATAGGGGAATAACTGCGTATTCGAGGGGGACATTGGATTGAATCATAGCAGTTGTGATGATTTATTTACACAAATGAAAACAGAACTGTATATGGGCTACACATCATTCTCAACTTTGAACTTTTTGGTGAAACTCATGCACTTGAAGGTGTTACATAAGTGGAATAACAAGTTATTTGATACTCTTTTAAATTTGTTGAAAAAAGTGCTTTCAATAGATAATAAATTGCCTAAGTCACATTATGATACAAAGAAATGGATTAATAATTTAGGGTTGGGTATGAGTCAATCCATGTATGTATTGTGCACTTTTCTAGAAAGAAGATGCTTCGAAGGATAATTGCCCAATATGTGGGGAGAGTCAATAGGTTGACAAAAACATGAAATGAAAAAAAGTGCCTCAAAAAGTGCTTCAACATTTTCCACTAACTCCTCAACTGAAGTGATTGTATGGGTCAAGGCATACTATAAAGGATATAACATGGCATCATATTGGCAAGTCAACAAAGGATAGGGTAATGCAACATCCTGTTAATGAGGAAGCTTAGTAGGAATTCAATAGGAAGCATCCCGATTTTTTTGGTGACTCGTAAAATGTTAGGCTGGACTTAAATGCAGATGGATTTAATCTTTTTGGTGATAGGAATTTGTCATACAGTATGTGGCTAGTGGTCGTGACTACTTATAACTTGCCACCATAGATTTGCATGTCTTAATTCTTTTTTATGTTAATTTTATTAATACCAGGGCCTCAATAACCAGGCAAGGATATAGACATCTTCCTAAGATCAGTTGTAAAGGAGTTAAGATATCTTTGGGAGAAAGGGGTTAAGACTTGATATGCTAATACAAATACTATGTTTAACATACGAGCTACTTTGTTGTGGACTGCAAATGATTTTCCCGCTTAAAGCAGTCCCTCTAGGTGGAGCAGAAAAGGTTATAAAGCATGTTTTACATGTAACAACGATACTTCATCAGTTCGAGTTAAGGGAAAAATTACCTATATTGGTTATTGTCGTTAGCTTCCAAGGAGTTACACATGGAAAAATTAGAAGGAATTCAATGGGAAGATAGAGAGGAAAGTCCTTCCTCATCCTCTTACTAATAAAATTATCATAGATCGGTTAGGTAAGGTGGTACAGAGACTTTTTGATAAACATGTTCAATTTGGCGGTCTAAAGCAGAAGAGGGATGTTGAAAAATTTAATTGAAGTAAGAGACATATATTTTTTAACCTCTTGTATTAACCAACAATGATCTTGAGGCATAATATTGATATAATGTACGTTAAGAAAAATGTATGTGACAGTCTTCTGAGCATATTATTAGATATTGAGCATAAGATAAAAGATAAATGATATAGATAATGCGAGGCAAGATCTAGCAGATACGAAGATAAGGCCAAACTTGCATTTGTATAAATAGAGGGGCTAGCTCTTCAAACCACATACTGCATACACCCTTAACTAGGAAGAATGATGACAATTTTGCTAATTTATAAAAAATATAAAATTTCTTGATGGATTTGCTGAGAGTCTTAAGAAGAATGTGACTGATCGTAATATGAGGTTAAAAGGGTTGAAATCACATGATTGTCATGTTATTATGCAGAGATTGTTAGGACTTTCGGTCCGAGCATTTTTGTCAAAGGAATTATCATCTCCTATTGTTAAGTTATGCAATTTTTCAACCAAATATGTACTAAACTCTTAGTAGGAGGGATGTCTTACAAGTTAAGCATGATATTGTCATCATTCTATACAAGCATGAAAGGATATAGCCTCCAGTATTTTTTGATATAATGGTCCACCTATTAATGCATTTACTTGACGAAGCATTGTTAGGTGATCTTATTCATTTTTTATGGATGTACCTATATGAGAAATATATAAAAAGTTAAAGGATTATGTCAAGAATTGTGCTTGACTTAAGGGTTCAATTATAGAAGGATATATTATTGATAAAGCGTTGACATTTTGTTCCATATATTTAGAAGGGGTGGAAGCTAGATTCAATTGGCTTGATCGAAACCAGGACATAGCATCCCAACATGCAGAAAGGGCATTGTCAGTGTTCTGATCTTAATGTCAATCCTTAGGAAAAAAGATCATATCTCACTTTGATAGGAAGGATCGAGATATTGCCATATGGTACATCTTAAATAACTACGTGGAGATTGAAAATTATCTTCGGTAAGTTTTTATATTTATTCATACATTTCTCCCAAATAATTACAACGGACTAAAATACATATGTTCTATAGTGAGTATTAACAAGAGCTCAAATGAAGCGGTGCTGATAATATAGATGAGTTACAGAGAACAAAATTTCCTGCATGATTTTACTCTAAAGTGGTTAAAACCAAGAAAAGGAGAGTGAGAAAAATTAAACAGAGCATATGGGAGGGAAAGTGAGAAAAATTAGACAACAATTAAGAAAAATGTAAAAAGAAAAGGAGTGTTAAAACCAAGAGAGGGAACGGAATTTATATAAAAATATAGAATCGATTAATAGGGGGCACTAACCTTTAGAAAAAGAAAATGTTAAAAAAAAAAATCAAACTATGACTTTTATTCCATATTTCTTGGCACACCATACACATATTTTCATTTCAAATCTCATCCACCCTTTTATTATACTAAAACTCATTTTCTTAAAATTGATTTTATTTGAAATCAAATAAATTTTCCCTCAACATATATATAAATATATAAATATTATTAATCTCCCTCAATTCTTAAAAACAAATTATTAAGTACCAACAAATATTTCACAATTTTTTACATTCTAACTCACTAAAATTATTTTCAATGTTTGAGAAATTCCTTGAAATAATAATCATATAAGAATAAATATTTTAAATATTATCAATGTCAATTTATTATTCCAAAACCTTAATATGAAACATAAATTTAAACCAATATTAATCAAATAAATAATTTTATCTGTGATTTCAAATTTTATACAACTTTATATTTGAACTAGGGATATTACAGTCACTTTTATTGATAATTAAAATTAAAATATTACTTTAAGACATAAGATCAAATAGCATATTCACATAATTTATTATGTTTTTAATTCTTATAACCAATGGAAGATATAATATCCACAATTCATCACTCCCTTCCTTTGTATAAATTTAATGCTCCTACTTGATACGTTAACCCTAAACTCTAACATCCTGTTTTGACAAAATCTATCTTGATATTATGTACTAAGTTATAGTTTGTGTATAATATTAACTACAACTAAGAATTTCCTTGATTTATATCCCACATGACAGCGTCTCAGTTCTCACGAGTATTGAATGATCCTTTGTGCAGATTAAACCCAGCAAGCTGTATGGCTGGTTAATTTTTCCAGAAGGGATTTTCTCAGTAAACAAGCAGCAAGTGCAGATGCGGGGACAATTCTAGTTTTCTAGTGGATTGGAAAAATATCATGGACAGGGGTTTTAGCCGACATTGAATATGGCATCATTATTACGAAACTTATTGAATCCATAGATTCAGATCAGAGAATTGCAGTATATAATAGGAATAATGGGACCAACCTCAGTCTGTTTTTAATCTCATCTAATAAATAAAAATTAAATTATTCATTTTTATAATTTTTAATATCTTGAAAATTAAAAAATATTTTTAATCCATATAAATTTTATAAATTTAATAAATAGACAATGAAATTAATAATTATCATTTATTTATCAGATAAAATTAAAATTAATCCCATGTGCTTGGTAGATGAACTATTTATTGCCATTTGAAAACTTGCTTTTGCTTTCAAATCTCAGGCTGGCTGGCAGCCACATTCCAAGCAAAATTAATGTTTGTAACAAAAAAGATGACTGCGTTATTGGAACATTATTATTCAATATAATTTTAATTTTTTGGCCTAAATTATATGTTATTTAAGGTAAAAATACAAAGATTAGAAATATTAATTTAGCTTCTTTCAAAAATCAATTAGTGTAATTAAGCATTTATTAGAGATAATGGAGATAAATAAGTAAATAATTGCTAAGATGCAAAATGGAAATTATAATTTTTTTTAATACTAGAAATAAAAGAAATAGATGAAGTAAACAATAGTGTGAAAGGATTGAATGCTTCGTCAGTAAAGCATTTATTTTAAAATTTTGAAAAAAAAAAGTGATTCAATTAAAAAAAATACAAATCCTCAGTCAAAATGAATGCTCCAATAATTAAAATATGAAACCTCTTAAATACAGCCTAAATTAATAATCCAATAATTAATACACTAAACCTCTTAGCTTGATGTTCCTCTCAAATTATCTAAATTTAATCCTTCATAAATTTCAAATTTTAATACTTCACAAGTTTAAATAATGTGTTTTGTAATCGTTAATAATGACCCAATTATGTTTCCTCCATATAATAATATGTTGCACCACTAAAAATGAAAAAGATATTTACCTCATTGCATATAATTTCCACTTAGAACGAAGGCCCCAGGTGAGAAGAATGAAGTCACTTTCTCGCGCATGGCGAAATGATTTACTACCTAGGTGCATTGTTATCCAATTTTCTTATGACACTAGTAATGGGCATTTACCAGCGTTAAAAACAAATTTTTTTAAGGATAAATTAAATAAAAATTCATAAATTTTAAAAAATTTATATTTCTAACAATGATCGCTCCTTACGAGGACACTAGTTAACCAATGCCATGTATATAAGTAGAAGCGGGCAGCACCCACGCTATAATTTTTATATGAAAGTGAGATAAATGAATTATATGTAAAAATTTAAATTGAAATTAGCATAGAATTTATGACATCATAAAAATAAAATTAAAGTGGAAGTATACTTTTATTATAAATTTAATTTTTTTGAATATAATATGATAGTATTCAAATGAATAAAGTTAAAAGTAAAGAGAGGACTTAATTAATAT
Organism: Sindora glabra; assembly: GCA_020226215.1. Taxonomy (NCBI): domain Eukaryota; kingdom Viridiplantae; phylum Streptophyta; class Magnoliopsida; order Fabales; family Fabaceae; genus Sindora; species Sindora glabra. The sequence goes on along the minus strand of CM035232.1, from coordinate 53,595,867 downwards.
AAATAAGATTTTATCAAATCCTCTTGTCAAGCATATTAACCTATAGTCACGTATTCATAAATTCAAATAATATATCACTTTAACAAATTAAGTTTTAAAAAATAAAAATCTTTTGAATTATTATTCAACCAATTTTATAAAAAAATAAAATATTTAAAATTAATGATAATTTACATAAAAATTCTAACATTATAATTATCAAGTGCTATATTGAAATATAAGGATTAAAATATAAAGTTATATAATTTTTATAAGTGATTATATCACTTAAATTATATTTTAATCTTGATAATTAAATAAAAGATTTAATGATCCTAGTTTATCCTCCTTTAATCTACCACATAAAAATAATCATCTTAACTAATGAAAAAAAAAAAAGTCAATCGCCAAATTTATTGTCTAAATTATAATTTTGTGGAATTCAAATATATAACAAGTTGTAACTTTAGTTTTTCATATTATTTAGAGTAAGGACATATTTTATAATAATTTAAAATATGTAACTATTTAGGGTTTAGGCATTTGAAAAATTATGCTTACTTTCATGGCTTACGTGAAATTCTTCCACTTCTCCGCCAACACTATGCTTAAATGGAAAGAAAATGAATGGAAGAAGAGAAAATTAAAATTTAAGTTAGGATAAAAAATGTAAAAAAAAAATTAGAAATTTTATAGATAAAAATATTATTAACCACATATTTTAACTTTTTATTTTTTCCTTTTCTTCTTTTTCTTCCGATCTAAATAATGAGAAATTTTTAAATTTCATAGTTTTTTCCACTTATTCATGGATTAAAAAAAAAAAAAACGTTCGTCGAACTTCAGGACCACAAAAATTTAATTTAATATATAATAAAAGGATTTTATGCATAGAAACTTGCTGCATCAAGTCGAGTCAAACCCTCAATTAATTGTTCTCCATCTTTCTTCCTCAGTTTCACAGTACCCCTCTTACTGTTGACACTTTCAAGTTTTGATCATATGTTTGGACTTTGGACAGCGGGAAAGAGTACTGAAAGAAGAAAGTATTTAGGGAAAAAAATAAAGCTTAGTGTTTTGATGTGTAAAAATATATAGAAAAATGATTAATTTATAATTTTCTATTTAGTTTAACTGAAAATTTAAAAAAATAAAAAATAATTTATTAAATAATAAAATTATTTCTATTGCACATAAATAAACTATTTAATAGATTTCATAAAAGTGCGATGCTGAAATAACAAAAAAAAATTTACACTTTTTTCAACCTTTTTTAGTTAAAAATATTTTACTGATCCTTAGAGTCCTTTCTTAACTTTTTTCATTTTATTCGAACACTAAATTTTACCATAAATCTAGACGAAGTTAACGTGGAATAGAGATAAATTAGTATTACTTGCACTTACACTTCTATATGCCGCCAAGTTACTCTAAATAAATATATGGTTGTGGTTTCTATTTTTAATTGAACTTTTTTTATAGCTCAATTAATATTCATACCAAACTCGAACCAGAATTATATGATTTGATTGGATTTTGCTTAATTATATAAATTTATTTTTATCAATATAATTATATATTATAAAAATCATATTTAATTAATTTTAAGATAAAATGCTTTATTTGATGTGACTAAATAATTTATATATTTACTATTCTATTATCTATTTAAATATATTTTTTAATATAAAAATTTATTCTTATTCAAAATAAAAATAAAAAAATAATTGAACTTTCAAATTAAGTATTGGGCCATTTTATTAATATAATTATATATAAGAAGTCCAATTTAAGATCCAGTGATCCACTCCACGTACACCTTTATTTGTACTTAAACAAATGAGATTATTTAATTCCATTAATAATTCTAAATACGTACACCTTTATTTGTACTTAAACAAATGAGATTATTTAATTCCATTAATAATTCTAAATTTTAGTTATGATCACAATTATAATTTTATTGTGGTTAATAAAATTATGTTCAAATGTAAAAAAATACTACCATTACAATACAAAATTACAAAATGTTCCAATTGCGAAGTGCAATATGGAACCTTGATCCAATCTAATTATATCCATGTATATATAACAAAATATAAGAATAATGAGAAGGAATTACGCGGATGCAAGTATCATATATTTGACAACTATTATAAAATAAATAGAAAGATAATAAACATAACAAATCTTGAAGACTTAAAAAGGCAATGAAATGTTCTTCTCTGTTGATTTTCACAATAATACTTATAAAGGGATAGTAGGCCTTTTATAGAAGAATTACTTAAATTACCATATTTCTAGCTTATAATATAGCCCATCATAGGTTATGTGTTGCCTACTATTGCAAACCAAGATTTAGTTTCTTTTCTCGAAATGGGCATCCACTTGCAGGTTATAATACTCCCCCTCAGATGTCTATTCTATATAGAATATGTTTTATTAAAATATTTAATGAATAAAAACTTAGTGGAAAAAATTCATTAAAGAAAAAAGAGTACATAATTCTTCAATAGCTATCTCATTAAAAACCATATAAATAAAAACCTAGAAGAAAAAAATTGATAAGAAAAAAAAGAGTACAATATGTATTCAACTCCTCCTATTGAGAATTATTATTTAAGATCACTAAAATAGCATAATCTAATTTTGTGAATTAATTTTTCAAATGTTGATGCAGCGAGTGCATTTGTGAACAAACCTACTAAATTATCACTTGAATGGATTTGTTAAACATTAATATTGCCATTCTTTTGAAGATCATGTGTGAGAAAATAGTTTTTAAGAAATTTGCTTTGTTTTTATCTCCTTTAATGTATCCTTCTTTCAATTGAGTTATATAATAACATTATCTTCATATAATCTTATTGAAATTTCTTTGCTAGGATCCAAAACACATGTTTCTTGTATATGTTGAGTCATTGACCTTACCCAATCACATTCATGACTTATTTCATAAATTGATATTATCTTTACATGATTTGAAGTAGTAGCTATAATTTGTTATGTTGAAGGCCATAATATAGTTGTACCACCACATGTAAATAAATAGTTTAAGATTGAGCTTTATACGAGTCTAACAAATATCCTACATCTACACAACCAATTAATTCTTTTCCAAAATCATATGAATAAAATAATCCTATGTCAATTGTTCCTTGAAGATAACAGAATATATGTTTAATTCTATTTCAATGTCTTCAAGTTGGAGAAGAATTATATCTTGCTAGTAAACTTAGTAAAATAGAAATATCAGGATGCATGTTATTAGTAAAGTACATTAATGTATCAATTGCACTAAGATATGATACTTTGAACTAAGAAGTTTTCCATTTTTCTCTTAAGACCGAAAAGGATCCTTATTAATATTAAGTAAATGAACAATCATTGGGGTACTCAATGATGCGATTTATCCATATAAAAGTGTGATAAGACCATTTTAGTATAATTTGCTTGGTGGACAAAGATACCATTAGTCAAATACTTGGTTTACAAATCAAGATAAAAATTTGTTTTTCAAGATGTTTCATTTCAAACTCCCTTTTCAAGTATTCTACTATCTTTAGGAGTTCTTCATGAGTTCTAATAATGTTCGGATCATTAACATATATAGAAATTATGACAAATTTAGATTTAGATTTCTTTATAAAAACACAAGGCAGATAGGATTATTTTTATGTCCTTCTTTCAATAGATATTTACTAAGATGATTATACCACATTCATTCATAGAATTTGTTTTAATCCATATAAAGATCTTTATAATTTAATTGAATATCTTTCTCGAGAATTTAAATTACATGATTTAAGCATTTTAAATCCTTTAAGGAATTCCATATATATATCATTATCAAGATTTTCATATAAATAAGCAATAACTACATCCATCAGATACATATTCAATTTTTCCTATATTAGGCTAATAAGATATTGAAATATAATTACATCTATTGTAAGAGAATATGTTTCTTTGTAATTAATACTAGGCTTTTGAGAAAAGCCTTGTGCTACAAGTCATACTTTATATCTTACAACATCATCTTTCTTCATTTCTTTTTCACATGAAAACCCATTTACACCTTATTAACTTTACACCTTTAGATGTTTGAACTACTAGTCTAAAAACCTCATATTTTGAAAGTGAGTTTAATTTTGTCTAAATTATGTCTTTTCATTTTGTCGAATCCTCTTTATATTGACATTCTTATACTATTTTTGGCTTAAGAACCTTACTATTTTGTATAACATTAAGCAATACATTATATGAGAAAATGTTGTAGATAACTATTTATTTTTTATTCCATTTTTCTAAGGTAGAAATATAATTTATTGATATTTCTTCATTTAATATAATCTTAGGCACTTAAGCTTCTTCTGGAAGTTATTATTAATTATGTTTCAATTTTCTTTAGAAGCATTTGTCTTTCATTATTTTTCTCATTAATTCCCCATTTTTATAAGGGTTTTATCTTTAGAAACCATTTAATCTACCATACTTTAGGTGTGCTTTGGATTCACTTGTTACAACAATTACAGATTTTCCTATAGGGACATTAATTCAAATCGGAGCATTTGCAATTAGTATATATGATTTGGTTACTCTTCTTAGGTTAGTAAAATGCATCTAATAGTTAGTTCATTATTTTTTGCAAATCAATAATATTTTGAACTTCAAGTTCATATTATTTTATGTAACGATCAAGATAATTTAGAGATGCATGTAATATCCTTGTTCCAGCTATTTATTTTCTCCCCCTAATGCTAAAAAATTTATTTTATTAAAGTGATAATCAAGAAAATAAGTAGTATAAACATATGTTATCATTACTTTAAGACATTTAATAATTGAGGAAGATTCATATATAATATATATCTCTAGCCTTCTTTGAAGAACTTATATTTGTATAGTGTGGTGAAGTAATTGGAATGGATATTCCATATCTAAAAATTCTTAGATGGGAAATATTTAACTTTTGACTAAAAGCTAGTTGTAATGGGGAATGTTTATGATAAGCTTGTTGGCTTGATGCATACAAATACTATTGCATGTAAAATGGTATGTGCCTAAGCAAAAATAGGCAATTTTTTTCTTATAAGTAAAAGTGTAGATATAAGCAGGAGGTGTTTAATAAAAGATTTTGCTAAACCATTTTGCATGTGAATATATGTTATAGGATGTTCAATAGTTATTTCAATTGATATACAATAATCATTAAAGGGTTTTGAAGAAAATTCACTAGCATTATCAGGATGTATTATCTTAATTGAATAATCAAAAAATTTTACTTAAAGCCAAATTATTTGAATAAGTAATCTAACAAATGTTAGACCATCTTATGAAAGCAACAATTAAAACCCTGAAATATCAAAATGGTCCACTTGGTAGATAGATAGGCCCATATATGCCAACTTATGTTTTTTCTAGAAATGTAGGGAATTAAAACCTAATTTTAGCTCGTGATGGCCTTATAATTAATTTGCTTTAAGAACAAGTAGCACATAAAAATTCATTAGATTGAATAATCTTTTAGTTTTTCAATAGATAACCATATGAATTTTTAATAATTTTTCACATCATTTATAATTATTTGTATTCCTTTTAGTAAATTATATTAGCTTTTCCAAAGCCTTCAATCAATTTGGTACTATTAGATATTATATTAATATAATTTTTACTAATATTTAACTCAAAAAATATTTTCTATTCTTAATAATTGTGTGTATTATTGCATTATCTATGAGATATAAATCTTTATTACTTGCTTTTGATCCAAAAAGTTAGGAAGTGCCTATATTTTCTTTATTAAAGCAAAATAAAGAAAATTGTAAGAAAAATTGGAGAATAACAAAAAGAAAACTTTACATATAAAATTTCATAACATAACAAAAGGAAATGTTATATATGAAATTTTAAACTAAAACAAATGGACAAAAGAGAAATATAACTAAAAATATTGAAAAATAAATTATCTTAATTTTGGACATTTCTATCAACAATTAAATAGTCAGTTATTCTTTTCAGGCTGTTTAAAGAAATCAATCACATTTAAATGTGTTGGATCATGGGTGAATGCATCAATCTCATAAACAAAATTAGTTTTCCATATTTTTCTTTTTCTCTTTAAGTGAAGCTTGAATAAAGTTCAATAACATATCTAGATATACAATAGGTATGTGACTAATGCCCTTTCATATCATATTGATAACTTAAATTTTTTTATCCTTTTGAAGTACCCTTTTTCTTCATTGTTCTCCCACTTTTGGAGGAAAAAAGGTAATTTTATGATTATTCATACTATTTTCATAACCATCATAATTGCAATAATTGATTTGATTTCTTCCACAATCACTATTACAACCACAACCTTATTTTTACCTAAACCTTTTAATTTTAATGCATTTACTCAGGAAATGAAGCAAAACCAATTGGGCAAGCTTTATGATTTTTCATTAAAAGCTCATTGTTTTCCAAAAGAAAACATGAAATCAATTTAGACTACTTTTTAAAACCTTTATCTCTATATTGCTACTGCAAGAGTACATTGGATGCATGAAAGAAGAGTGTCTTTTCAAGCACGTCCTTTTCATAAACTTTGTCTCCCTATAATTTTACTTGAGAATCAACTTTAAATATTATAGAATTATATTCATATATTAATTTAAAATTTTGAAAATATAAATGCATTGGATCATAATGAGCTTTTAAAAGAATCACAATTTTTTTAGTAGTTCTACCTTTTCTTTAAGCTTTTCCAAAGGATAGTGAGATCTTTTATTATAAGATATTTATTTTTTAAATCTTTTGTGATAATGGTGACAAAGGGAGATTATTAGTTTTGCATATTTTTGTAATGATTCCTAATTTCCTTCTTTAATTTTATCTCTAAAATCCATTGATTCTAAATGTATTTTAGCATCTAACATCTATGAGAGGTAATTCTTTATAGTAATATTAAGAGTGACAAATTCAAGCTTAGTGAGATTTGCCATGATGATAATTAAAATATAAATAATGATTGAATTAAAAAGGATATTTTAATTAAAATATGAATAATACATTACAATATAAATTATAGGAAATTATAATAGATATTATTATTTATATATAAGATAAGGTTAAAATAAAAATCAAAGCAATAGATAACATATCAAAAGTAAACAATATAATATTATGAATAGAATATATCTTAAAAAAATGAATTTATAAAGAAAAAGTTGAACTCGAAAATGATGAATAGGCCACTATCTAGGTGAAGTGATAACTCCAAAAGTTAACTTCATTTAGGTAGAGTTTTGTGCTAATAACATGTCATAAAATAAATACAAAGATAATAAACATGAAAAAACTTGAAGATGGAAGAAACTAATGAAATGTTCTTCTATATTGATTTTTGCAAGTGATATTTAAAAAGGGATAACAAGCCTTTTATCGAAGAATTACTTCATGGTGAAGTAAAGCCTAAAATGAAAGTTTTATATTCCTAGCTTATAATATAGCTCATCGTGGGTTGTGTGTTGCATACTATTGTAGACCAAGATTTAGCTTCTTGATCTTGAAAATGGGCATCCACTTGCAAATTATAATAATAACTTTTATTTATAGCCATTGAATACAAATCACCTTATCACATGGCTATTGGAAAAGTTTTACCATTTAATGCCATTGTTATGTAGTGCTCTTAGTGTTTGCATTTAATAGTATTGGGGTTATAGAATAAAATTTTAAAAAGTTAAGTATTTCATTTAATTCACTCTTAATGAATTAAATAACAATATATAAAATTTTTTAAACCTATATTTCCAATACCATTAGATGATTTTTAAAGCGATTGATTAACAAGTGTCTTCCATAAAATTTTTCTTAGCTAGTGTCTTTAAAGATCATTTAATTAACACTATTAAAACTATAAATTTTTAAAAGATTATATAGTTTTATTTAAATCATTATCAAAATTTTATATTAAATTGAGAGTGATTTTTCCTTTAAAGAAAAATATAAAACTTTTAAAAACTTATATTTCCAACTTTATTAAATATCCCTTAAAAAGTCTTTTAAAAACATTAGTTAACAATTCCTTGAATGGTAGAATTGATGTTATTTATTAGTCTTTTAAATAATATGACCTTTTAACCAAAATTCTCTCTGAGTCAAATTAATTCTCATTCTTCCACTTTTGAAACTTATTCTTAGGTTGCCCATATATTTTTTGCTACGTCAATATAAAATATTAATTTCTCTAACCCTATTGCTAGGTTGCTGACCTCATTGCATGCAAAGGGAGTCAAGCTAAGGTTGACACGTGTCTTACTCTAAACATGCCACATAGTCGAGTAATACTCAACTAAAAATAATTTTAAGAGTGCACTAGAGAAGAGAAAGATTTAAAACCTTTTTCTTTAAAAACTTATCCAACAATCACTAACCTAAGTTATTCTTTTGATCTAAATGTGTCATTTTTCATTAACAATTTGCTTGTATTTTTCATTAATAAAATTATGATCATTGATCCTAACTCTTAAACTTAAAACCTTAAACTATAAACCATAAACTTAAAATCTTAAATTGTTAATCCAAAAACCTAAAAACTAACTTTTACACAAAAAAACCTAATCCCTTACTGAACTAGCCTAAAAATCCTAAGCCCTATACTTAAAACTCCAAACCGTTAAAACCTCCAAACCTATAGCCTAAAATAATAAACCCTAACTCCTAAAAACCCTAAAATTCTATGCCTAAACCTTAGACCCAAGCCTTAAAACTTGTAAATCCTAAACACTAGCCCCTATGCTTATGTATTTAAATTTTAGAGTTTGAGGTTTGAGATTTGAGTTTTGCATTTTTGTGTTATTATTTTAGGGTTTAGGGTTTTATGTTTTAGGATTTAGGGTTATGTTTATTGTTTAGTGGCTTTAGGGTTATTTGATGATTTAGTGGTTTGGTATTTATTTTTAAAGATTTTATAGGGTTTTGGGGGTTTAAGTTTAATGTTAGGGGTTGATGATTTAATGTTTTTGTGGTTTAAGGGTTAGAGTTAAGCTTTAAGGATTATAGGTTTGGGACTTGTGATGTAGGGTTTCAAATTTTTAGGGTTTAAGCTAGGTTTTGAAGGATAAGGGTTTAGGGCTTCAAGAATAATCTTGTGGGGTTTTGGATTTATGGGTCAAGGATTTAATGGTTTTAGGGTTTTTTGGTTTTGGAGTAAGTCTCTTAGGGTTTATGGATTTAAAGTTTAGTAGAAAGGTATTTAAGGTTTTGAGTCGGTAGGTTAGAGGTTTGGCTTTTGAGTATAAGTGTCAAGGTTTAGGGTTTAAGGGTTTGGGTATAGTGATTTTAAGTTAATGGTTTTGGAGTTAGCCTTTTAAGGCTTGTAGATCTTAAGTTTAGGGTTATGGATTTAAAGTTTTGTGTTTGGTGGTTATAAGTAAAGTTTTTAGTAGTTCGGTATTTAGAGTTTTCAATATGTGAGTGTGGATTTTAGGGATTATAGTTTTAGGTTTGTTAGTTAGTCATTTAATGCTTTAAAGTTTAGAGTTTTAAGGTTGGAGGTTGAACCTTTTGGATTTTGAGCGTTAAGATTCAAAGGTTTATGATTTTATGTTTAAGGTCTAATAATATTAATTTTCTTAACTAAAAATACAATGAATACTCTAATAAATATATAAATTATGATTTTTGTATTATAAGATTGAGTTAGCTTAATGGTTGTTGGAGATAGTTTTATATGAATTATCTCTAATTTGACTCTTTTTGAATATGCTCTTAATATTATTTTTATTTAATAGCTATGCCTACCAAATGCGGTGAATTTAGAAAAAGCAATAAAATATGAGACTTTCTATAGTGCTATAAATAATTTTGAGAGAATATTATACCTATAATGTTTTAAGCAATAGAATAAACCCACTTGGAAACTACCTACAAATAGCTAAGTGAAAAATGGTTATTTAAAAAATAAATTTTTATTAAAAAATTATTTTATTATGTGTTTTCCTATCTCTACTTTAATTGCTTTTTCTAATTTCCATAATCATTTATTCTAAGATTCTAAGATATATTAAATGAAAGAAAAGACTGATTATGGAATTAGCTAACAATAAATAATAAGCATTTTTTTTCTTTAAACTTTTCAAATGTCGTATCAGAATTTTAATAAGAGAAAATGTTGCTTGTGTAATTCCTTGCAAAAAGAAATGAAAATGATGCAGTTGTTTTAACATAATCTTTAACTACTTAGAAGCTTTCATTTTGTTATCATTTTACATTCTTTATAAAAAGCAAGTTGATTTTTCTAGATGTATAGATTACAATTAGGTCCTATCATTGTGAATTTCATATATATTTATTTTGGTGAAATAAACTTTTAAGGAGAAACAATGACTTTCTAAATTTTTTGAAGGGAAGAGAAGAAGAAAATAAATTCTAAATTATGACACAAACAAGGAGAATTAAGTTAATAAACTCAAATTACTTAATGAGATTTTGCCATATACCTTATAGAATCTTATGCTTCAAGTTTGCATCTAGTACTATAAAATTACACATAAATATGTTGATTTGACCAAAAGAGAAAGAAAGAGATTCTAATAATAAGTTTTCAAATAGGGGTAGAATGAGAATTAATTTAGCTTAGGGGGCATTTTATTCAAAGTGCTAGAAAAATATATTAAATTCTTTTCATTTTTCATTTAAAGTAAATGTAAAAAGAGTGAAGGAAGCTAATAAAACCTTAAGTTTAGAAAATTGGACTTGTATTTTACTAATTTATCCTTTGAATAAAGCCAATTAATTTGTAAAGTGATTGAATATTTATTGAAATAAGAAGGATATAAGTAAAATAGAATAATAAATGTAATCTTAACTTTTGAAAGTGTAGATATAAAATGAAACAAAAAATTTTAAATATATTAGATTCTTTTTATATGTTATTTAATTTAAATATTAAAAGAATTAAATAAGGTAATAAAACCCCAAATTTTGGAAATGAAACTTATATTTTACTAATATATCCTTTGTTTAAAGTCAATTAATTTGTGAAGTGATTTAACATTTATTAGAATGAAAAAGGTAAAAGTAGAAAAAGGATAATAAATGCAATCTTGAAATTTGAAAGCAAGAAATATTTAAAGAGATTAAAGAAACCCTTCAAAATAATATATATATAAAAATAGAGAGAGAAAAAAATAGTATATGGCATTATAAAATATGCTAACCTTCACACTCTTATGTGAAAATTGGTAAATGTAACTTTACAACCACACAAATTCAATTGGCAATAGAGGAATTGTATATATAAATAAAAATTTAAGTCAAATGCTTAATTAATTATTTGTTCTTTCTCTTGCTCAATTTAACCATATTACTATTCATTATTAACACTTTCAAGCATAATTTTTGAAGCCAAATTAGACTAGCCAATTGAACTAGTGAATTGATGAACTAAATAGGCAAATAGTCCTATTAGAGGTAATGGATTGGATTTGTAGTTAAATTGGAGCAAATTTGTGCAAATCAATGGTTGAATTGGGAACTGATGTGAATCAACCAATTTTAATGGTAGACTGGCAAGATGATGAAAAAGAAAAATAAAGGACTAAAGGAAAATAAGATTGCAAATTTCATCTTACCTATGAATTTTCTTAAAATAGAAGGCTTTCCTAATCAAAAGCTTTGTTGTCAAAAGCCTATATGAGATTAGTTGCTAACAAAACAATGTTCTTGAACATTGGTAAATGCAATTGATATGGCTAATGAATTAAAAGAATCCATTTATTGAACTAAGAGAAACGAGATAAGGTTTTGTGACTTTACAAGAATAACATAAATAATAGTCAAACTAATGAAAGGATGTGGGCTTGGTCCATTTGGCCCCTTCTTGAATGTTTATGTGCCAAAAAGAAAAATAGTAAAGAAGGGCTAGTATATTACTAGAGAAGGAGGAGAAAAAAAGAGGAAAAAAAATTTAAGATTGTGTTGTTGTATATATATTTATGTATAAAAGTTATTATATATGTGTGTTTATATATTTATGAATGTATTTGTTCTTTTTAAATAAAAAACTAGTTCAACCAATGGTTGAATTAGTGAACCAATAAACCAATCCTTTGTCTGGTTCAATGACTGATTCAGATTTAAAAACTATGCTTTCAAGTTTGGATAATCTATGATAAGTTAAGGTGCTAGAAGGAGAATGAAAAAGAATTAATGGATAAAACTAAGAAATTGAAAAGAAGGAGAGTAGATGGTTAGGTCATAGTTAGGTCACAACTTTCCTTCCCTTTCCTTCCAACTTAGCATTAGTGTTGACGAAAGTTAAGTTAGCATCATATGCTTTTAAATAGATAAGATGTTCAATTTAAACATTATCATATATTTAAGGGCAAATTACATTTAAACTCTTTTGATATCTGGTCTAATTACATTTGACACTTTTCATTTTTTAAAATTATACACACTTTTATTGTAACAAGATATAACAATGTTAATTTTTTAACTACAACCCTTCTCTAATATTGCCTCTAAAGTTTAGAAGACTATTCCCATATAATTTTATGTTAAAATATGCCTTTTTTTAAAAAGAAATCATGACATATGTTTTTATTTTTCAATGAAAGTACACATTAATATGTAAAAATGTAAGAGAATGACCTTTTAACCATTAGAAACAATATTAGATATGGGACTACAATTAAAAAGTTTGTTTCATAATAATAGGACATATTTTGGAGATTGAAAGTGTATAATTCTAAAAAGAGTAACATTTATTGCTCTCCTTTGGTGTTTAATAAAATTACATAGATTTCCCTTCTTATTTGAAAACCTACACCTAAATTTAATTTAATAGTTTCTATAAAAAATATTCACTGAAAATAATAATATCTAAGTGAATGTTAATATTATAAAGTCAATTTTTATGTAATGACCTTAATATCTTGGATAAAAAAACTTTTCAAACCATATAGAAGGAAAAAAAAATCACACTTGGGAAGACTTTGTTTAAGAAGCAAAATGAATTTGACAATTGGGTGAAGGTGGCTATGGTGTTAGCTATAAGGAGATTGTTAGCATTAATTTTGGTAACTATTCATGACTTTGCAATAAGGAATGAGGACTTAAAATGTGGGTTGCTTTATTATTTGCTAATCTAATGAAGATGAAAGGGTTTCCTTCTATGGAATCACTTTCATTTACTTTATGAAGATTAAATGACCAAGTTATAGAACATGTTAGGATAATAGTATGTTTTCAATTTGATTTAATTGATTATTTCCATAGGGGATTGACTTACATTTAATTTAAAAAAACTAAATGGATTATGTTTGGATTTGTTAGTGTTTTATTATTTTTAGTTTTTTGTAATTTTTTTTGGAAGTATCGAATTACTATTGTTGAAGGAGATAAACCATTAAATTTGCTACCTTAATGCTATTGCTCCCTAACTAAATTACATAACGTGCATACACACCATGTACATTGTTAGCCTTTTATCTTTTCCCTTCCTTTTTTTTTACTTCATTCTTTATATTTTTCATTTTGAACTTTCTAGTCATTCACTCACTAATTCTTATTATTTGTCTATCTTTATAATGATCGTAAAATCAAGAGACAATTTCTTGAAATTCTCTCTCCATCTCTATTTGTGCAATGGATAAAGCTTTAGTGGCATTATTTTAAATAGTTTCTTATCTTGGAAATCAAATATTCTCTTTAAAGTTATAGATAAAAATTAAAAATAAATCTTTTTCTTCTTCTTGTTTCCTTACTAAGGCTCTATTTTCTTCTATTTCTCAAATATGGTTTTTGGATTTACTTAGTTATTTGTTCAGATTTATTATGAAAAAAAGGTATTTGTGCAATTATTTGGCCTAATTTAACTTATTTTTGTTGACGTAATGGAAAATTAGATTTATTTGTAGTGTTATTTTTAATTTTAAGGAAAGTCCATATAAGATTTCAAATAAGTGGTAAGGCTTCATGTATTTTTCCTAAACTTGAGGAGAGGAAAGAGTAATTCACTCTTTTAAAAAGTACAGGAAGTCAAATGTAATAAAATCAAAATTTAAAATAGGTAAATAGTAATTTGCCCTACATTTTAAATGTAGAAAATAATAAGGAAGAATGACATGTGAAGTATCATATGCCTTTTTCAACTTTAGTTCATAGATCTGATTGACACATTGAATATATCTTTATTTTATAATTTCACTAAGGCTTCAAAAATCATAATCATTGAATGCTTAAATGATGGATGGAAACCCAAAAAGGCGCTTACACCAACCTTATGGCTTTTTCTTGTTAATTTTTATACATTTTAGATTATCAAATTTAGGTGGAATAATAAACTTATTTGAGTAAAATTATACAAATTTGTTTAAGTTCATATTCATTAGAAGTTTGAATTCAAATTTGAATATTCAAAGTTTGATGAGAAATTAAAGCTTAATAACATTTAATCAAATAAACTCATTTAAACTCATTTGTGCTTGTATTTGAGTTAAGCATGGACTCAAATTCAAATTATTCGAGCTTAATGATGTTTTACTTGAATCTAAGCTCATTTATTTTTAGCAAGTTCAAATTTAAGCACTGTAAATGTTTAGGTTAACTTAATTCATTTGCATCTCTATACCGATAGTCACACCATTCCAAGCATATGAAGTTAAAATTGCACATATAGTGCTAAAACGTGCTAAAACATGCTAAAATAGGAAAAAAATAACCTCATATTTTGCTAGAACTCTAATTAATGACATTGTCAAAAGTCAATGTTGATCACCTAAAAATCAGTCATCGATATTGCTGGCATGAGCATAATTGGCAAACATATTTGGATGGTACTCGAATCACTTGAAAGTGACTACAATAATTTCTCTTCTAATCATCTCTCTCTAAAACTTCACTAGAAACGGTCGCATCTTCAGTATAATCACAAGGTTCTCATTAACTCTCTCTACATCATTACCCAATACTTTCAACCATCTTGATTTGTTAATTAGTATGTTTAGCTACTTTGCAATTAAAAGAAATATTTTTCCTTTAGTGTTAAAGATTTTCTTTTTTCTTTTTTTTTATTAAACTTTTTATTTTTTAAATTATGTTTGTATACTTTTATATCACCAAAACTCTAAATTTGCCTTTTCTTTCTTTCTTTTCATCAAAACTTAAAAAGTAATTAAAATAAATAAATAAATAAACCTAAAAGTATCTCCTAGAATAGCAAATTGAACTATATGTTTTTCTTAATTTTCTCTAAAATATAAATATTAAATAACCTAAAAAATAAAATAAAACTTATAGTTATTTACAATGACAACATAACTTTTTTTAGGTTAGCAGAAGCATGACACTTAATAGGCTTAAAGTAGATGATGCTACTCTAATACTATATTTGGAAACATGGCTAAGTGTTATCCTTCACAAATAATCAAACACCAATTTTTTTTTATCTCATTCTACTTATTAATATAAATTTTTAACCATTAGATTTATTAAAAAATATTTATAAAAGCATTAATAATACCAATAACTATACTTAATGAAAGGTAATTATTTTAATCAAAACATTACATTTTTTCATGCAACCTCAAAAATTACTTATTTGATTAAAATTTTTATATACTATGCTATTTATATATAGTATAAAAATAAAAATATATTTTTTATTATCAAGCTCGTTTAGGCTCACATACAATTTGAGATAAATAATATGAAGTTCAAGCTTGGTTTGTATATTAGTCAAGCTTAGCTCATTTAGACCTGACTTATTTAAAGTCGAACTTGAATTAAGCTTTTTGCAAGTTACTATAAAGTTGCTTACAAGGAGTTTGACTTGTTTGCATCCCAAGTTAGGGTTTAATTTTGGAGTTTCAAGCAATAACTAGTGACAATTTGATGAGGTTGCCTTTAATGAATTTTTAGACTAGATTTAGTTTTGTTGACTCTATGTTATGTAAATTCAATTTATACTATTATCTTAGCAATAATTTCTTTGAAATTTTATGTTTAATTTTTCTAGTTGCTTCATGGTTTTGTATGGTTTGTTCAAGTTTGATTTTGCTGAAAGACATTTTGTTATTTAATAAGTTATTATGGTCTATTTGATTTTAAAATTTAGGGGTGATTTCCTACAATTTGTAGAGTGTTTTAATGCCTTTTTTTACTATGATATTTTGATCAATTTAACATCCCATCATATGTAGTTTTTCTATTTAATTAAATATATAAGTTTTTCTAGATTCTTTTGGCTAATTATTTTTAATAAGGGGATGCAATTTTATATAGGTGAAGATTATTTTAGCTAATTATTATTAATTAAGGTTTGATGAAGTAATTTTAGAATAGTGGTAGTGTAATTTTCATAGATTTAATTATTGTGTTTTAGGTATTCCACAATTGTTTGACATTGAAAATAGTTCTTTTTTTGTGTTTTTGGATATGTTAACACTAGAGTTTGCCATGCTATCCACTAAAGTTCTTCTTTTGGGCTAATGTAGATATAATTTGGTGAAATACTAATAGAAGTGATTTTTCTAGCAATATTCAAACAAAAACAGTTTTAATGAAGAAAATGTGTTAAGTGTAGCTTTAATTCTTGCAATTTTGCTATTAGTGAAATTTTGTTATTTGGTGTTATGCACGTCTAGTTTTGGTGTTTTCCTATGATTTGGAACACTATTTGATGATTTGTGTTTGCATATATCTAATTTAGTAAGGTTATCTTCTATTTAAGGTGGTTTAGACCATTAGTTTTGCATGTCTAATATTGGATTAGTTCATTATCTAATATGGTTGAAAGGTTAATTATAAGGCCTATTATGCTAAGTTATTAGTGCTTCTTTTGACTTAGAAATCAAGGAAACTTTTGGAAGCTACGTCTAACCTCAAATGTTAATTTTTTTGCTAGGAAAGTCAAAGGGACTTTTGGAAGATGTGTCCAACCATAGGAGTTACTATTTTTGACTTGGAAGTTGAAGGAACAGGTCAAGGAAAGGCTAGTAAAAAACTTTAGAAGTTATTGATATTTCTATTAAGGTTTTAGGGTTTGTGGAATGTTTCCATTCGAGGAGATTGTTTGCAACTTATTTGTGAAGTTTGATATTTGTCAAGTTTTCTTCGTTATTATGTTTCAATTGAGAATTAAAGTTTATATAACAAGCTTAAGCTTAGTAAGCTTTAGTTTGATAGGGAGTGTTAAAGAGTAATATTAATAATTAGGTTGAGGTTATAATATAGGCTTATATTATGTTATGGGCTTGCTTGTCTTGCACTTAAAGAAAAAGGTATTAGAGTGACTCTTTATGTTTCTTAGGAGCTCTATATAAATAAAGTATTAGGGTTAAGTTTTATGAGATAATTCAACCATATTATTTTCATTCAATAATATATTAGTATTAATTTCCCTTGAATTATCTTTAATCTCTCTTTACTTTTCCCTTCTAAACCCTAATATGTCTCTAAAAACTTAAAAATCCATAAAGTATTGCTTATAGAACAAGTTTCTTTTAGCATGAACATAAAAGAGAACAATAAGCGACTACTAAAAAATTGAAGGAAAAAAAGGATAAGTATTATCTCCCTTGTTTATCAAAACTTGCTAAAAGAATTTTGATTTTACAATCTAAAATTATAATCTCAATATTTTTTATGTTTTCTTTTTGGATTTCTATTATATACATATGTAGTTAATTGTAATCAATTACATTAACACTTAGGAAATTGTTAGATTCCCAACTTAGGATCTTACTTTAATGATTATTTTAGTCTAACCAATCAAATTACAAGTAGAATAAGAAGTTATAAAAGCCTATCCTAAAGGATATTAAATATGCATGCAATGAAAAAGAAACATTTTTATGTAGTACACATTATCATATACAAATAACCAAATCATATTTAACAAGCAATGCCATTAAAAGTGTGTTACACATTAGCTTTAAGGTTCAAAATATGAAAATTTATCATAAGTTAAGAGTTAGAAGGAGAAAGGAAAATGATTAATGGAAATAACTAAGGAGTAAGAAAAAGGATAATGAATGGTTAAGTTATGACTTTTCTTTCTTTAGTTTAAATGTTTAGGAAACCCTTTAGAATGCTTTAAATTGAAGGAATATAAAATAATTAGTGGTAAATGGATTTAGTGGACTTAAAAGGATTAGTCATAAATATCTAATCTTTTCCATTCTTCAATTAAAACTTTCAAAAATTAAGAAAGTTATAGCATAATCTTTCCTTCCTTTTCATTCTCCCATATTTAAACTTAGCATTAGGGTGGAACAAAGTTAAATTAGCAATAAACTCAAAGAATATGATATATATACATATGTGTGTGTGTGTGTGTGTGTGTGTGTGTGTGTGTGTCTATACATACACTTTCAAACTTGCAAACACTTCTATTGTGTGTGTGTGTCTATACATACACTTTCAAACTTGCAAACACTTCTATTGTAATGAAACACAATGATATTATCTTTTCTACTCTAATCTGCTACTCTAATGTGGTCTCTAACATTTTAAAGACCATTTTTCTATGCCTTTATGTTTAAATAAGACCTTTCTTTGAAGAAACCCTAAGCTTATTTGGTTTTTATTCTTCAAAGATAAGGCACATTTGTTTATAAAAATGCAACGAAATGACTTTCTAGCCATTAGGGATAACATTAGATATAAGGCTATAGTTAAAAACTTGATGCCATTGTAGATCATAATAATAAAAATGTTTCAAGGGTTGAAAGTGTATAGTTATACTAAAAGAAGAAAGTTAGATACTAAAATTTAAGAAAAGCTAGTGTAATTTGCCCTGCATTTTAAATGTTAAAAACAACAAAAAGGAATTACATGTATGTATTGTATATCTTTGACAACTTTTGTTTATAGATTTGTTGGCACATTGAATATATTTTTGTTTTATAATTTCATTAAGTGCTTCAAAAATTGCAATCCTTGTATCTTCAATTATAGCAAATTTCTTGGCTCAAAAGGAAGAAGATGAAAGAAGAAACTCCCTTTAAACTTATGGATTTTTTTCTTAATTTTTTTATTCACTGGGGGAAATGATGAGTTAGAAAGGATCTAAGCTAATTCTCAAACAACTTAAGTATTAAATGAAGTCATGTAATATATACTTGCATTCATTACTAATAATTTGTATAGAAAAATAATGGGTGGATAAAATACACTAAATAAAAGGTTCTAAATTATCTTCTTTCAAACTTTGTAGGTTTTTTTTTTCCTATATGAGATAAGGTATAAGGAGATGATGTGTAAATATAGCTTATATTAATTTCAAATCATTTAATAAATCAAATAAATTATTGGATTTACTCTAGTAATAAGGGGTTTAAGTAATATATAAAAGGTTTTAAGTTCATTTTCTTTCCTTTAATGTCCAAAATATTTATCTACATCAAATTTATAATGTGTTGAATCTAAAATGTATAAAATATTGCCTATAGAATAAGTACTCTTAGCATAAACATAGAAGAGAATCAGAATGGATTATTAAAAAGAAAAAAAAAGACAAGAATATTATCTCCCATGCTCATCAAACTTGCTAAAAGAATTTTAATTTTACAATTCAAAATTATAAATCTAATCATTGTTTATGTTTCTTTTTGGATTTACATTTCATTCATTCACAATGAAATATTAGATTGACTTACAAATGAAATATCAAGCTATGTAAGCCAAACCTAAAAGATACTAAATATGCATGCAAGAGAAAAGAAACACTTCTATAAATACATAAAATCATATATAGATAATTGTCATAACCTATCTCAGGGCACATGACCAATGTAGAAACATTACTATGAGTAACTGCTTACTAACCTTACTTATGTGAATAATATAATAGGCAATATGTAGTGACATTTTACTTTTAAATAAGTATAAATGTCAAAAGTGAAAATAAATGAATATCAATTCATCATGAAATTAATATGTGAACATAACTATCTACTCCTAACTATCATGCAATTTACCTTAGTGCTATAATATGTGAGCGGACCTATTTCTAACCTATTCGACAGTAGGTAAGTGCCAATGGAAAATTTTCCTAAAGAAACTAAGAGAATGGAGAAAGTGAGTTTTCTTTGAAACTTAATGAGTAATCAAAAGCATTGGATAATAATTAAAATCTAAATGTATCATGACATATAGCTTATAGTTAATTTCCCTTTATGAGAGATATCTACGTTTCACTTAAAAGGGTGGATGCACATTCATACTTTTACTAGAGGAAAGAGAAAATGTTCTTAGAAGATTAACTTGTCTATCAAGAAGAAGATATAAACATATATTATATTAAGGATCTAATTATGGCCACACTACACATTTTATAACATCATATTCTCTAGAGGAAATCCAATCATATGGCTAATACTTTCACTTCTATATTTTCATAATTTGAACATAGCATGTTAATAGTATTCAATAGAATTATAGAAAAAAAGTAAACATATAAATATTTTTGTGACTTTTATCCATCCTTATCCATTACAAGCCTATTCTTGTCCTTTGAAGATAACCTTATCCCTCACAAGTGGACACATAAATCTGGTGTATATAGCCACACTAGGAATATCATCACTCTTGTCATCATCAATTCTCATTCATTTTTTAAGTTAACATATTATGTAAACAAGTGCCTGTACTAACACTCAAATCCAAGTTTAAGTTAAATTTCATAACATTTATATGCATGTGTAATAATAATAAACAAACTAATTTTTTTTGCAATATTAGGTCATTAAATCATTTTTATAGATCAAAGCATTACCATGCATCTTTGCATGACCCCAAATTACTCATTCAACATCTATTAATGCATAATAGGTTTATCAAAGAGGGAAAATTTTCTTAAAAATTCTTTAAGATATGAAAAATGTAAGATAGGACAAAGGGAATTGATTGCCTATTTAAATAGGCAATTGATTGCCAATTTGATTATAGTTAGCAAAAAGATTTTTTAAACCTAATGAATAAACTGCCCATTTGATTACCTTTAAGTAGAAACATATTCTAACCTTAAGAGATTAACTGCCTATTCAATTGCCTAACCCTTTTTACTAGCATGAATCAATTACATATTCAATTGACAAATAATCTCATTAAAAGTTGATGTGATAAACACTTTCATGAATATAAATGTCATTTACTCAAAAATAGGGGTGTAATTAGGGGTGGATAAATAAGGTTCAACCTAGTTTTTTATTTAGACCCAATCTTGATAAATTAAGGCTTGGACTGAGTAATTAGGCCATGGGGTTAAGTTTGAGCAATAAATTATATGATGTAAGCACCTTATTGAAAACTTAGGCTAGTTTAATATTAACTCACTTTGTATATACCTAAAAAAATTACATTTTACATCTATTATATTGGCTCATTTGTTTGCCATATTTTAAAGCATCTTAGGCTCTATAATATGCCTTTTTAATTGGATCTAAATTTCTATATTTATTATATTGTATTGGATGTTTCACTATTTAGATTCTTCACCCTTAATGTATATAAAATATTAAAAAAAAGTTGTCATAAATTGAGGAAAGAACCTTATTTCAAATAGGGATAAACTTTGGCCCAAAAAATTATAAAGAAAAAATTAGGTTTGGGTTGTGCTTATGCATTTAATTCCATTCTAATTTTTAGACTTGTTTAATGAACTTGTTTGATTCGTCCATGGATAGGTCCACAAATTTTGCGAACTTTAAAAATGTAAGTCATAGTCCTAAAACACACAATCCATGAACCCAACAAATGAGTTTGCAAACTTTCATTTTTTTTTCAAAAATGAATGTATATTATAATTTTTAAGTCCATTTTTTTTTGGTAAAAGAAGCCTAGTTTCTACTTTTGTTTTGCAAATTCATTTAAAATCTTTCTTATTTGATCATTTTTAAGCCTAAATTCCTAACTATCAAATCTTTAATGCAATATATATATAAACTTGTATCCATCTATAAATTCATATAAATTTTTTAATTTTAGTTGAGGAATGGAGTTAGGCCTTAGAGAATAATGGACTAGTTTTTTGTTATGTCATTATATAGTAAAAGAATTAATAAATAAATAAATTGTAAATGGATTCACAAATCACTCAATCTGATCCTGACAGACTCATAAAGCCATTAGATTAGATTATGTTAAGTTTGCATTTAAATGGACTTCATTTTTAAAGGTCCTAATCTACAATTTTTAATTTCAGTTGAGGAATGGAGTTGGGCCTTAAAGAATACTGGACTAGTTTTTTGTTATGTCATTATATAGTAAAAGAATTAAAAAATAAATAAATTATAAATAGATTCATAGATCACTCAATCTAGTCCCGATAGACTCACAAACCCATTAGATTAGATTATGTTAAGTTTGCATTTAAATGGACTTCATTTTTAAAGGTCCTAATTTGCAATTTTTTGAGGACTTTGCAAACTTAAATCTATTTCGACGACTTTACTAATTTTTATATAAGGACTAACTTTAACTCTTATATGCTTACCCTAAGGTGCAATGTAGTTTTTGTTTATAAAACCGGTGCAATGTAGTTTTTGTCTATAAAACCATTTGAAATTGAAGAAAAATCACATGAAAGTCATATTTGAATCTCTCTCAAACATTCTTTTATTTTTTTTAAATTTAGAAATTAAAGCTAATAATTCAATTATTAAAATTTTAAATTTTACAAATAAAAATATTTTGTTTAACAATAAGTAGATAGAATTTATAAATTATTTAAACATTATAAATGATTTATAAATTACTTAAGCATTATAAGTGACTTTCGATTTTCTTATTTAGTTTTCTATTTTAATATTGAGATTTTAGTACTACTCTTTATTATTTATTGAGTAATCAATAGTTATAATATCATAATTGAATGATTTTTTAAATTAAAAGAGCAGCTTTTTAATTTATCAAAAAAATAATATAAAATAATATTAAAAATTTTGGTAATATTAAAAATCACTGATATTGCAGTGAAATTAGAAAATTTTACCCAATAAAGGTAAGCATGGGTAATTATATTACCGATATACGTAGCATGTATTATACATAATATATTACTGTCATGTGAATTGCTGCCTCCCATGATCCATTGTTTGTTCACCCTTTCCATCTTCAAGAGATATATCGTATTTCAAAACACCTATGTGAAAACCGTTTTCCAGAGAAAACCAAAAATCATGAAAACAACACAAAAATGTCTCCGTTTCATGAAAATCCACTAGAACAGGAACCAGAACCTAAAGCTTTAAATGCTTGCGAGCTCTTTTCTTTCCCCCTTTTCCTCTTGAAAATCTTCTCCTTCAAAATAAATGTTTATAATCAAATGGAAAACAAACAACCTTTTTTTTTTTTAATCCAAACATTTAGAGAGAATCATTCTTATTTCAATTTTTTTTGGCCTAAGACCCTCATTATTATCAACAATGGAACACCTAATTAAAGAAAGGAGGAAGAGAAATAGTAGCGAGAGAATTTTAACTCTATCATCATACTTATTAATTAATAAGCATACTAAGAGGATGTTACAAACCAACATAATTTTTACTGTATATAAAACATCAATAAAATCATAAAATATATTTCATAATATGCATGTGTCACTATTCTTTCTGTGTACAAAAATTAATTGAAGAAGAGAGAGATAACATACATTTTATATATGTCAATTCTTAAACTACCTCGCAGAGAAAATGACTTTCTTTGAATAATCGAGCTGAGTAAGATGGATGATATGGATGTTAGTTGGCATATAATTGAGCAATAATTGGATGTAACAGCTGCCGACAAGTAGTGGCAATACACAAAATTATGCTTTTGTCAAACTTCTCATAGGCATTTGCTAATCGCAAGTGATTTTAGTGTAAAAAAAAAAGCACTTCTGCCCATAGTTATATAATTTTGTACTTGATAAATAAGAAAATATTAAATCATAATTATTTGTCTTTAAATAAAAATAAATAATCATAATAAATTATATTAAAATATGTACATTATAATAAAAAATATATAATCATATCTCTTTTATCAAATAATGAAAAAATAAAGAATATATATTTATTTTATAAAAATAATAGAAAACGTATGCATAAAAGCATTAATTCATTATTAAATGATATCGTTTTGACTAAAAAAATACATATTAAGAAAGAAGAAATAACAGGATAATATTACTTGTGAAAGATAAATTTTTATATTTGGAATGCATAATTCATCAATATCTTTAATAATTGTCATTTGAATTTTAAACTTATTTTAGAAATAGTTAAAAATTAATTTTAATAATTATTGCACATATAAAAATATTACAAGAGTACTTTAGATAAAAAAATTTAATTATTTTTTTAAATAAGATTAAATAAGTATAATAATTTATAATGATAAAATTTTAAAAGAAAATTTAATTTGATAAATAATATATTATAATAGTTAAAAAATGCTTAAAATTCATAAGGCATACACATATCTTTATATATTATTGTATATTTAGATATCTAACAATAAATACCTAAGAGATCGCATGCTTGACTGAAGTAGCTAGAGAAATATAAACTTCCCAAGGAGTAAGAAGTCTTTGAATTAATTGTCCATTAACTATCAAAACAAAAGAATTGGAATTTTTTCAAAAAGTTTTACTTTTAACAAATTATGAAAAGTTACTTACCAATGCCCTCTTTAATAAGAAAAATTTACTTATATCATTTATGGATTAAAATATAAAATTAACCCTACTTAATTTAATTAATAATTATTTTAACTTTGTATTTTTATTGTAAGTTTCAAAATTGTAATAAATATAATTTATTAATTATAAAATATAAATATAACTATAATAAATTTATTATAATAAATATAATTATTTGATTAATTATATACTAAATATAATGAGTATTATATATAATTTTATTAAATAAAATTTATAACTTAAATATAAAGTATAAATATAATCATAAATATAGTTAAAATAACAAATTAAATTCAAAATAGCATTTTATTTATTGCATATATCAATTAAATTATGTCATTCATTTTTTTGATATTTAATTATAAAAACAAAAAATTATGTACTTCTTATCTATTTTATATAAGATTGATAGAATTAATTATTTAAATAATATTTTTCTCCATTTAAATTGTATTGAATTTTAACTATATTAAGATAATTACATATATTCATTTATTTTAAATGAATTTTTTAAATGGTATTTGATTTTAAGCAAAAAAGAATTTCGATTCATTTTATTTATGATTCTTATTTTAACTATATTTATGCCACTATGAAAAATCATTAAATTTCACAAAGATTTTACTATAATTTATTTTATTTGGTCTAAAACATATATTATATTAAAAATTATCCTCTTTCTAATATTGTATTTATCATAATATTATCAAAATTTATTTTTTAATTATATTCTATGCATTTTTGATAAATTTTAAAAAAATTAATTTGCAAATAAATTAAAGTCTTTTGACATAATTTTTAAATAATAAATTTTATTTATAAATAAATTGAAATTAATTTTATTAAAATAAATAAAATCAATTCTAAAAAATATTGATGTCAAATGAATCATTAATATTTATCATATAACTTTGAGTATTTTTGAAAAAATTGAAAAAAAATTGGTTCCTTAGAAATCTAACTTTTAGCGTGAGCTTATTTTTAAGTGAACGAAATGGATCCCAATTTTAGCAAATATCTTGTACAAACAGTTTTTGCTACTAACCGGTCATAACTAATATGTAATGCAGTTAATTAATTACTAATATAATTAACTGTTCTTAAGCTAGGCTTTAATTTAAAATGATTTGTTGACGTAACAAAACAGGACAATTCAATAAATAAATTGTCTTATATGTGAGGGATAAGGAGGAGGTGACGGGGAGTAAATGCATTGAGCAAGTGGGACTATCCATGCAATTAATAGCTGGTTTGGTGACAGACCAGCAAGTTTTAGTATTACAACCCAATGTTTTGAAGTTTAGCGTGTTTGGTGCGGCATCGGAAAAAGGGTGCCATTAAAATTATTAAATACTATTATAATTTCATACTATATAATCTACTGGTAAAAACGAAAATCTTTAAAATGGGATTTTATGGTTAATTAATAAAATTATTAACAAACACTATATATAAATAAAGTAGACTTTTCCATTAAAAAAGTTCGGCATATTTTATGAAGGGAAAATTCTATAATACCCAAATAAAAAGTCTAGGTCTGACTATATCAACTGATAATAATTATAATTATATGTCATTTATATTATTTTATAGGACCTATATTATTTATTACTAAAATAAGATAGTAAAATAAAACTCTCTTTTTACCCTATTTACTTTTAATATTTACTAATCACATATCTTAATAAATTAGATATACTATTTTTTTATTTTCCTCAAACAGTTTAAACATTTTTTTCTTTTTCTTAGTTTACATTCTACCAAGCATCAATTAGTTTGTGATATAAAAAAATCATAAAAATGAAATTATTTAATAATATTAATATTAGCATTTCATATATTCTATTATTAATGACAAAAATTTATATGAATGGTGTCATATTATTAAAAAAAAGTAAACATGATCATAAATTGTTATTCTTAGTAAAAATAATTTAATAATTTTTAATAATGTGAAATATATATGATAAATAATAGTGTAAAATTATTTTATTTATAACATCAGTAAATCAATTTAAATTTTGGAAACAAAAAATTAATTTACTCAATAATTTTTTTATTTTAAAGTGTTAAAATAATATAATTTTTTTTATAATATCACTTACTATGTTATTAAAAATTGCTAATAATTTTTCCATATTTAATAAAATTTTTAGTTATTTTTATTTTTTTAATGACTTAACTTCTTTTTCATTAATAACATTAAAAATATATCATACAGTTAATGTAAAATTTTATAAAAATAAGTTAAAAAAAAACTAAAATATAAGACAAAAAGGTGAAAATGAGAGTTTGGGCTTATTATATCCAATATGATATGTGAAGCTCAATTAACGGATTATTAATGGTGATTCACAATATAAAATTTTATAAAATAAGTTAAGATTAAAATCTACTTAAAATAATTATTAAAAATTACTCTTATCCTAATATATGACTTTATATAATATCTATTTTATTAAATTTACTTTTTCTTAAATTTTTATTTAAATTTTTAAAAAATTATAATATTTATTAAATATTTAATAATAAAATAACTTGTTTAATAAATAAATAAATTTGAAAAAAATAAAATTAAAATAAGGTTTAATCATATCTCATGCATCATCCCATTACTATCAATAAATTATGAAGATGTATGCAATGATCTTATTTCAATATAATTAATACTCATTAATATATTTTCAATTACTTTTATTTATAAAAAATATATTTCATAAAATAAATCATTCATATTAATATAATATGATAATCATACCATTATCCATGATTATATAAAATATAAAATAGGCATGAATTTTAATGTTTATAGAAATCAATTAAATTCAATTTTTTTATGTATTAAATAAAATTTAAACTCTATACTAAAGAATTAAGATAAATAACTTTTTAGTGAGATAAAAATAATCATTTCTAATTTCTATTAAAAATAAAATGAAAATAAAATCAAATGATACTATTTATAAAATTTAAAAATATAATAACTATGACTTTTAAAAATAATAATTAATTATTATATTCACTCTAAATATAATTTATCCTTCTTTATTTTTTAAGAAGAAATTGGGTTTGGGGGAGAATTTATATATGAAAAATAAAACACAAGACTCTTTTACCAACTCTACTAATTTTAAAATTGTTATAAAAACTAGCTATATTCATAAAAGTAATAAATATTTTATTTAATATTTAATAATATTTTAAGAAATAATCTTTATATTTTTAAATTATATTAATAATATAATAAAAAAAGTAAAATTTTCCTCTAACATTAATAAGTGAAGCAAATATTTGAATAAATGAATAATGTATGATAAAGGATGAAAAGAATTGTTAATGATAAAATAGTATGAGTATTTTTGTAATAAATATAGTTGATTAGTTAAATAAATTATCAATTAAATTGTAACAACTCTGAGATTTAATAACCAAAAAATTAAATAGTTCAAAATTTATTATTTACTTAAGGTATTCATATCCTAACTTTTACTTTTACTTTGAGTATAGAAGATCTATCCTTTATGAAATATTGACATGAGTCTGACTTATTAATTGAAAGCAGTACTCACCTGATTCCTAAACTATTGAAAAAGTTTAGTCTGATTAGTTAGTCCTTACATAATTAGGTCATTAAATAAGTCCATAAGCACATATGTATGTGTGGATTTGT
The DNA here is from genome assembly GCA_020226215.1 of Sindora glabra. Taxonomy (NCBI): domain Eukaryota; kingdom Viridiplantae; phylum Streptophyta; class Magnoliopsida; order Fabales; family Fabaceae; genus Sindora; species Sindora glabra. The sequence goes on along the minus strand of CM035232.1, from coordinate 53,567,536 downwards.
AGCCTCCATAAATTTCTATTTTTTTTATGTAAATAAAAAATTATATTATTAATTTAATTATTTAAATAAATTTAATAAAAATATTAATTCAAAATATTTAATTAAACTCTACTCATTTTCTCTCATCACCGTAATAAATTCACTTATTAAACTAAAAACTTAATGATTGTGATAAATTAACTATAATAATTTTTATTATTTTATTCTTATCAAATTAATAATATAAATTTTCCATTGAAATAAAAAAATAGAGGTTAGCAATAACACACACATATATAAGTGTAAGTTTAACATAATAAATAAATTAAATTATTGATTTGGTCAATATTCTAGAGGTATTTGGCATACAAGAAGTTATAACTTACAAATTTTTATTTGATAAACTTCCCAAGGTAACTTATAGCTTATAATCTAGTAATTTTTCAAAAATTTCCATATTCTTTTAATTAAATGATAACTTATATTTGAATTATATAAATAAATATTTAATATATCCTCATTAATTTAATATAAATAAATAATAAATAAGTAAACAAATATGTGATGTCATAAATATAATTAATTAAAATTTAGATTATTATATTATTATTTGAATGATAAATAAATGAAAAACATATACAAATGTAATTTCATAAACATAATTAATTAAATTTTAGGTAATTCTATTCTTATTTTGAATATTTTGATTACCCTAATAGAATTTAGTTTGAAAATAAATATGAATTAATTAATTGATATATTTATTTATATTAACATGTCCTTTTATATTATTTTACATTTTTAACTAGTTTAAAAACTAATTTGTTCAAACATTTCTAGTACAATTAGCTAACTTATCAATTATAAACTTTTAACTATTAGCTATCTATTATTTACCAACTAGTTTATTAGCAATCAATTAGTTTATCATATGGTTACACCAAATAAGGCCATAAGCTAGTAGCTTTTAAATTTTTTTTTCTAAATTTTCATATTTTCTTTAAATTAAATGATAACTTATATTCTGATTATATAAATAAATATTTGATATATCTTTATGCATTTAATATAAATAAATATGTGATGTTATAAAATATAGTTAATTAAGTTTTAAGTTGTTATATTATTATAATAATAAGAAATTAAAAATATATAATGGCAAAACATAAATAGTTAAAATTTAGGTAACTCTATTCTTATTTTGAATATTTTATTATATTAATATAATTTCATTGCAAAATACATGAATTAATTTAATTGCTATATTTATTTATATTAATATATTTTTATATTATTTATAATTTTTAACTAGTTTAACAAGTAATTTTGTCAAATACTTCTAATGCAATCAATTACCATTTAGCTATTAGTTATAAATTTTTAACTATTAGTTAACTTATTAGCTATTTGTACCAAATAAGGCCTAAGTGATCATGGATCATGTGACTTCAATTATGCATTAATTTTGACCATTAAATATAAGATCTATTTGACATAATTGTTCTCTTTATTTTGCACATAAAAACACCTTTCTCACTTCATATATATATATATATATATATATATATATATATATATATATATATATATATATATATATATATATATATATATATATATATATATATATATATATAGCCTCTACTTTTTTGTTTGTATAAGAAAATCATGCTATTAATTTAATAATAATAATAAAATAAAAAATATAGTTAATGTATGATCACCATTGACTATTTAAATTAATAAAAATATTTATTATGAAAGTGAGAGAAAAGAGGTAAAGTTAACTTAAATATTTTAAATTAATGCATAAATGTTAACAATTTTTTCACTCTTTCAATTGAATGAAAAAAAACTATAATACCAATTTAATTATAAGAAAATGCCGCTATTAAAAAATATTAATTAAAGATGGAAAAATCCATTACTATTAAGGAAAATTCCATCATTAAAATATTTAGCGATAGAACTAGCAAGGAATATATGATATTGGTAAATGGTACTCTATAAAAAAGTTAATTATGGATTAAAAAAAATTATTATTAATTTCTTGTAATATCCCAAAATAGGATAAGAAAATTAAGTAAGATATTTTTTTAGAAAATCCTAATTTAAAAAATCCGGTAGGAAAAATTAGATGAAATTTGGAAGAATCGTGGAAGTAATTTGAGAATAAGCCCAACTAGAATAATTTTAAAAATTTTAATATGTATCAAAATAAATTAAAAATTCAACAATAGGTTTGGAAAAAATTCATTTAGGAATTTATTGAATTCTCAAAATCTGATAAACCGAAAATGTAGTAAATTAACTTTAAAATTTTACGATTAGCCTAAATTAATTTTATCAAAAGTGAAATTCCAAAAATTTTTAAAGGTTTATGGGTAAAAATGCAAGAAAGTAAAAAATTCAAGGTCAAATTATAATAAACCCTTTTATCTTTTTAAGTAATTTAATTTATATTTGTATTAGGCTAATTTGCCCTAATTTTTGGAGGCCTAAATCTAACTTTCAAGGCCCAAAAACATAAGCTTATGATTGACCCAAGCTTTCAAGGGAAGCTAAAGACCTAAATAAGAAAAAGGTAAAAGTTAGGGTTATTTTGTAATAAATCCTATTTATCTAATTTATGTAGATTAATTTTATTAGTTATAGGGGTAATTATTTTTTGAATCCCTAACCTTTTGGATGTGAAACCTAGCTTATCCAAGTTCCTAATTTTTTTTAACAATTTAATAAAAATTAGTAAGAAAATTATAGAAATTTATGGAGTTTTTTTAAATTTTGTATATAAATAAATAGGCTAGCCATTTGGAGCAGAAAAATGCAACTCCTTGGCTAGCCAAAATGTGCAAAGAGAGATGGAAATTAGTGGGAAGTCCAAGCCTTCAAATCTTCTTCAACTAGTAGCCTCATATAGGAAATATAAAATTTCTTCTAATTTCTTCAAAATTTCTTAAAGTTTTTCCTTCCTAAACTTTTAAAATTTTGATTTATTTTCATGAAGCTTCTTCTTATAGTTCTAAAGGGCTGCTGAAAACTAAGAGTGGAAAAAAATTTAGGTGAGTGCTTATTCTTTCCTACTTTTAGGCTTTTCCTAAGTAGAAGATATTATTGTTGATAGTTTGTGTTTTCTATGTTGTTATTTATGATATGATAATATATCGTTCTATTTTGAAATTATCTAAATGATATTATAATCATATGTTTTTCATAAGTTAATGTTATAAATAATGGAAAAAGGATTCATTAAAAATTATTTATGAAAAATAGAAATAAGAATTTGTGGAATTAAAACTAGCTTCTCTCATGTAGTGCTAAATAGAAGTTTAGGATACCTAGTGTAACTAAAGTTTTGAAATTTTTTAAAAATTAATTTTTTAGCATTATATGATTATAATTGGTGTTAGGATGAATGTAGATGAATTTAAGAATTTTTGAAAATTTTTAGGTAGGCGATAAGACAAATTGATGGTGAAATTCCTAATTTTATCCATTTTAGAATCCTAGACTAGTTGGTCTCGGGTTTCAATTTATTTAGCCCATCAAATGAATGATAAAAATTATGAAACTTTTATGATATGTCATTTGGGAAGTTAGCAAGCTTTTGGCAAGATTTGGTGGCAATAAGAGTTGATTTGGTTGCCTAAATAATAGCTTTATTTTAGCAGATTTAAAGTTATCCGAATTTAGTTGGTATAAGTTTTTGCTTTTAATACACTAGTAAACTTATGAAATTATTTGTACAACACTCAAGTTATATTTCATTCAATTAGAAATGTTTTGACAAAATTTGGTGACAATTAGATTTCATTTGATAAGTAAAAAAAAGTTTTAATTACATGTGCCCCTGTGCTGTCCTATTCTAAAATTCTTCTTTTAGGTTCTGAATGAACAGTACCTATGGAGCTATTTTAAGTAATTTCATTATTGTATCTTGTGTAATAAAATGTTAGAAAGGTTGGAACGTATTGTGGTAAAATTTAGAATGAATTTAAGAGCACAAAAAGAGGCTCCAAGCTATGACATAAATACAAGTTTGCTTGAAACTCCTTTAGAATTGTTAAGAAGGAATTTAAATGTATATGACACATTGGTGTAAAACATAAAATACTTAAGGCATAGTGGGTATTTAACTATACACTTAGAAGTGGATAAAATGGTTAATGTGTTAACATCCTATTATTGCTTATTATAAATTGAAAGGGGGGAGATATAACATCCTTCGCAAAGAAGGAGAGGAGTGGTTAGTAGTGGAAGGAAATGGCTGGTAGCTTAAAGCTTAGGGTGGCAAGGGATAAGATCAGATAAAAAATATAAGGTGACACTTGTATACCTATCATTGCCATTTTTTATAATGAATTGTATCAATAATATACATAAGGAAAATTCCTCATAAGAAATTGAATAGGAATTGTACATAATGAATCTTTTGTAATAAAGGTGATGAATACCACTCATTGAGTATATTTTATACTTATTCTTTGTTATGTATATTTAATGACAGATACTAACCATGGAGTCAAAGTAGTAGATTGATACTTGTATAATAACCTACCAATTTCTCTATAATGTTTATGGGATACTATCTAACATGGGTTTAGTTGTTGTAATATAAAATGTTTTCTTAATTATTATGTTTGTATAAATAGTATTTTTATGATGTATATATATGCACATATATATCTATATGTATATATATAGCTTTTAAACGTATAATATATGTAGTTTGGTTTTCTAAATTTAAATGTTTGCTTCTTCTACAATAATAATTTAATAAGGGTACCAGAGTGTTAAAGGCTTGTAAAGATATCTATTAGAAAGTTAGCACTAATTAGATATTTTTACACTAGTCACAATAATCATGAGATGGGTTGTGACATTTCTATCAATATATCGTAAAATGACAATGAAAGTGATGCATGTTAAATGAAATTAATGATTGATATTTCTATTGCTAATTTTGTAGTCAATGACAAAAGTTCCCTCCTTGAAATTTAAATTAGTGATAAATATTTCTATCGCTAAATATAATTTTAGCAATAAAATTATCTGTCTCTAATTTTAATTCATTAGTAAATTCCTCGTTAAAGCAAGACCTTAAATTTTCAATATACTATTTATTTTTGTAGTGATCTAAATAACAAAAATTTTACTTTATCAAATTTCGTAAAACCTAAATTCTAAACCCTTTTAACAATTAAATTAATACTCCAATCAAATTTCATAAAATAAATTTTTTTGGTAAAATAAAATTAAAGGTTCATATTTTATTTATATTAAGTAAAAAGGCAATAAAGTCAATAATTCTTAATATAAATCCTAAAAAAGGTTAATATCCAAGTCATGTACGTATGCAAAACTAAAACAAACATTATAAATCATTATATCTTGAACAACATGTGTATGTTGTGCTCATGTTGTTCAATCATTAACTATTAAGATGTAAATCATTTCTCCTAGGTTGCCATCATCTTGAATAACCTATGTTAAAATATTGAATTAAAATAGACAAATACAATCATATTTTAGTTCAATGACTGGTGACTCAATGGAGTGAATATGAAAGTACCATTGTGAAGAATGAACAAGTATTTCTAAGAGGGTTTGCTAAAATTGGCCTTAATGATTGAAATAATTGCCATTGTTTCAACTAGCCATTTCAATCCTTAAGGCTAATTTTAGCAAATGCTTGTAAAATTACCTACTCATTCTTCTTAACGGTACTTTTAAATTCACTATATTGAGTTTGTAGTAAATGAATTGAAATAAGATTTTATTTGCCTATTTTGATTCATTCACTACCAATGTAATAAAGTGAACCTTAGAGTACTAATAGAAAAAAAATATTACTCATAGTTTAACAAAGGTCCAATAGTAATAACTTTAGGAATTAAACTAGTTATAATAGATATGGAAGCTAGAAATTGTTTCAAGTATACCATAGTGTAGCACAATTTGAATTATTATTCATTTTCTCCATTATGTAGCCATTTTTGTATACCCAGTTCCTAACACCTTTTCTTCAAAGCTATAAGACCTATACCAAGATCCATGGCTACTTGTGTTATGGACATGTAAAAGTGACTTCTCCTCCTATAATTAGGAAAATCATTAAATAATCATAGTGAAGTAAAATAAAAGACTTGTAAGGTAGTTAAAAAATATGTTGTCTATGACTTACATATAATATAGAAAATCTTTAACCCACAAAACATCATTTTCCTTTTTCAACTTGAATATTCTATTTCATATCAAGTCATGAGTTACTTCATTCATTATTACTTCTTTCACTATCTCATTTTTACTTGGAGAAGTTGTGTCAACATTACCTAGTTTTCTCATATTTGGATATATAATTTCTTTTTCATTTAGTTCTCCTAAAAAAAGGTTATATCTTTGTTGATTTAAGTGGTGGTAGAGAGAAAGACTAACCCAAGGTCCTCTACGGTCCACTTGTGGATTGCAAATAGTAGCTAACAATATAATCTTTATTACATTGTTAAAAAGTAAGTGCAATCCAAAAGTAAGCCAAAAAGGATTTTGGGTTAGTTCTTATCCTTACCATTACCAAATTAGTAAAGGTATAACCTTTTTTTAGGAGAATCAAATGGGAAAGAAACAATATTGTTGGATATGAGAATACTAGGTATTGTTGACATAACTTTTCCAAGTAGCAGTGAGAAAGTAAAAGAAACAATAGTGAATAAAGTGACTTACTCGTTAATATAAAAACACATTTAAGTTAAAAAAAGGGATATGATGATTTTATAAGTTAGAGACCTTCTACAATATATTTAAGTTATAGATGACATATTTTTTAACTACCTTATAAGTTTTTTTTTAATTTTACTTCATTATGATTATTTGATGGTTTTTCTAATTATGAGAGGAGAAGTCACTTCTACATGCCCATAATACAAGTAGCCATAGAGCTAAGTGTGGTTCTCATGGCTTTAAAGAGAATATGTGAGGAATTGGGTATTTAAAGGTGGCTACATAATACAAAAAATGAACAATAATTCAAATTGCCTTACATTATGCTATACTTGAAGCAGTTCCTCGTTTTCATATCCATTGCACTAATTTAATTTCGAGAGTCACTATGATTGGACCCTCATTGAACTATAAACAATATTTTTTCCTATTGACACTCTTAGATTCACTTCATTGGTTGGTAGTAAAGGAATTGAACAAAAAACCATCAACAAATAAGCATAGGATAGTACTGCTAATGGGGAATTTGTCATAGGTCTTATCCTTAGAAACTGAACTTGTAAAATACAATAAAGTTAAATACTGTAGATCTTTCTTAATTTATAAGCTTGAACAAAGCAAGCTTTCATGTTCATATATTATGACAATATTCACAAGTCACATGTCAACTTATTCAATAAAGTAAGCAATTTAAAAAATGACATTGCATGGACATTAGCAAATAACAATTTTAGATTTTAGTTACATTATTATAATTATTATATAAAAAAGACCATCAACATATAATAGTTTAAGATTGTGATAATATTAACCATACATTTATATACATGAATTTTTAAAAAGTTTTAATTTTACCATTATATTACCCATAAATGTCTCTTATATTCTTGAGACATATTTCATAGACTTACAATATAGAAATACAATGAAATAATTTACAATGGATATTAACTTAAGAGTTAACTTAATTCAAATGGTTTTTTATTGAAGAGCGTTTGTAACTTCAAACTTTGAGCTTGAGCTTAGTGGAGAAGACTATAATAAAAGCATGCATAATGTGAAATTAAAGAGCATATTAACTTAAAAATTTGAACTTCCCTTATTGAATTCACAAAGTTCAAATGAGTTAACCATAGCCCAATTAAAATGTAAAAGTTCAGATTCAAGCGAAAATACGGAATAAATTTATACAAATTAGCAAAACCACAAACCTAAAATCAAAACCACATAGTTACATAAAACAAACATGGTTACCTGTATTTCCAAATAGCTCCAACATCATTGATTGCTGCATAATTGATTCTACCTTAACTTTAGTTTGTCCTTATGCATTAAGCTCTCCATTGACCCTAGAAATCAAGATAAAGATACCTTCCATAAAAGATAGCTATATATATGTGTATATGTGTGAAAGGTTAAAATTTTACTGGATTAAGTGAGTACAATTTATACTACTTCTTAAAAACCATTATAAAGTAACATATAATGGGAGAAACAAAACATGTTTTAGCAATAAAAAAGGGGGTAAGTCAAGTAAGATGAGATATACTTAATTAGATAATCATTGGTCACTTGCAATTTTAAGACTTGCGAAGATAAAAGACATGAGATCTTTTGAACTTAAAGGTGAAGATGTAAAAATCGAGGTGCAAACAAAGCATCAAGAGGCCATTCTACTAACATAACATAATAGTCCATCAAAATTACTTGAGATACATACTAAATTGAGAGATTAGAAATTCTTATTATACATTAACCTTGAACCATTCTTGTTGAGGCCTCTAATGTTTCCTTCAATAGATATGCTTGAAGTATGGCCAATTAAGCTCATATCAAGAGACTAAATGAAAAAAAAAATTATCCTAATATAAATGTAATAATGTTTTCACTTATGCCAAGAATCATTAAGATAATTAAAAACCATACATCACAAAAATGAGAAAGAAAAAGAAAAGAAAACCATAGTAACCAATAAGCAACTCCATTCAATGAATACTCACAATCTATAATACAAAAAATAATATTCTTAAATAAGAATTGGAAAACAAAAACTGTTAAGAAATGGAGTTCTTCCATGTTATCCAAAACAATTTAATAGCTAGAGGCATAATAATAATAATAATAATAATAATAATAATAATAATAATAATAATAATAATAATAATAATAATAATAATAATAATTTTTACAATGTAAAACTAACTATTCAAAACATGAAATAGATAGCATAAATTTATTTTTCATAATATATAATAGCACAAAATAGAAAGTACAAAATAAAAAATATAAAATTTATATATAAAATTTTTTAGCAAAAACATAAAGTATAAAATGCTATGAAGTATAAAACAAATAGCATAAATTTATTTTTCGTAATATATAACAAGAACTATATAAAAGTATAAAATAAAAAATATGAAATTATACTTAACAATATTTAGCCAAAAAATGAAGCATAAAATAGATAGGATAAATTTATTTTTCATAATATCTAACAAGCATAAAAAAAATATAAATTTTTTACAAAAAAAATAAAATATAAAATGATGTGAAGCATAAAATAGAAAACATCAATATACTTTTCAAAATACATAAATTTATCATTATAAATATCAAAAGTATAAAATAGCTAGCATAAATTTATTAAGAAAAAAAAAGCATGAAACATAAATCAAAAAGTAAAAAAAAAAGAAAAATAGAATTAATTTATAAGAAATTTATAGAAATGGAACTAAATAAAACTCATCTCAAAGGTAGCAATAGATGGTAGATAGACATAATGCAATAGTGGAAAATAGAGGAGAAAATGAGTGGGTTTGGTTGTGTGAACATATATATAAAGGATTTATCAATGGAGTTAGCAAGGGACTATTCCATTTTTAAAATCTCTAAATGAAATGATGCATTTAGGGTACAAATGGAATTAATGCTAGATAGAAAAACCTCTATTTGTAAATCTATCATTAATTTAAAAAAATCCATTGTTAAACAAAATTTCAAATTTTAGTCTAAAAATTTGCCATTAATTTGATCAATATTTTCATTGGTAACTTGAAACTTTAGTCTTTTTTCCCATTGCTAACTCCTTTAGTAAAAGATACAAAAAAAAAAAAAATAGCAATGATTGAGATTTTACTTAAGAAAATTCTAGAAATCTTCACTTTAGAAATAAATTTAGCAATAATATGAACAATCCATTGTTAAATTTAAAAAGGAAAGAGACTCTTGGAGTCTTGTTTTCTAATGGAAAAACTATCTCAAAATATATTGCTAAACTTTCATCATTGAATATGGATTTTCTTGTAGTGTACAAAGGGACATTTAAGTAATTTTAATGGAGAAACATTAATTTAAAATATTTAAATTAAGTCCACTCATTTTATTTTATTTCACAATAAATATACTCATTAAATTAATAAATTAATAAAAGTGACACCTATGATATTCTTTAATAAGAAATTGCTAATGTCCATATCTGTATGTGGAGCTTAGCTACCTCTATTTCTTCATTTAAGTAAACAATTATGCTAATAATTTAATAACAATGAAATAATGAAGGCTATTTGAGTAATTTAAATGAAAATATCAATTTAAAATATTTAAGTGAACTTCACTCATTTTCTTTTATCTCAATAATAAATATATTTATTAATTAAATTTATTACTGGTGATGGCAAATTAACTTTAATACTCTTTGTTATTTTATTAACATTAAATTAATAATATGATTTTTTTATTTAAATAAAAAATGAAGGTTAATAATCTTCATATAAGGATGTGAAGGAGTGTGCGTGTGCATTGCATATTAATTTAATGATAATAAAATAAATTTATGTATGTATTATATATAAATATATTAATTCTTAAATAAATTCACTTGAGAAATGTACCTCTAACCTATTTACTATCAATTAACTTAGCTTTTTACATAAACAAATTAAGTTACATTAGCCCAAAAAAATAAATTAGGCTATGTGTCCTCTTTTTGCCCTTATAAAAAATGTAACAACAATATTATACACAAATTTGCAAATTTAGATTGCTATGTAAAATTATGAATTTATATGTCAATAATATAATGTTACATGAACTATTGGACAAACATAAAGATAGTTCATTAACTAATTTAACTTTGTTTTATTGTAAAAGCAAATAAAGAAAATATGTTTACTAAAAAAAAAATGAAAGTGTTAAAAAAAGTTGTTTGACTTCAAAATTTAAACAAAATGAGTGAGAAAGGATTGGATTGACAACACTTTAACTTTATCCTTGAACTTTTGATGTGAATGTTAAATCTTTTATATTTATGGAAAAGATGGATCAAATTAAGGTAAAGAAGAAGTTTTGAAATTAGTTATTTTGTTAGTTATTTATTTATTGTTATTTTCCTTATTTTTATTAAGTACCACATTAGATAAGATAAAAACTTTAAGTTTAGGAGTTTAGTATAAATAGTTTAAATTCCATATCACTTAATTTTAGTAGTTAATTTTCTTAGGATTAGTGTGTGTATATATATATTTATACATATATATACACCCCATCGGAAAGTTTAGTCATTTAATATTCAATTTAGATATTAATAAAGTATTATTATTTCTACTTTTAATGTGCTAATAATTTTATTTTCCCACTTTCATTGTCCATCTTGCATTAATGGCATTAAAGCTCAGTCAACTATCTGAAGTTTAAGATTAAAGGTTTGAGATGGTGATTAGTGATAATAGTAAAGATGGAAACAACCATTCCACTAATGGCGATTCGAGGATGAAAGCTTTTTAGGTGATAATGCAAGCTCAAGAAGAAAGGATGACTTGTGAACTTCGTGAGATCCGTGACATGCTTATCAATTTAGGAATAGATGCCAACAAGTTTCAGAGAGATGATAGAGACAAAACATTATAGAAAATGCTTTTTGCTAACCTATTAATCATTATAAACCTAGAGATTTAAAAAGAGAAACTGGTAATGAAGGCTTTGAAAATGAAGCTAGAGACATGGATGACTTCTGAAGAGTTCACAACTGAATTCATGGTGGAGATAGAAAATGGAAGCCATGCAACAACTATCAAACTAACAATCATTAACAAAAGCTAAAAGTTTATGATGAAGATTCAGACTTTAGATATGAAGAATATTAGATAAAGATATGACAAAATTGAAGAAATGAAAACTATTGTAAAAAGATTGATCTTCCTAATTTTAGTGGCATCCTCAACATTGAAGGCTTTCTAGATTGAACTTATGAGGTGGAGATTGTATTCACTATGATGGTCATTCCAAATAATAAAAGAGTGAAGCACGTTGCATGCAAGCTTAAAGGATGAGTAGCTACTTGGTGGGACAATCTACAAAATAATAGTCAAAACTAAGTAAAAGAACCTATAAAAACATGGTTGAAGATGAAAAAAATTTTCCAAGGAATATTTCTTCCTCCATATTATTAACAATATCTTTTTCAACAATATCACAATTGTGTTTAAAATAATCAAATTGTAACTCAATAAACTAAAGAATTCTTTAAACTTTTAGCATGATACAACTTATTAAAGATAAATAAATAACAAATGACTCATTACATCAATGGCTTATATTTCAAGATTAGAAACAAGATGTCTTTAACTCCAATTTGGATAGTTGATAAAGCATATAACATTGCATTAAAGGCAAATATGTTGTTATTATAACCATTTGTAGATTCTTCAACTATACATTCGTCCTTTTCAATACATGCCTGAATAAGCCAAAATAAAGAGAAACCAAATGCAAGTAAAGGAGGTTAATCATTAAATTTTAATCTATAAACCAACATAGATGCAAATAGAATGATGAAACTTATCAAATCCATATAATCAAATGTAACAGCTAAGAATCCTTATGCTAAGCCCATGCTGAGCAAGTGTTTTAAATGCAATGAACCTGGATATCGATCTAATGAATGCATGAATCCATTAATATAGTAGATTATAATGAAGATGTGAATGAAAAAAAGTGATGATTTTGAAGATAGAGAGTAGGAAAACATTGAAATTGCTAATGAAAAAGGAAAACACATATATAATGGGGTTTAAAAGCTATTATACACTCCAAGGCAAGAGGATCCATCTTAATGCAACAAGAATTTTCAATTATAATGTTCAGTTAATCAAAAAGTATGTGATCTAATTATATACAATGGATGCAATAAGATTATTGTATCAAGTGCATTAGTTAAACATCTAAAGTTGCTAACAAAAACTCATCCTATGCCTTACTAAATTAGATGGATAAAGAAAAGACTTACTATAAACGTGACAAAAATTGTAAGGTTCTAATCTCAATTGAAAAAATTACAAGAATGAAGTTATTTGAAATGTGATTGACATGGATGCTTGCTACCTTTTGCTTGGAAGACCATGACAACATAATGTAGATGTAACTTTTTATGGTAGTGATAATATTTATACATTCTTGTGGAAAGACAAGAAAATAGTTATTCTTGACATCGATAAAATTTAAACATAGCCAAAGCTTCTAAAGGACAATGAAAATCATTTCTCACTATTTTGAACTTTAAAGAAGAATTTGTTAAAGACATTAAAGAAGTTCAAGATTCCTTTGCACTTGTTGGCAAAAAGGGAGGAACTTTTGACATCAGTATACCTACCCTACTACAATTTTTGTTAGAAGAATTCAAAGATGCCATTCTAGATGATTTAGCTAATGGACTTCCACTAATAAGGGATATTCAATATCACATTGATTTAATTCTAGGAGCAAGTCTACTAAACTTGCCACATTATCATATGAGCCTTATACAGAATGAAGTTTTGAAAGAGAAGGTAGAGGAATTAATTAGGAAAGGATACATCTAAAAAAGCATGAGTCAATATGTAGTTTCTACCTTGTTAACACCTAAAAAAGATAAAAGTTGATGTATGTGTATTGACAGTCATGCCATTAATAAGATAATTTTAGATATAGTTTTTCAATACATTGACTAGAAGACATCTTAGATCAATTTCAAGGCTTAATAATGTTTTCCCAAATTAATTTAAGAAATGGATACCATTAAGTTTGCACAAGACTAGATGATGAATGAAAAATAACTTTTAAAATGAGAGTGTCTTATATGAATGGCTAGTGATGCTGTTTAGGCTATCTAATACATCGAGTACTTTTATACATCTTATGAATTGAGCACTTAAGCCATTCATTAGAAAAATTGTTATTGTCTGCTTTGATGATATCATAATATGTAGTAAGAGTGTAAATCAACACAAGAGTCACTTGAAAAAAGTTATAAATATTTTTCATAAACTAAATGCTTGATCTTTGTAGGATTTATCACAAGCACTTAAAGGATACATATTGATAAAGAAAAGGTGAAGAATGGCCGACACTAAAGAATATTAATGAAGTTAAAAGCTTCCATTGTTTATCAATATTTTATTGAAGGTTCATTCAAAACTTCAATAATATTATTGCATTAATCACTAATTGTTTAAAGAAAGGAAAGTTTTTATAGGTTGAAGAAGCTAAGAAGAGTTTTATCAAGATAAAAGATAACTATAGCTCCAGTATTAATAGTACCTAGTTTCAAGAAACTATTTGAGGTTAAATGTTATGCAAGTGGAGTTGGAATTAAGGGAGTTCTTTCACAACGAGCTCAATCACTTTCTATAGCAAGAAACTTAATGAAATAGGAAGAAAATGATCAACCTACAAGCAAGAGCTATATGCAATACTACAAACATTACACCATTAGGAGTACTACTTGATTCCTAAAGATTTTGTCATTTACTCAAACCATGAAATATTAAAATATTTCAAGAGCTAAAAACACCTAAACAAGATGCATGCAAGGTAGGCATCATACTTAAAGCAATTTATATATGTGATCAAGCACAAGTTAAAAGCTTCTAATTGTGTTGTAAATGCTTTAAGTAAAAGAGCAGCTATACTTATTATTCTTAGAGGTGAAGATAGTGAACTTGAATGCCTAAAAGAATTGTACTAAATAGATGAAAACTTCAAAGACATATGGGAGAAGTACTTATTGAAGCAACCAACAAGTGAGTTTTATGTGTTAAAAGGTTACTTATTTAAAGGAAATAAACTCTGCATCCCAAGGGTGTCTTTTAGAGACAAGATTATTTGTGATCTTCATGGAGAAGGCTTTAATGAATATCTTGGAAGAGACAAGACAATAGCCAACATAAAGAAAGACACTATTAGCCACAACTGGAAAAAAGATGTAAGGAACCTCATGCAACAATGCCCTATTTATCAAGTTTGTATGAGGCATACTTAGAATATAAGACTTTATATAATATAAGACTTTATATACCACTACCTACACCAAATGACATTCGAGAAGATTTATTAATATATTTTGTGCTAGGATTATCTAGAACACAATGTGGTAAAAATTTTATTTTTGTAATGTTATATAGATTTTCAAAGATAGCACATTTCATCCTCGTACATAAGACTTTTAATGCTATGTATATTGCAAGACTATTCTTTTAAAAGATTGTTAGACTTTATGGTGTTCCTAAAACCATCACATTTGATAGAAATTCTAGATTTTTATCACATTTTTGGCTTACCCTCGAAAGTCTAAAGTTTAGTAACATAACTTATCCCTAAATTGATGGCAATTTGAGGCAACAAATAGAACTTTGGAAAATTTTATTTGTAGCATTTATGGAAATAAGCCAAAACAATGGGATTTTGCACTAGCTTAAGTTAAGTTTTCTTATAAGTTATAATAGTGTAAAGCATAACAAGATTCTCACCTTTCTTCATTGTTTATAGGAAGGTTTCAACACACCTATTAGATTTGGTTTAGCTACCTAAAATTTCTAGTTTGAGAGTAGTTGCCAACCATATGGTAGAACAAGTTTAATTTGTTTAAGAAGTTAAAAAAAAGGATTGAAATTTTGAATGAAAACTACAAAGTAGCAGCAAATAAGCATAAAAGAAACAAAACATTCCAAAAAGGAGATATGATTATGGTTTTCTTAAGAAAAAAGAGATTCCAATTGGAAAATACAACAAGTTATAACTAAAGAAGTATAAGTCATATAAGATTCTAAAGAAAATCAATGATGATGCTTATATTATTGATTTGCTTGATGATTAGGGAATTTCAAAAACTTTCAATGTTGCTAATTTGTACAAGCATTTTCCTTTTGAAGAGTTAACATATTCAGAAATTAACTCGGGATTAAGTTTTTCTCAAGGAAGAGGGACTGATGTAGATGCTAAATTTTTTAAGTTTATAGAAAAGATTGATCAAATTAATGATAAGAAAAAAAATTCTAAAATTAGTTATTTTGTTAATTATTTATTTATTATTAATTTTCTTATCTTTATGAAGTTCCACATTAGGTAGGATAAAAACTTTAAGTTTAGGAGTTTAATATAAATAGTTCAAATCCCATATTGCTTAATTTGGTGGGTATTTTTCCTAAGATTAGTATATATATGTACTTCATTAAGAAGTTTTAATCATTTAATATTCAATTCAGATATCAATAAAATATTATTATTTTTATTTCTAGGGCATTAAAATTTTTATTTTCCCACTTTCACTTTCTATCCTGCATCAATTTTGGAATAATTTTAAAGTTACTCATTACTATTTTCCTCATGATTTCAAAGTTAATTATCTATTGAGAATAATCACAAAAAGACTAATTAATCAATAAGGATAAATCATACTTGCTAACAAGGATTCCAATTTCATTTTACAAGCATCAAATTTTATGGACTATATTTAATTATTTTCTAAGACATAGATAGATAAAGAGATGTATTTATTGTAGGCATCAATTAGGATAATGATTTTGAAAATTAAAGCATACAAAATTCCTTTTTCTTAACAAAGTTTATATCTGAAAATTTTTATTTATTGATAAATAAAATCTCCTAAAAATCAATATGCCCTTCACCGGAACACGGAAAGAGATATACATATAAACTAATGAATGTGTTCCTATTTATTAAGTGGCTTAAACTATTCTCTCAATTTCTTTTACTAATTAATTCTCATCCAAAAAACTTTTGCTGGCACAATAAATGAATGCCGGTCTTTAAAAGTGCAATGCTCATAACCGGGCATTTGCCTTTAGGGGCCAAAATTTGGTACCATGGATTTGGATTGGCATCTGCTCACATGCTTCGCATTTCTTGCATTTGACTTTACTGATAAATAAATGAATAAATTAAATTTATCTTCATATTTAAACTAATTATAGCTGCATTTTTATTTTTAAAAAGATAATTTTTTTTTATTTTTCAAAAATAAAAAAGTGGCTGTATGTTTGAAATAGAGAAAAAGGTGATAAACGAAAAAAAAGTTAGTATATGTTTTTAAAAATAGAATAAAAATTGAATATAACTATATTAAATTCTTAAAAAACTGAATGCCATTTGCCCCTAAATAAATTAGTACAAGAAATAGTAGAAATATATTGAATTAATTTTAAAAAAAATGTTCGCTATCAATTTAGAATCAGTTTACTAAATTTCAGGTTAATGGAGTGTCGCTGTCACTTTAATTTTTTTTTTTTAATAAATAGGTTATTCTCCTGCACTCTCTTAAAATAGAGAGTGACTTCTGAAAAAAAAGGTCATTCTCCTACACTCTCCTATCAATACAATTTCTACAATTTTTTTTGCAAAATTTTACAATTTTTTCAGAAGATCCTACAATTTTATTTTATAAGGCTCCTAAAATTTATATGCTGCAATTACCTCTATTCACATTACAATTTTTTCATAAAATCTTACAATTTTTTTATAAAGTTCCTAAAATATATATGCTGTAATCATCACTATTCATGTTACAAGATTTATGAAACATATAAAAAATTATAAAATTTAAGTGAGTAATTGCACTTTATAATTTTTGTCATTGTAAAAAAAAAAAATACAAACCTCATATAAAATGTGAGGAATTTTGTAGAATTTGCAATTTCACGCGGGTAGTACAAGAGTAAACCCTTATAAATATATCCATAGCATATGATTAATATATCACAAATGCCAAACGTCAACATGAAATTATTACAGATAATGGTTAGGAGCACCTGTTTGTTCGAACTTTAAATCTAATTTCTTAATATTTTTACCCAATTTCCAAATTAAATTTTGCATGATGTTTGGTTCACAAACCTTTTCTTTTTCACGTTTTGTCAAATATTTTAGAATAATGTTAAATTCCTATACTTCATTTAAAATTAATAAAAATTTACTTCAGAATATTTTTAACCTAATATTTGTTAAAAAATTACACTTTACTTATTTGTGATTTTTCTAATTTTCATTTAATTTACATGTATTTTTAAGCATTATAATTTGTCTACGTATACTTTCTAATATTAACATTTTGCTTACATAAACTATTTTCCATCCAATTTTTGAGAGAATGTTCCATAAAAGTAAGCTAAGTGAATTTGGAGGAAATTATAATGGAATAAATTTTGGGACCTTAATTTAGATCTACACAATATATGTTATTATTATATGCTTTAAAAAATTATCATTAATAGAATAAATGAATTTTGTTATCTACAAACAAGAAGAATTTTTGTTATTCTTTTATCCATTTCTTGTATTGTAATATATATATTTTTGCTCATTTAAGATGTGTTATTGGAATAAGGAAAAGACTAATATGTTTTTAATCACTATCGCAAATTTTTGAAATAAATTCACATAAATATAAAAAATTTATACTTTTATCCACACATGGTTTCATCCAATTTTAGTTAACTCACACATTATTGAATTTTCCGTTAAAAATTGGATGGGAAAAAATTTAGGTAAGCAAACTGTTAATAATAGAAAGCATTAACAAGAAATTGTAACATTTGAAAATACAGATAAATTAAGTGAAAATCAATGAAATTATAAATGAGTAAAATGTAATTTTTCCATTTTTTTAAAGATTCTCATGGAAAAGGTAGGCACCTTATATTCTTAACACATGAGAATGTTTTCTTGGTATAGAAAGATTATTTTACACATCCTTTCATTCATGTCTTACCACCATTGCCACCTTAAACCACCATCATCTGTTGCTATTAACTGATAAATGCACATTTGCACTTATATTTTATGTGTTTCATCACTTATTTATTTAGGATTTTGTGCAAATTAATTAGAAAAGGATACTTAAATGCTTGATATTTTGTTCTCAGGTTTTGAAGTGACTCATTAGAGTATTAGAAAAGGATCCGGAGCCAAAACCATGCAAATTATGGAGAATCAAAGTAAATTCGCTCATTTGACAAAGAACACAAGGTATGGGAACCCCATGTGGATGGCAATGTATCTTTCTGTGTATTTCAAAACCTTACTGAGCCGCTTGTAAAAGAACACAGGGGTTAACACGAGTCGTGTCAGACCCCGTGTAACATACTGCCTGACCCCTCGTAAAAAAAAATACGGGTAACAACACGGAGATTGTCAGACCCCGTGTACCATATTGCCTGACCATTTGCAAAAGAACACAGGGTACAACACAGGCCGTGTCATACCCCGTGTACTTTACCCATATAAGTTTTATGCAGAGAATTTGCAAAAGGGAGAGATGGAGCTGAAAATTAAAGAGAGAGCCGTTAGTAGAAACCTTAGGAGAGACCTAAAGACACTGAGGGTGACTGCTAGCCTTGGAGGATTGGATTAAAGCAAAGGATTGAAGATTCAAGTAAGGAATTTGTAGAGCTTCATGACTAGTTTGATTCCCCTCTCTATTTTCTGGTTTTCTGCTGGTTTTGTAATGAACTCACATTAAACCTCAGTGCTTAGCTGGGGTAGACTTGTTCTTAAATTTATGGATTTGATTTTAATATAATCTAACTTGATTTATTGTTAATTTATGATTTGATTATGCTATTTTGTAATTCAACAATCCAATACTTCTGGAATATTGGATTTGTGTAAAGGATTAATTGATTTTAGGTTAGAATGACTAATTAATTAATCAGACCTTGCATAATCATTGAGAATCTCTATTAGACTTAGGAATTAAGCTAATTGGATTCTTTTGCACAAGATGAAATGTCTAAAATTGGATTCTTAAAGCACTGTTAATGCAATCTAGGTGAATGATTACTAGAGAAATTCTAGGCACTTTACTTATTGGTTAGTAGCTAGTAGCTTTGCAATGAGGTATAATTTATTTTCGATAATATAGCAATCTAAATTAATAGTAAACCGGGCCAGAAGATTATCTTCATTCCATAATGAATAGCACAAGGAAACCCTAAAGTTAAGTACACTTTCACCCTATTTGGATTAAATCTTTACTTAATTGATACTAGTTCCATTTGCTTCCTTTTTGATAACTGAACTTTGTTTTGCATTTTACTCTTAATTCTCAATCACAATTAGTACACCTAGATAATTTACCTTGAAATTCAGTTAGTATTCAACACTTAATCCCTATGGAGACGATAGCTTTTATACTATAACTCGACTAAACTCATGCACTTGTGGGCTCACGTCAAGTTTTTAGCATCGTTGCTGGGGATTGAAACTAGTTAATATTAACAGAAACTTTTGAGTGAATTAGACTAGGCGATTCATTTTCTTTTTAGTTCTTAATTCATCTTGTTCTGATTTTCTTATTTTTATATAGAATATCTTTCTTATTTTGTTCTGTTCGAGTATTACCTATTCTTTTTGCAGAAAATTTTATATATGCAAAGGAGAAGTTTTGAAGGAATTCTTAACTTAGATCTGAAAATTGAAAGAACTCTGCTTAGGAGAAGGAGAGAGCAAAAACCAGTACATATCCAAGAGCCAATTAACCTGGAAACAATGATTGAAGGCATGGATAACAGGTCCCTTAGAGAATTTGCAGCACCTGACGCAACTAGGCTTCAATCTAGTATAAGGAGGCCTACCGTTGAGGCTAACAACTTCGAATTAAAGCCAGCTCTTTTGTCTATGGTGTAGCAAAACCAGTTTGGTGGAGGACCAATGGAGGATCTTAACCTCTGCATTCAGATTTTCTTAAAATATTGTGACACAATCAAGATAAATGGTGTGACAGCGAATGCCATCAAGCTTAGACTCTTCCCATTCTCTTTAAGGGATAGAGCAAGGGCTTGGTTACATTCTTTACCAGCAAGATCTATTACCACATGGGAAGAGCTACTGAGGTCTTTTCTGTCACGATATTTCCCTCCAAGCAAGACTGCTCAATTGAGGAATGAAATCACCACATTCTTTCAAAGAGAAGGGGAATCTCTATTTGACGCTTGGGATAGATATAAAGAACTTTTGAGGTTGTGCCCACATCATAGGCTAGAGAAATGGCTAGTTCTTCACACTTTCTACAATGGTTTGAGCTATAATACCAAGCTTACTGTGGATGCTACTGCTGGAAGTGCTTTGATGAACAAAAGGTTGGATGAAGCATATGAATTGATTGAGGACATGGCCTTGAACCACTACCAATGGTCAAATGAGAGAGGGTCTTCAAGGAAAGCTCTAGGTAAGTATGAATTAGATGCTTTTAATCATTTGTCGGCTAAGGTAGATGCACTAGAAAGTCTAGGTAGCAAAGTAGATACACTTATGACTAAATTTGATAAATTTCAAGTTAATAGTGTAAATATTACAAGTGCTACTGACCTTCCTTGTGAGATTTGTGGTATGACAGGTCACATGACAACTGAGTGTAAATTGGGGCAGGATTTCACTGAGTAAGTGAATTATGTGCACAACAGTGGGTATGAACAGAAGAATCTGAATGAACCCTTTGAAAATACCTACAACCCATCATGGAGGAACCACCCAAATCTATCCTACAAGCCTAACCAGCCATACAACACTCAAAACACTCACAATAGACCACCACCACCTGGTTTTCAAAATCAAAGACCCTATAACCCATCAGCTCAACCTTCTTCTACTTCTAAATTAGAAGGCCTCCTAGAGAAATTTCTCATTTCCTAAGAGAAAACTAATGAAGAGTTTAAGCAACATGGTAGATCCATGGAGGACTCCATTAGGTAATTGTCCTTCCAAGTTGACTCATTAGCCACACATGGAAAAATGTTAGAGACCTAAATAGCTCAACAAGCTTCTACTTCTTCTTCCAGAGCTTTTGGTCAACTTCTTGCTTAACCTGAATCAAATCTCAGGAAGCACTGTAAGGCAATCACTTTTAGGAGTGGGAGGCTATTGAAGGTTCCAAATACTACTCAAGAAGGTGAAGAAGAGATGGTTGAGGGAAAAGTGCAGAAAGAAGGTAAAAAGGCTTCAAATCCTGATTATGTTGAAGTGAAAGAAGGGGAATTACCTGAAAAGCCAAAGTATGTCCCTCTAGAACCATACAAACCGCCTATCCCTTATCCTTAAAGACTATCAAAGACTAAACTTAATAAGCAGTTTGGGATGTTCTTGGAAGTATTGAAAAAATTGTATATCAATATCCTTTTCACTGATGCTCTTTCACAAATGCTGTCATATGCAAAGTTCTTGAAGGACATCCTCTCAAACAAAAGGAAGTTAGAGGAATATGAGACTGTAGCCCTAACGGAGGAGTGTAGTGCCATCATCTAGAATAAACTACCTCATAAACTCAAGGACCCAGGCCGCTTCTCCATTCCTTGTGTGATTGGAAATGTTCTTATTGATCGGGTATTGTGTGATTTGGGAGTAAGTGTGAGCCTCATGCCACTGTCAGTTGCAAAGAGACTGAATATAGAAGAAATGAAGCCCACCATAGTTTCACTTCAGTTAACAGACCATTCTGTGAAATACCCAGTAGGTATACTTGAGGATATACCTATCAAGGTTGGTAAGTTTTTCATTTATGTTGATTTTGTTGTACTTGAAATGGAAGAGGATACACAAATCCCTATCATTTTGAGTAGACCTTTTTTTGCCACTGCGGGTGCTTTGATTGATGTCAAAAATGGAAAGCTTTCATTATCTGTGGGAGATGAAAAAGTTGAGTTTAATTTGAATGAATCAATTAAATTACCTGTTTGTGAAGATTTAATATGCTAGACAAGGTTGTGAAAGAAAACATTCTCATGGGGTGCCTTCAAGATCCACTTGAAGCATGTCTAGTGACATATGAAGTTGCTGAAAATGAGGAGATTGCTGTGTATGTAGAATTTTTGGAGGCAAACCCACCACTTTCCCTCCCTGAAGCAATTGAATCATTGGAAGTGAAGTATAAGAATCCCTCAACTGAGGAAGAGACACCATCTAAGGTAGAATTGAAACCTCTCCCATCTACCCTCAGGTATGAATTTCTAGGACCCTACTCCACTTATCTTGTGATAGTAAATGCAAATCTAAATGCCCTTGAAACAAAAAAATTGCTTAGGCAGCTTAGATCACATAGAAAATCTTTAGGGTATACAATTTATGACTTGAAAGGAATTAGTCCTTCAATATGTATGCATAGGATATTGGTTGAGGAAGATAGTAAGCCCTCCATTGAACATTAGAGAAGGCTAAATCCAAATATGAAAGAAGTTGTAAAAAAGGAAATAGTGAAGTTGCTAGATGCTGAGGTAATTTACCTAATTTTAGATAATCAGTGGGTTAGTCCGGTACATGTTGTTCCTAAGAAAGGGGGATTAACTGTAGTAAAAAATGACAATAATGAGCTAATTCCTACTAGGACTGTCACGGGTTGGAGGATGTGTATAGATTATAGAAAATTGAACAAAGCAACCCGAAAAGACCATTTTTCTCTCCCCTTTATTGATCAAACTTTAGAAAGGTTAGCTAAGCATTCACATTTCTATTACTTGGATGGTTATTTTAGTTTCTTCCAAATTCCTATACATCCAAATGATCAAGAAAAGATCACATTTACATGTCTTTATGGCACTTTTGCATATAGGAGAATGCCTTTTAGTTTATGTAACGCTCCTACTACATTTCAACATTGTATAATGACTATTTTCTCTGATTTTATTGAAAACATCATGGAGGTCTTTATGGATGATTTTTCTGTATATGGTACTTCCTTTGATAATTATTTGACTAATTTATCTCAAGTGCTGCAGAGATATGAAGAGGTAAATTTAGTACTCAATTGGGAGAAATGCCATTTTATGGTAAGAGAAAGGATTGTCCTTGGTCATCAAGTGTCAGAGCATGGTATTGAGGTAGACAAGGCTAAGGTGGAAATCATAGAGAAATTACCTCCCTCAACTTCTATAAAGGGAGTGAGGAGTTTTCTGGGACACGCTGGTTTCTACCGACGCTTTATCAAGGATTTTTCTAAACTTGCCAAACCTTTAACTAACTTGCTTGCAAAAGATGTTGTCTTTAATTTTAATCAAGATTGTTTGGATGCATTTTATAGGTTAAAGAAAGCCTTAATTTCTGCCCCAATCATGCAAGCACCGAACTGGAATCTACCATTTGAGGTGATGTGCGATGCTAGTGACTATGCAGTAGGAGCGGTACTCGGACAAATGAAGGATAGGAAGGTTCATGCCATATACTATGCCAGCAAGACTTAGTTTAAGGCTTAACTGAATTATGCCACAACTGAGAAGGAACTTCTTGCAGTAGTTTATGTAGTTGACAAGTTTCGATCCTATTTGATGGATTCTAAGGTGATAGTCTTTACGAATCATGCAACAATCAGATACCTTTGGAGCAAGAAAGAAGCTAAGCCTAACCTAATCAGATGGATTCTTTTGTTACAAGAATTTGATTTACAAATTTGAGATAAAAAGGGTACAGAGAATGTTATGGCTGATCACCTTTCAAGGTTGAAGCAAGAGTTAGAAGATGAGGTAAACAAAGAGATGCCAATAAATGATTCGCTTCCAGATGATTATCTGTTGGCTGTCTCTTCTTCAGCTATCCCATGATTTGCTGACTATGTTAATTACATCGTGAGTGG
Organism: Sindora glabra; assembly: GCA_020226215.1. Classification (NCBI taxonomy): domain Eukaryota; kingdom Viridiplantae; phylum Streptophyta; class Magnoliopsida; order Fabales; family Fabaceae; genus Sindora; species Sindora glabra. Next base: position 53,542,956 of record CM035232.1, on the reverse strand, counting down.
TGTTTTGCCTCCAGATGCAGGATATCAGCAGAAAAAGAAGTTCTTAGTAGAGGTGAAATATTATTTTTGGAATGATCCTCTTATCTATAGAAGATGTGCTGATGGCTTGCTCAGAAGGTGTATGCCTCAAAAAGAAATTGCTAGTATTCTGTTCATTGTCACTCCTCCCCCTATGGAGGACATTTCGGCACCTCAAGAACAGTTACAAAGATTGCCCAGGTAGGTTTCTATTGGCCAACTCTATTTAAGGATGTTCATCATTATGTGACTTCATGTGACCAATGTCAGAGAGTTGGTAGTATATCAAAAAGGCACAAGATGCCTTTGAACAACATTTTGAAAGTCGAAATATTCAATGTCTGGGGAATTAATTTCATGGGACTATTCCCACCTTCTTGCAGTAACAAATATATACTTGTGGCGGTTGATTATGTTTTCAAATGGGTGGAGGAAATTGCCACTTGGACATGTGATGCAAAAGTTATAATTAAATTCTTTAAGAAGGTGTTGTTTCCTAGATTTGGGATACCTAGAGCAGTCATCAGAGATGGAGGGTCTCACTTCATTGCTAATCAATTTCAATCCCTCTTGAAAGAGTATGGTGTAACCCATAAGATCTTTACTCCATATCACCCACAAACCAGTGGGCAAGTGGAGCTTTCAAACAAAGAAATCAAGAGCATATTAAAGAAGACTGTGTCTAGATCAAGGAGAAATTAAGCCCTTAAGTTGGATGACGCCTTATGGGCCTACAGGACTACTTTCAAGACTTCCATTGGAATGACACCATTTAGGCTTATTTATGGGAAGCATTGTCATTTTTCGGTAGAGATTGAATACAAGGCATATTGGGCAATAAAGTTGTTAAACTTTGATTTACAATCTATTGGGGAGAAAAGAAAGCTTCAACTTCTTGAACTTGAAGAACTGAGAAATGATGCTTATGATAATGCCAAGATATACAAAGAAAGAACTAAGATTTGGCACGACAAGCACATTCTCATAAGGGAATTCCATGAAGGAGACTTGGTATTGTTATTTAGTTCCAAATTTAAGCTCTTTCCAGGGAAGTTCAAAATAAGGTGGACTAGGCCATTTCATGTGAAAAAAGTGTATCTATTTGGAGCTGTAGAAATTTGGAGTAAGAGCACTGACAATTTTAAGGTTAATGACCAGAGATTGAAATACTATGTTGCCGGGCCATCGATAATGGCAGCTCCAGACTGATTGAAACAGGGGTCGAGCTTATGACCTTAAACAAGTGCTTCTTGGGAGGCAACCCAAGCAAATTTTTCTATTTTTATTGCTTTTAATCTTCATTTTTCCCATTTTTTCTCTGAGTTTCTAACTAGTTTGAGGCATATAAGTTATTGGTTATTGATTTAAGATGCTCATTTGTTGCACTTGGTCTTTGTTTCTGGGTAAATTAGGCATATATGCATTTTTATTGTTCATTTTCGTGCATAGAAGGCTCAAAATGCATTCCAGTGAGATACACGACGTAGAACACGGGCCGTGTGAAACCCGTGTACCTCACTGTCTAGTTAGTATTGAAATTTTTTGCATTTAATGGCATTCCAGTGAGATACACGGGGTATAACACGGGGCGTGTCGAACACTGTGTACCTTACTGACTGAACCAATGATAAGAATTTTTGAACATAAGAGCCTTCCAGAGAAGAACATGGGAGTCAACACGGGCCGTGTCAAATCCCGTATACTATTGCAAAGTCTTCAAAGAGCCTTCCAGAGAGAAACACGGGGTACGACACGGGGTATGTCAAACCTCTTGTATTTTTGCGAAAACCCCTATGTATAGTTATTCTTCAGAATACCCATTCGCAGAAGAACACGGGGTAAAACACAAGCTGTGTCATACCCTGTGTTCCTAGGCGGACGAGCTTTTAATGGCCGAAACTCCTCCATTTTCCTTTGTCTTCTTCAGCACCCACCATGACCTACTTTTTCTATACTCATTTTCGGCCATTCTTTTCCCAAAATACACCGATTAAAGTTTTTTACTTGGCTATTTAAAGCAATTTTACCATTTAATCTTCTATTTAATCGGTCCAATTGCAAGATTTAGGTTCCTCTTGGGCTTCAACCAGTAACTTAGGATTTTTTTTTAAATTCACGAGGTAAGAGCCTTTCCCTTGAATTCTTTGAAGATATTTGCAATTACTTGTGTTTATTGGGCTTCAATGAATGGTAGGACTTATAGGAATGTTCATATCCTCAGAATTTTTCTTGGGCTAGATCTTACTGATTGAAGTTAAATCCTTTAGAGTTTAATGTTTACCTGGGGAACTTGATTGCATGATTTACCTTATTTGATTTGCTCACTTACTTGCATTGATGACATCAAGCTTTGAATTACACTTCCTTTGACATTGGATAGATATTAGAATTGCTTGCTAAATTTCTAGCCTTGAATTCTACTAATTAACACTATCTGAACCTAGGCGGACGAGCTTTTAATGGCCGAAACTCCTCCATTTTCCTTTATCTTCTTCAGCACCCACCATGACCTACTTTTTCTACACTCATTTTCGGCTGTTCTTTTCCTAAAATACATCGATTAAAGTGTTTTACTTGGCTATTTGAAGCAATTTTACCATTTAATCTTCTATTTAATCGGCCTAATTGCAAGATTTAGGTTCCTTTTGGCCTTTAACCAGTAACTTAGGATTTTTTTCTGAAATTCATGAGGTAAGAGCCTTTCCCTTGAATTCTTTAAAGATATTTGCAATTACTTGTGTTTATTGGGCTTCAATGAATGGTAGAACTTATAGGAATGTTCATATCCTCAGAATTTTTCTTGGGCTAGATCTTACTGATTGAAGTTAAATCCTTTAGAGTTTAATGTTTACCTAGGGAACTTGATTGCATGATTTACCTTATTTGATTTGCTCACTTACTTGCATTGATGACATCAAGCTTTGAATTACACTTCCTTTGACATTGGATAAATATTAGAATTGCTTGCTGAATTTCTAGTCTTGAATTCTGCTGATTAACACTATCTGAACCTAGAATTGTACAATTTATAGTGAAACTCTTAAAATTCTCTCTCACATTCTAGTTTTCCCTTACAGATCATGTCAAAAAGACATAAGATGGCTGTTAAGAGGACCTTTAAAGGCAGTACTTCTAGAGGGACCTCTTCTAGAGGACCAGCTACCTCCCAATTCTTAGAATTCACAGATGATGCCCATATCCAGGCATTTAATAGACACAGAGACCGATCATTTGTGGAAGGTTAATACATAGATTGGGCAGTCTTGAGGGAGTTTGGCCTTGAGGACAAGATCAGAGACCTCATTAGTGTAGGTGCTTGGGAGACATTCTTTTAGATCATAGAGCCTACTTATAGAGAACTTACCTTGGAGTTTCTCAGCACCTTCTATCTGGAGTCTATCTGGAGAGATACTTCGGCACTGTTGATTCTGCTGATATAGTGTAGTTCTGCCTCGGGCAAGTCCAATATTCTATGAGTGTGACCCAACTATCAATACACATGGAAATTTACTTTAAAGACTTTGTAGCCACCCCTGAGTATCAGGATATTTTGATAAGACTGCCACATGGAACCCAAGAGTGGCAAGTATGGTCCAACATTGCTATAGGGAGCACTTATGATCTGACAAAGAGCAAGGCATCTAGCCTCCGGAGAGTTGTATGGCGAGTCATCCACTTTATTTTTAGTCATACTTTAAGTGGTCGGGGGCATAGTCACGGAATAGTGAGCACAACTGATATTCTCTTCCTCTACAGCATGATACAAAGAGTCCCTATCCATATTGGAGGTGCATTTGCACACTTTTTTTCAGCTCAGGCATCAGACAAACGAGCTGGGAGTATTGCTGCTAGTCCATACATTACCAGACTAGCCAGGTGGCTGAGAGTCTTTGATTGACCTTATGGATCCCTTTTTGTAGCATCCCACATGACCCCCCTTCGTAAGGGCATTCTTCTAGCTATGAGGATCTATCTTGTGCAGTAGCCACCCCCGAGTATGATTTTTTTGCAGATAATGCCGATGCCGATGCAGCTCCTGATATGGGTCCATTATCTTCTACGAGCGGAAGAGTTTCATCTGAGGCTTATTATCGAGATATCTTATTTGGTTAACAGCAGATTCTGGCTGAGCTTCAACGCATATCTGAGCGTCAGTCAAGGATTGAGGGCCTCTATGATGACTTGGACAGGAGATCTAGACACATTGAGAGCATGGTTGAGCCCCTGTTTAAGCTTTTCCACCCCTCTTCCCTAGCTGATCTAGATCCTCCTACTCAGTAGCTCAGATTACTTTTTCTTTTTTTCTATTCTCATTTATCTTGGTCTGTACTTATATTGGTGATGTACTTTCATTTAGTTTTTATTACTTTAACTCTTTCTCTTTTATTTTCTTGCATTCTTACTATTTATGTTTGTAATAACTAACTAACGACATATTTTATCCCAGTAATACATCTCCTTTCTTTTGCATTAGCAGTCTCCTCTTTGTCTCCTAATCTTTCTCTGCTTGTGGATCCCTCAGAAGCCATGTTCTGTAATTGAGAACAATGCTCCACTTGTCAAGGAAGTTCCAGTCCCCCATCTCTTTTTTGTCTCTTTTCCATTTACCTTTTTTTTGTACATTGAGGACAATGTCCAATTTTAAGTGTGGGGGAGCAGCTTTTAGAATGTATTGCACTTGAATTTGCTTGATTGATTTAGAGTACTGGAATTCACTCCAAATACAATGATGTGTAAAAATTTTTAAATTTTTTTAGGGCAATCTTTTGACTAAAGTAGATTTGTTCATGCCTTGCTTTTTTAATAATTAATTAGTAACTTAATAAGGAAAATTTAAAACTCGAAACTGAGAGTAATGAGCATAATTGATCCTCGTGAGACATAAGCCTATTGAGCAACTTTTCACATTAGAAATTGAGGCTCATCCTTATTTTCTTGAGGGATTATGTCTCACTCTTGACTTTTTGCTATAGAACTTGCATTTACTCTTTTTGAAGCTACATTTTATGTATTTTGTATGTAAAAAATGATGAGGCCATGTTTCTTCACCCTTTTTATTTGTTTTGCTTATTTGAACACCTTCTTTGATTTACCCTAGACTATTTTCAGCTTTGCCCTTAGTTAGCCACCTTAAGCCTTGAACCCTCACTTCAAGCCTAGCCCATCCTATGTGCATTTAAAGCCACTACTCAAGTGAACTTGAACTTTAGAGTTTAAGGGAACTTAGACACATTAAATAAGTTTGGCTATCACTTAGAGGTTCTTACATAGAGCTGCTCAGTTAGGTAAGTTGATTTATAACTTTATTGTTAATTAAAAAAAAGAAAAAAAAGAAAAAAATGGTGTTAAATAAATAATTTGGGAAGAAGAAGAAGAAAAGCTTGTTGGAAAATAAGAAAGAAAGAAAGAAAGAAAAGTTTTGTTTACTGTCATAAAAAAAAAGTTGAGGCAAAGAATAGAAGTAAGGTAATATGCTAAGTTGAGCAATGAAACTCGACAGTGATCGAACTTAAGGCCAATGTTTATTTTTTCCTTCTCTGACTCTATCACTTTTCATCCCTTAATCTTCATTTCCTCTATCCTCATCATTTTCCCTAATAAAGTCCTTTGATTTGCATGCATTTTACAATATAGTAGTGGAGACTAGAGTTTTTGCAAGCATATGGTAACATTAAGTCCTGAGCTGATTGATTTGAGAGTATACACAAGCCTTATCTTGAGAGTTTGAGTGAACACTTTACCTGTGAGGCTATTCTCTTTTGCTTTTATGCTAAGGATTGACTTATTTTGCTGCTTTATTTTCATTTAGCTGCCTTGCATGACTTGATCCTAATTTCTGATTCACTGAATGATTGCCCGATGGTATTAACAGAAAAGTAGGGTAAATTTTTTTTCTTTTACTTCCTTACTCGAGGACGAGCAAGATTCAAGTGTAGGGGAATTGATAAATGTACATTTGCACTTATATTTTATGTGTTTCATCACTTATTTATTTAGTATTTTGTGCAAATTAATTGGAAAAGAATACTTAAATGCTTGATATTTTGTTCTCAGATTTTGAAGTGACTCATTAGAGCATTAGAAAAGGATCCGGAGCCAAAACTATGCAAATTATGGAGAATCAAAGCAAATTCACTCATCTGATAAAGAACACGGGGTATGGGAATCTCATGTGGATGGCCATGTATCTTTCTGTGTGTTTCGAAGCCTCGTTGAGCTGCTCGCAAAAGAACACGGGGGTCAACATGGGCCATGTCAGACCCCGTGTAACATACTGCCTGACCCCTCGCAAAAAAAAACACGAGTAACAACACGGGAATTGTCAGACCCCGTGTACCATACTGCCTGACCATTCGCAAAAGAACAAGGGGTACAACACGGGCTGTGTCATACCCCATGTACCTTACCCATATAAGTTTTATGCGGAGAATTTGCAAAAGGGAGAGAGGGAGCTAAAAATTAAAGAGAGAGCCGTCAGTAGAAACCCTAAGAGAGACTTAAAGACACTTAGGGTGATTGCTAGCCTTGGAGGATTGGATTAAAGCAAAGGATTGAAGATTCAAGCAAGGAATTTGTAGTGCTTCATGATTAGTTTGATTCCCCTATCTATTTTCTGGTTTTGTAATGAACTCACACTAAACCTCAGTGCTCAGCTGGGGTAAACTTGTTCTTGGATTTATGGATTTGATTTTAATATAATCTAGCTTAATTTATTATTGATTTATGATTTGATTATGCTATTTTGTAATTCAACAATCCAATACTTTCGGAATATTAGATTTGTGTAAAGGATTAATTAATTTTAGGTTGGAATGACTAATTAATTAATCAGACCTTGCATAATCATTGGAAATCTCTATTAGATTTAGGAATTAAGTTAATTGGATTCTTTTGCACAAGATGAAATGTCTAAAATTGGATTCTCAAAGCACTGTTAATGCAATCTAGGTGAGTGATTACTAGAGAAATTCTAGGCACTTTACTTGTTGGTTAGTAGCTAGTAGCCTTGCAATGAGGTATAACTTATTTTCGATAATCCAGTAATCTAAATTAATAATAAACCGGGCCAGAAGATTATCTTCATTCCATAATGAATAGCACAAGGAATCCCTAAAGCTGAGTACACTTCCACCCCATTTGGATTAAATCTTTACTTAATTGATACTAGTTCCATTTGCTTCCTTTTTGATAATTGAACTTTGTTTCGCATTTTACTCTTAATTCCCAATCACAATTAGTACACCTAGATAATTTACCTTGAAATTCAATTAGTATTCAACACTTAATCCCTGTGGAGACGATATCTTTTATACTATAACTCGACTAAACTCGTGCACTTGCGGGCTCACATCATTAACCACTCATTGCCTTTTCCAAATTTGGCCATCACTCATTTTTATTGATTATTGCTAACCATTATTCACTATTATGAATCACAATTGAACATAGGCTTCCATAACCTACTAACACCATCCCCATTTGTTGTAAGCCACTATTTTCTATTGCTATTGACCACCACTTATGGCCTACTTATCATTATTGACCATGCCCATTATCATTCATTGTTGTGGATCACCATTCACCATTACCCGTGACCAAGAATCTCTAGAAATATAATATATGGAGACTCCTTAAGTACTTTAGTGAGGAATGGAGCAATGAAACAACATGGTTTGCACCAAGGAGCAGTATAAAATCTACAACATGTAGTTTAAAACATGTTATTGTCAAACCACTAGTAAACAATAACACTATTTTTCTTATTAGTAATCTTTATCCCCTTGGCTAGAAGTGTAAACACATTAGGTATAAAAGAATGAAATTTATCATCACTCTTTCTATCTCCATTTAAAATTCTAAAAATGGAACACAAATAAATTACACATCTTTTACAAAAAGTGTTGGATTTCATTCAAATTCCATCACCATTCATTTGTAAATATATTCTTTATAACTTCAAAGAAGAATCTCCAAAATATACACGAAGCTTTAAATACATGGTCAACATAAATCATAAAAATTGATAGAAAGATGGAATTTTAATAGAGATAGAACCATTGTTAAGGATTTAGATGGAAAAGTTAACAAAAAGGATTTTAACACAATGTATGAAGTTTGAATGCTTAATTGCACCCTTTTAAATATTATGAATATTTTGCATATCACATATAATAAGAGAGTTATATACATTTTTATCTTTTTTTTCAACAATTGGTTTTGAAACTTAACCTTGTCACTTAAGTGTCCTAATCCTAAAAATTACTCCTTCTTTTCCTTCTTATTTGTCATATTTTGAAAATTTTTTTTGTTCCTTTTTATCTATCATTTTAAAATATTAATAAAGCATTAATTATTCTTTTTTCAAATCTACTATTCTTTTTCATTAATAAATGCTTCATTATTCTATACTATTAACTAGCTTGCATTTATTCTTTTATATTTCTCTTTTTATTTTTAACCATCTTAAATTTTATGCATAAAAGGTAATCTTGTAAAGTTTACGAAAAATAAATAAATAAAATTATTTTCTTAATATATTTGAAATCAATTAATAGCGATAGATAAATAGAAATAAAGGAAGATATTCTTACTTCGCTCTAGTTTTAAAACTAATTCTCCAATTGTTTCAATATCTACAATAAAAAGAGCTTTTAGCAGCAATAAATATGAATGTAATGGCAATAGTAATTACTAGTAAAATATTTACTAGTAAATACTTAATTATTGGTGAATCTAGTTTCATTAAAAACTTTTAATGACAATTGACTGAGTGCTAATAAATGTATCATTAATTGCTACTAAAAGATGAATAGTTATACTAGTAATTAATGGTAGTGATAAAATTAGCCATTAATTTTAATATAGTAGTTGTATCTATGAAACGTTTCATGATTATTTCCATGGTATAAGCAATAGTTTTTGTGGTAAAAATTATTGTTGCTAAATATAGTATACCTCAAATTTGATGAAAATTACAATTATTGCTAATTAAAATTTAAATTAATAATTATTCTAAAATAATTTTAGTAAATATATCATTTTATCATTTATAATTAATTGTTAATGTTAATTACATTGCTAGACTTAGCAAAAAATATAAGAACAAAAATATAATGTCAATTCAAAATGCCTTTATTAAAAAGTATAGAGCTTACAAAATTTTCTCCAACATTCACAAGTGCAATCAATTGCAATCACATTTTTAAAAAATAAAAAAGAATGAAAGCAAATATTGTTCTTTCACTTTAAAGATAGATTAGGAGCTTCTAGAATTCTCACCTAAAATCATAAAATTTAAAAAAAAAAAGCTAAGTCAATCACATTAAATACATTACACAGTTATAATTCAAGCAACATTTGCAAAGTAAAGGAAAAAATAATCAAATTCATGATTTACATAATATTGATAATGTAAATCATGAATTCTTCATGTAAGGGGATAGAAACTAAAATTAGGGAAATAAAGTAGATAATTCTAGAAGGTAGAAGCTAATAAACAATTAGACCATGTTATGTCATGAAGATTTTATAGCCAAAAATAAATCCTATGATTTCTAAACATATGAAATATTAAACCAAAACAAAGGGAATAAGAAATCATTACCTTGTAAATTCATTTAGTTAAATGTCCAAGTCCAATGGTATAATAAGAGAATCTAAAACAAAAGCAAATACTAGTAGCAAAATAGGGGCACAACTGAACTGGTTCTTGAGAGATCTTGTAAGTTCTTTATTTGAATTAAACCATTAACTTTTAAAACTAATACATTAAGAAAAGTATCATATTGAATAATTCATTAACCATTTTAAAAAAAACTAATTAATTACACTATAAGTGCTATAATATTGTATGTTTTCCCTCGAAATTATAATATACAAAATACCTATCAAATAAATTTAGGTAGAGAATTTTTATTAGTCAGGTCACAAAATTACATTGAAGATCGATATTAAAAATATATAAGAAAAACAATAGTTAAGGATTCCATTTAATATTACAATTAACTAATAAACAAAAGAAAAGAAAAGAAAAGGAGGAAAATTGAGAGATAAAAGACTAAAAGTATTATAATAGTCTAAAAACATTGTATCAAAGATAAATACAATCAAGCAAGACTCGATTCAATTATACACCAGTTCATTTACAAATAGAAAAGCAATTATCTAAACCTTGTCATAGAATAGAAAATTCATATCATAAGCAACTTAGAAAATAAAAAAGGAAGAGTTTTTACATAAAAGAGAATTAAAGCATGACTACGTCATCATAATACACATTTGAGCCTAAAAAACAAAGACATCAAAGTGCCTTTTTATAGCTCTAAAAAAGGTTTCTTATTTTTAGAATGGGTAAATCATGATAACTTTATAATTTTATATGCTATTAGTATAGAAATTTGTCTTAAACTAATAGGTAAATAAAATAATCTAATGCATTATATACTAATGAAGATGACATGATTACAAGTTGAAACATCTATGGAGAAGAGAACTTAAGTTGATTCAACCACCTTAGAAAGGATAAAAAGTTCTGTTTTGACATAGACAATAAATAAAAAAACCTATCTGATAGCTTAAAGTATGCAGTTACTTCTATTTTAGAGTTTCATCTTCAATTTAACTATGTATTTAAATATAAAAAATTATTACATTTAAACTCATATCAACTATGCATGCAAACCAATCTCATATTAATATCTAATCTATAACTTAGGTTGAGGGGATAAACAAACATAAAAATTAAATCATGATAGCATAAATCTAAGAAACAAATTTCATTGTGGCATTTCATCAAACATATAGCAAGTTAAGTTGAAAATCCTAAATTCTTTATATAATTTCATAAGATAGTTAATAAAACTTGATTTAAGCAAGCCTTAAAATTAAGGGAATCCAGGATCAAACCTACCTCAAAATTTGAATATTCATGGAAGCCTTACAATAAATTGAAGATGCCATACACATTTCTAGCAAGAATCATAAATTTCTCTCTATCTTGCCCTACATAGTTTCAGAATAATTAATTTATAGAAAGCATTGAATCTTTAAATTCATCAAGAAAAATAAATTGATCAAAATGAATTACTATTTCATTAAGGAGATCATTCTAAAGGATGTGACAATAAGCAATTACCATAAAAATGATGACCATATTTTCTAATTGGGTGTGACCTTTGAATTTGCTTTCATAAAGAATGAATCTATAGAAGAGAATCAATTATCTAAGCAATTACATACATATATGAGATTTTAAAAATAAGTATGAAATTTGGTGGTTTAGTTTGTGTAAAGGAGGAATAATGGGGAATTAAGTTTTAAGTAAAAAATAAATAAAAGAAATAGGTTGCAGGAGCCTTCCATATGCAGGCAATTAATATTATTAGCCAGTAAAAGAGATAAATACTATGGCAATTTTATATTTGCCATCGTAACATTAGATTCACGGAGATGTTATCGACAATCATATAATTACTTCTAATTATGTAGAAATTGGTTTAGCCATCTAAGCTGCGTTGTATACCTAGGAATGAGCAATAATTTAACTATGTCATCTAATGCAACATGGTCAAGCAAATTAGACCAATTAGCTTGACAACACCACCATAGATGACATCATTAAAATGTTAGCCACTTTTATCTAAGTGGTAAGGTCTAAACATAAAACTCCCTCAGCCTTATGCCATTTGAAAGGCCACCTCTCCTTGATTTTTCCTTTCGAAAATGTGAGTGTCATGCTATCAAAGTTAGAACAAAATCATGAGGAATATGTATGGAAAATAGTTATAAATAATGTCACTACATTGTTTCCTTTAAAATGTGTTCAAGTGTTCATCATGAAGAAATGGTGGTTCATGAAGTGTGCACATCTTTTTTCCTTTGTTTAGTACGATGAGACATTGGATCTAGTGGAGTGCGAGTATGACTATCATCATAGATAGGATCTAATGTTTGTGGATGTTTCCAAATAGGATACCTCTATGTTGTAGCTCAATCATGCTTGACAAATTCTAATGCTCTAATATGAAAGTGCTAATGAAACCATTGTTGCCTGTCATTTTCTCCCTTGTTGGGTTCTCTTATAGCATTTATAGTGGTTAGGCCATGTATGAAGATGGATGGAGTACATAGCTTCAGTTCTCTTTAGTGTATTTTTTTATATCATTTTGTATGAAAATCTAGAAATGAGTTGAGATGAGTTAGCGGTTGGTTCGAATTTCAATGTGTTGATCCAAATGAATGCTTGCTTAGTGTCTTGGGCTTATTTGATTTACTTTGCGTCTCAAGTCTTGATTTGACAAGTTCACTACTACGATTTTCTATGTTTTCGACAAAAAATGTTTATAACAAAAATTTCCATTGAACATTATTCCAATGAAAAATTTAGGGGATTGAAATTAAATTTTTACTAAAATTTTTCATTAAAAGAATTTATTTGTTGAAAATATATTGTAAATAACTAGTTTTTTTAATAGCTTATAAATGTAAGTAAAATACATAAACTGAAAATTTATATATAATTAAATATAGATATTTGAAATTTAAAAATAAAGATATACATATATATAAAAGATATAAATCATAAAATCTAATATTGCATAATAAAAAAATACAAATACATAATAAAAACATCAATTGAAGCCCATCTAGGAAAAATCATTTGTAGCAATAGTCTTGTTATGTTAATCAAGTTGGATTGGGGAGTTTGAGGGCAGGAAGGCTTCTTGGCCATCCATCAAGCATCTGTTGTGTATATGTAGGTGGTGGGCGTATTAGTAGAAGTGGCAACATACCCATAATAGTGGTAAGGAGGTACTGGGGCTGCTGCAACTGCTAGTGCTATGTCTGCTAGTGTTGCATGACTCTAATCTATGCTATCCCGTGCCTTAGTAAGAAGACTTCCTCCATCAAGCAAGATGCTTGAATCGTAAAGATGTAATTAGAGTATGCCATAACAGCAAAAGTTTCCATCTTTACAATAGTGGCCTTTGACACCAACCTGTCAATCTAACCTTTTTATTACCCTTAATTGTCTTCATCCATAAGTCAAAGTCAAAGGGTTTAGGTACACTCTAACAGATGATCACCCCATATTTACTCCTTATTGCGCCTTAACGTAAGTCAGCTTTTCCTCCTTCTTTACAAAGGTCTTTTGCACGTAGTTTAACAATTAATTATTTATAATTGAATGGCAAAAATATTAAAAAATGATATAGGAATTTACATGCATAAGGCTGTATGACTCTTCGGGAAACCTACGATTGATCCTTCTTTGTGAGATAGTGTCGTAGAATAATCCATCCATAAAGGACTTAACCTAATCTCAATAATTTACATTTATAACTAGGAAAACTATTAATGTAATTATTATGATGCTTTGAAGGTATGTAACCAAAAACCAAAAAAAATGATGGCATAGGAAAAGTTACATTTCATAAGGAACCTATGTTTTACAACCAGAATGAACCCACTAGTGTACAGGGATGACCTCTTTCTAGTTGTTCCTTTTAACTTGGTGACACTTTTAGGCAACCTTGGGGTTAGCCTAGTGTCTGTAGAGCCCTTCCCACACTACATCTCCTATCTACTTAGGCTTAACTAACCTTTTCTTTTTAACCTCATCTACAATATCATTGAGTTTTATAGAATCCTTGTGGTTGAAAACTTTTCACACTTACTACTCAAAAAGAAAGTTCCATATGTAATATTTTTACAATTTCAAGAAAAAAGATAGAATTGCTAGGTAGTGAAAAAAAATATAACAAGTTAAATGCAACTATAGTTGTAAATATTAAATATATATTTTATAAACTTATCAAAAAGCATCCTTCAAGAGGGCTTTAAAATCTGCTTCCAAGTGTGTTATACCTTATCATACTTGCTCTTTATAATATGAATAAGTGAGGTGACTAGCTACTTAGTGGGAATGAACTTATTACAAACATCAACATATCATTAATTAAAATATTATTTTATTTTAATAAAAAAATTAAATATGCAAATTAAATTAAAAAGAATATGTATTTGTCCTTGTAAGGTATGATAATCTCCCCATTAGCAGGAATAAACTTCTTGGGGAATAGGGGTATATCAAGTGCTATTGAAGAAGGTTGTGGTGCCGAGGTAGACTCACTAGGAATAGGAGACTGCTAATGCATTAACTTATATAGTGAAAGTGCGATGGCAATAGAAAAGGTTATTATATTAAAAATAAAATAAATAATTTATTTAGATATATTTATATAGATTAGCATTAATTAATTTATTGAAATATTTATTTAAGAAATTAGTTTTACATTTTAACATTAAGCATAGAACAGATTGGGCCTTAGTTCAATGTATATGATCTATGACAGGTTGATCATACATAAACCCATATGAGTAGCAGTCCCAACCTACAGCCCTTTAGTAGTCACTGCTTTGCTATCACAAATCTAACTTTAAATAGAGAGTTCAGGGTTGTTATTTAGTGATGCACAACAAGGATTCCCATTTTTGAAATTTTTTCTCCCTTTTTTCTCTTTATCTAGATAACTCTAGGTCAAATAGGTTATAAACTCTATTCATCCAGATTAATGGCTTCATCAGAGTACACATTAGGTATGCTCATAATTTATTCTAATTAATTTGTATATTTATATTTATTAATCATACTATTAACAAATGATATCAGAGCATGTTGATAATATGGATTATTTGATTATAAGCAATTTTAATTGTCTTGGCAAATTTATAAAATTCTCAATTTTTCCTTTTCTCTTTTGTACATAAAAGTATCAAGATTAGGGATTTCAATTATGAAACTTTTTGGATTTATTTTTTCTTTCAACTGAATCTTAGATCTTGATCTTATATTCATATACGTCAGGAAAATTACTCTGTTATTTAATTTTATTAAATTCGTCATTGTTGCATATTAGTTTAGATTTTTTGATAAAATTTATGAACATAAATTGCACAATTTTCAAGCTTTTCGTTCTGATTAATATATGAATCCATGTTAAAAATAGGCTATATAAAATTTTCTGGCATTAAATGTCGTTAAAATCATTTTTTTAAGCTTTGAAGGTACATTAATGGCTAAAAAATTAGCCATGAATGAATGGACAAAACAAGCTTGAAGGAGATAGTGTTTTTCTATTTGCATGTGTGGGATTCATGCACCAGAAAGACGTATGAGACTCACGCACCTAATTCAGCCCCAGTCAACTTCTACTAGCGTGCATGTGGATGTCACACGCCCTCAAGCGTGTGTGGCACACGAGCTGAGTTGACAGTCAAATAGCACACCCTTTGCTGCATGTGGGCCACACATGTGAAAGTGTATGAGCTCACATGCTAGAAGACTAGATTCTTTTTTTGCCATTGCAAAGCCCATGTGCAGCCCAAGCACATGCAAGTACTGTGGCCACAAGCCAGGCCTTTGGGGCATAATATTGGCCAATTTATGTAAAATTTAATTTTTTATTTATCTGTAATTTTTACAAAATTTTTTATGGCTAATAAATATTTATTTTGAATTTTATAAAGTTTATATTGTATAAAAATGCATTTTATTTATGAAATTTTAGCCTGTAAAAATTCATGAAGATTCTTCATAATTTTTTTAGACTTGGTGAGTAGTCACTCTCTTTAGTTGTAAACATAACTTTATTAGATAAATTTTGAACCCTTAATTATGTAATTTTGTACATATATGGACACTCAAAACCATTTAATTTACACCACTAATAGATTAGGGATATAATAAAGTTGTTTACATGAAAATATTATCCTTCTAGAATGTTTAGGAGCATATTACATTGATGATAGATACACCATATCAGTGTAACATTATTAGTGTAATTTTAAAATTTAGACTCTTTAGAATAAGCATGTAACTTTTATAATGTTTTAATATTTCTTGTACCCTATCGGTATGATTATATTGATTATATTTTTGTGTAGACTCTTGTACAAGCCAAATCATGTGGTATGTGTAATTTTGTTGATGCCACCTTGTTATATAGTTGCTTAATTGATTTTGTTTCAATTGGAAAATCTTGTATTATAATTATATTGTGCACACATAATTAATATTTTCCAATTTTGTAGCATCAGTCTTGACCTTTGAGTGATTATCTGTGGTAAGGACTCTTAATGAAATAAATTATGATGAGTGGAAAGAGTCTTTGAATATGTACTTAACGATTTCTAAGAAAGATTTAGCTCTTAGAGAATCAAAATTGGCTGATCTCTTACCTAAGTCTAGTGCTGCAGATAAGGCCTATCACAAATAATGGTATGAGTCAAACTAAATCTGTTTGGTAGTGATTAAGTTCACTATTGAGAGAGGAATCAGAAAGAGTATTCCAAACAAGGATACTACTACGAATACATGAAAGTTATTGGTGAAAAGTTCAAGAAACTTAATAAGATTTAGAAAGTCTGCTACCTTTCCATGCTTGACAACACTTGTTATGATAGAGTTTCAGGTGTCAGGGAGCATATCATGAAGATGATTCATTATTACAACAAATTGAGATCATATGGGGTTGATATAGCAGAGAGCACTTTTATTTATAGAGTCCTTTAATCATTGCCAACTGAATATAGCTACCTGAGAACTTCCTATAATTCTCAAAAAGGAAAGTAGACAATTGACCAGATGATTTCTATAGTAACTCAGGAGGAGGAGGAGGAGACTATGAAGAGTAACTCACAACCACCCTCTATCATTGCTTATCTCGGGGCTCTAACAATAAGTTAAGTGGGAGTGATAAGAAAGGAAAGAAACCAGACACAAAAATATTTGAGAAGCCTAGTTTCAAGAAAAGTGATGAGAAGGGCAAAGGACAACAGAAGAAATTTAAGGGCAGGTGCAATTATTGCAAGGTCCCTGGACAAAAGATGTCAGATTGCTATAAGCTAAAGAACAAATGTGAGAAGGAAGGTACTTGTTCCAATTTTACCCCTCTAGCTTTAATGTGTTTTGAGTCTAATAATCTTGAAACATCTTCTGAATTTTAATGGTTAGATTCTGGTGCAATTGTTCATTTTGTAAAATCTTTGAACGGGCTCAAGAACTGACAGATCCCAAGTGAGAAAGAGAAGACTGTCTTAGGAGTAGTAGGGAGTAAGATTGAAGTTCAATATATAGGATTAGTTTCTTTGTGTTTATCCTCTAGATATATTTTAGATTTGAATAATGCCATTTACGTACCTTCTGTGAGAAGGAAGTTGATTTCTAGTTCCATTTTGGATAATTCTAGTTATTCCTTTTGGCAAGAAAATGGAAAGATTGAAATTTATTATAATTTTGCTATTATTGGTATTGCCACCTCACAAAATGGTTTATATCGTTTGAATTTGAATCATTGTCCTATTGTGTCTTTTGATATTCCTATTAATGTTATGATTGGCCATAAACATCCTAGAATGAGTGAGGACTCTTCCATTTTATGGCATTGATAATTAGGCCATATTTTTAGAGAGAGATTAGAAAGATTAGTAAAGTCAGGTGTGTTGTCAGATCTAAATTTCTTAAATTTTGAAACTTTTCGAGTGTGGGATTGTAAAGCAAAGGTAAAACTATATAATCTATAGTTGAAGAAATTAGACTCTAGAACAATCAGTGAATTTTTCATTGGGTATTGTACTAGATTAAGAGGTTGCAAATTTTATCATCCCACTTATAATACTAAGATCATCAAGTCTGATCGGATATTTTATTTTGAGGATAACTTAGATAATGGGAGTTCGGTGCCTAGGGCTATCAATCTGCATGATGAGGCCACCATTCTGCCCATTCCTATTTTGACTCCTTCATCCACTAGAGGAGATAATGTTAATAATCTAGTTCAAATAAATGAAGATCCTCATGTTGAAGAACTTGATCAGCCAGTTATTAAATTAGGACGTTCTTGAAGGGTCCAAAGGCTTGCAATACCGAATAACTATATTGTATACTTATAGGAATTTTAATAAATTTGATGAGGGTAATTTTTGTCATCTTAATGCTCTATGTTGATGACATTTTATTAGCTAGTAACTTAATTAATTTTCTAGATGAGTTAAAATGCATGTCCTCATGCCCTTTTTGATATGAAGGATTTTGGTGAAGCATCTTTTATTCTTGGAATTAAGATCTATCGTGACAAAACTCATAGTATTTTAGGCTTGTCTCAAGCTAATTACATTGAACGGGTGCTTAAAAGATTGAAAATGGATACTTGTGCATCCAATCTAGTGCCTATTTAGAAAAGAAGATATATTATCTCAATCATAGTGCCCTCAAATTGATATTGAAAAGGTTGAAATGGACAAGATTCTTTACGCTTCCGTTATTGGTAGTCTTATGTATGGAAAGGTTTGCATTCGTCTTGATATAACTTTTGCTATTAGTATGCTTGAAAGATACTTGAGTAACCCTAGGATGGATCATTGGAAAGTGGCTAAAAAGGTGATGAGGTATGTTCAAGGTACCAAGAATCATAAGTTGATTTATAAATGATCTAATTCGCTTGAGGTTATTAGTTATTTAGATTCTGATTATATCTCATACATAAAGGATCGTAAGTTAACATCTAGATTTATCTTTATGATGTTTGGAGGAGTTATCTTATGGAAAAGTATTAAATAGACATTCACAGCTACCTTAACTATAGAAGCAAAGTATATTGCATGTTGAACCTCATTTGTCAGGCTATATGGTTAAGGAAGTTGATATTTAACATGCATTTGATTGATTTTATATCATGACCTCTTTTAATTTTTGCAATAATTCTTTTGTTGTGTGTTTTTCTCAAAACCATAGGAATTCTAGTTGTACTAAACATTTTAATGTTAAAATTCCTATTTGTTAGAGAGAAGATTGCTGAATCTCAGACTTGTATTGAACACATCTCTAGTGAAGATAGGCTAGCAGATCTATTGACTAAAGGCTTACCTATAGGAGTATTTAAGAATCAAGTAACTCATATAAGTCTTGTTAAATCTTTTGATGAAGCCTTAGTTTAGTAAGAATTTGAGATATGCTTGTTTTATTTAGTTGATGTTTGAGACCACTTATGTAATAATTGCTTAGTTTAGATGTTGAAACATTAGTAATGTGTTTGATATATCATTTGTTTTCCTATCAGATTTAATGATTTTAAGTTATTTATCTTTTGAGTTGTAGTCAAAAGACTAACTTTATGTTCTTTTTAGATTATAAGACAATTATATATTAAACATCACTTATTTTTCTATCAGATTCAATGATTCTATATAGTTTTATTCTTTGAATTAAGTTCAAAGCTTAATGTATACTAATTGCTTGATTATTATTATTTCAAATATTCTATGTAATTAATTAATTCTATCCAAGTGGGAGATTGTTATATTAAAAATAAAATAAATAATTTATTTGGATATATTTATATAGATTAGTATTAATTAATTTATTGAAATATTTATTTAAATAATTAGTTTTGTATTTTAACATTAAACATAGAACAGATTGAGCCTTAGTTCAATGTTTATGATTTTTGATAAGTTGGATCATGTAGAAGTTCATATAGGTAGAAGTACCAATTTACAGTCCTTTAGTGGTCAGTAATTTTCTATCACAAATCTGATCTTAAATAGAGATATCAGGATTGTCATTCAGTGATACACAATAGGGATTTTCACTCCTAAAATTTTTCTCCCCTTTTTCTCTTTATATGGATAACTCTGGATGAAGTAGGTTGCAAACTTTATTCATCTAAGTTAATGACTTCATCAAAGTATATATCAGGTACACTCATAATTTATTCTAATTAATTTGTATATTTATATTTATTAATTAAACTGTCAATAAGGATCCTATAGTAGCACACGTGGGCATAAACTTGTACTTAAGAGGTGTGTTTGTATGGGTAATGATGATCCATTAACTAGATTTGGGCTACCTCATCCCATCTCGCCTTAATGACCATGTGCACAACCTTATCTGATGAACTATCCTTAATATATAAGTTTTTGTAGTTAACTAAACAACTAATTAACTAAGTATTTTTAATGAACTGTTCAAATTTAAGTAGATTAATTAATTAAGTAAATAGATAAATAAATTAACTAGACATTTTCAATCAAACTTACAAATGAAAGTCTTTGTAATTAACTAAATAAAGTTGGCGAAACATTTTTAATTAACTATTTTAATTGGGTAAATAGATTAACTAAGAAATTAAATAATAAAATTAACTAAATGTTTCTAATCAAATTACTAACAAAATTAATGAGCTTTTATAATAAACTATGTAACGAGCTAAATGAAATCACCTAAGAAATCAAATAAATAACTTAATTAGTTATGTCTCCCTAATTAAATATAAACTAAGCAATAAATATTTCTAATTAACTTATAAATGAAACTAATAAGACTTTAAAATTAACTAAACTAAGTAAATTGAACATAAAAATTTGTGGGTAAATGAAAAAAAAAAAAAAACTACCAACCTCTTTCAAGGATGAAGAAAATGAGGAAAAAAAAAAGGCTCTCTAGAGACCGTAGCTCGAAATAACGAGACTTTCGAATTTCCTTGTCCATTTTTTTTGACGGATTTCTAATAGAATTATTTATTAGTTTTTGACGAACTATATCTATCGAAAAATATGAAATTTCAAGTAATGGCTTACTCAGCTAGGCCGAGCTAGATTTCACAACATTATTGGTGGGAAGTGCTACCCTACCACGTACAACAAGAGATTTTTCTAAAACCTATAGTATTCTAATTATACTTATTTAAATGCATGGTTTTTTTTATTATGCACAATAGATATGTTTGGTTAGTTATGTCATATGCATTGGAAAATATTTGGTGAATTATATTATTTGTAGTGAGAAAATCTGGATGACAATTTTCTAATATTCATTCTTGAGCAAATTTTTACTATCCTTCATTCACATTGTATGTAGTTATAGAACTAATAAAAAAACTTTGTACAAAGTACATAAACAAGAAAAGTAAATAAATAGGAGTGTGCAAAACACAAGTGTAAATGCATAAATCCAAAAACATTAAAGTTTGGATGAAAGTTTGTACAAGATGTAAATATATAGATACAAAACATAGAAACATAAGAATATATAAATGCCATGGATTAGGGGTAGTACATGAGTCAAATAACTCGATTGCTCACTTCACTCAATTCGATTATTATTTGATTTGATTAGGTTATTATTCGATTTGTTTAACTTGGAGTAGTTCACTTATAATTTTTTATTATATATTCATCAATATAATATAATATATAAATGATAAACTAATTTATTTTATGAATTAAAATTTATAAGATATAGTAATATTATAATCATATTAAATATTACACTTTTTTCTTAAAAACTACAGTTTTGTTATTGTTCAATTAAGTAAAATATTTATAATTTGAGCTTGACCCAAGCTCTAGTTTGGCTTGAACCCATTTAATTTTAAACAAGTAATATTCAACAATATTAAAAGAAATTTGACCACCTTTACCATAAACACATAAATACATAACTACATCAGGTTTAGTAGGCTTCCCAGTCTACTGTCATCTACACTCTGATGGCTCTAGCTTACTGTTACTGCTACAGATCCAGGTAGGCCCTCAATGAAGTGAAGTTCGTGTCGGATAAGCCAGGAGAATCATGAACCCAATGTTTTATGCCTGCATATGCACTAGTGTAGATGGACCCACCTAAAACTTCTATGTTTACGGTAGTGATAACGTCAAGTAACACTGAGGTCGTGTTTCGGTGGCAACGAGGTCCTTGCATATATGCTGGCTCCACAACCCCAAGGGATGTGTGCCGATCCCATTGTACATGCCATATGGATACAACGCCATGTACACGGGGGAGTGGGATAGTGAGGCACTGGGGCTTTGAGGTGCCATTTGCGGTTCTGGCAGTTGTTGATGCAATGGTGGTTGCCAGTGGACTTGACGCTCTTTCTTCTGATGCATGAACTATGACTACTTCTCACCATTTGCTGGAACTCTAGCAGATGCATGTTTGGAATGGGTAGTTCCAATACAAGGAAAGGCTGGGACACTCGGCACGCAATGATTCAACGACTCTATCGAACATGTGGTATATATCCTTGTGTGCGGGGATGGTCATACTAAAGGGACTATTTCTACATAAATGTCTTTGATGGTATAAGCCTGCATTGTAAACAGATGTTGTGAGTCCATGTTGCTAGTGATGAGGAAAGGTAGGCCATGGTCACAAACTTACCATGATGAGCTAGGCAAGCGCTTGAGTCCCACGTAACGTCTAATGACCTTCTAGCACCCCTGCATGTACTTGGACATGAATGGCATTTCATTATACTGTGGTGGCCTTAGAGGGTGGATGTTCTCGCTTTGATGCTCCTAGACAATAATGTATTAATGGTGGAATAAGGTCCAATCCTAACTTCTAGACTCTAAGATGTACAGAGTTTTGGTTATGTGTTACTAAAATCTAAACTGCAAATAAGACCGTGACTAAATATTACACAACCGAATGCTAACAAGTTTCTATGAAAATTACAACTTAACACGTGGGGGAAACATACCTGGCGCACAATGGAGTCAGTGTGGTGAGTGAGTGGCACCATGGCCCATCGCTAATGTTAGTGCACAGTGGCTGCGCAGGATCAACCTTAACTTCGGGCCTTCATACAACTATACAGATGAATTGCCACGAAAACCTAAATAATAGTTATTAGGAGAGAGGAAGATACCTGTCTTGGGAGAAGCTCATCTAATTAACATTGATATTGAACAAATGACTGGCTGTTGTGAATGCTCTATTGGTGGCTGAGCCACCGGCTACCAAGTGGCATCAAGACATCCATTAGCTACTTCATGTAAACCCATAGCAGGAATCGTGCCAAGGAAGCAGTCCTACGCCCACACTTGCAGGAGCTGGAGGCACTCTTGCAAGCTGATGACTAAAATGGAGCATGACTCGTGGTATATACAGCCAAGGGTGGTCGTCCTCTAACAGAATCTTCACACAGTAACACGGAAGGTAAGTGAACAAACTAAATAAATTACAACATTTTTATAAAAAGTGACAAAACAGAAGAAATTACTGTCTGCTAATGATCAGATACTATAGAAGAGCGTAGTATATCATGTGTATCTTGTTGTCGCTTTTTTCCACGGAATATTTGACCGTCGATAAGGCAGATGATGCACGCTATGGCGTGTTTGCCCAAGGTGATCTCATCGGTACCCTAGGGCGACCGTTGCCAAAGTGCCCTTTAAAGAAACTTAAATGCAACCTGACCTTGACCAGGTCAGTCACTAGAAGGGCAATGTTCAAAGGATCTGTGATCAAATTGAAAGCGTGCTAATGATAACATCATCATCAATAATGTGAAGGTCCATTTGAATCATGACTTCTAGAGTATGACCGTTGTCTCATGCACAATTAGGTGGAAAGTATGTCTCTAATCACGACCTCTCGATCAGTGTGCTGATCATGTACCAATCAATCTTTATGTCACCCATGAACGGCAACATGAGAAGTCTCGCTTATTGTAAGATTGGCTTAACAGCAGGGTGGGGTAACCTATGGCGCCATCCTTGATTCATCTGGAGAATCACTATCTCCTTGTATGGCACAATACTGGGGCTTAATTTAAAGGAAGGCCAATTTCTCTTTCTTTGGTTTGGATAATGTTGCCAAATGACATATCCAGTCTGCCCGCGGATTGGACCGGATGGATATACAAAAATTACGGACCATCTATATAAAAGTCTGAATCTTAAAGTTTTATAGTTTACAAAGTTGTAAATTGGTTCTTTTATTAAAAAAAAAAATTCAAACCTTTTTAAATAAGTTGAAGCCTAAAATGGTAGTTATAAATTCTAAAATCATTTATTTAATGCATTATTAATACAAATCAAGAATTTGTGGCCAAATAAACTATAATAAAAAATTACTTAACTTTAGAATTATTAATTTAGAAATATTTTTTAGATTGGGTTGGGTAGAATGATAAAGAATTGGGTTTGGAAGTAAATAGTAGATTAAATGGATTTCCTAATCCTTTTCTTACGGACTCGTTTGCTCAACCGAATCCGTTTCGACTATTCTAGGAGAAGGGGCACGTGAATGGCAATAGGAGCATCAATGTGCGAAATGTCCATATAAATTCAAAAGTCTATAAAAATTGTCAAAACTAATTACACAAAAGCAAATTCAGCAAATCCTAACTATACAAGTAAAGCAATTTACACGCGAAAGTAAAATAGGTTAGAAAAACCTAATAACTAGATAATTAGAGATAGACAATTTAATGAATCAATAATGACCCCAAATTAAATGGGAAAAATAATTGGGCAAAAAATAATAATGTACCTATTTAGTGGTCAATTGATTATTCCCGTTAATTCCAAATGCACTTTTCATAATCTACCAATTTATTTTCTTAATTAATGAAGTTGAATTATATAATCTACCTAAGGACTATGACTAGATAAATTATAAGCAAAAGAATTTGGACAAAAGTTTACAATCTACCTGATTGATGATCAATATATTATTTTCTTAAATATTGAATATTCTACCTAAGATCTAAAATTAAACAATTTAAGAAAACAAATATAACCAAGCAGATAATAAATCCTAATTTAATACTAAAACCTAACATTAACCCTCTACAATTTTGTTTACTAGAATTATCAAAATGACTATTATTTCGGGATGAAAATGAGTCAAGTCAAATCAAACTTTAATATAAATATGCTATATCTATTTCAATATTTTTTTAGCTTGAACATGATTTGTGATCTATTTGTAGACACAAACTTTCAATCTTATTTACAAAATTTAAGAAATTTGGTCTGACTTGTTAGCCTATGAGAGCTTAACTATTGATAATTAAAAAAAAAAGGTCATTAATGAACTTATAAACTTAAGTTTATAGACCTTAAATAGGCCTTTTAGCAATGAATACAATAATAAATTTGTTTAATAAATAATGCATCGAAAGAAATTGTCTCTAATTTCATAAAATTATTAATAATTCAATATGATAAATTATAATTATATTTATTTAAAATAATAAGATTAAATAATGCAATAATATAAATTCACAACATTCATAGATTCTAAAAATTTGATAAGATTGATAGTTTAGATCAAAGAACAAAAAGAAGATACAATGATAAAAAAGTGACAACTATAATACTACTATGTCAATTAATCTAAGAGTATTAAATTAATTAGGGCAACATATTAATTAAATTGTTGGACTAACAAACTAAGCTTAAAGTTGAATATGCTAGTCTTTTTTTAATAAAGATACCAATATATTGGTTTAGGTCTTATTTATTTAATTAAATAAATAAGTTAACTCAAGCTTTTAACGAATCAAGCAAAAACCACTTATGAATGGTCATATTTATTTCCATGTTGAACTATTATCTTGTTGCATCCACTAGAATTAAGTATTTGTATTTAAATAATTAATTTCATATTAAATGGATTTGGATGAAACAAGAATGAGAATATTGATAACCATGATATTAGATATGTTTAAAATTTTGTATTAGTAATCTTGAGAATAAACTAAATTCAAAAGAAAAAATCCCAAAAGAAAAAGGAATGGCTAAATGACATCTAATTTTAAAAATCTTTAATGAATAATAAACAAAATATAAGGAAGGATTACATAATTCCCATTTTACCCCCATCAATACTATTTTAACCCTTTTCCTTGTTAAAACATTTCCTCCTCACATTTTTCCCATTTTTCTCATCATCTCTTTTAAAGCCCTACTCACCTTCAAGAAGAAGATTTCAATATCACTTCCATTTCTTTTCTCAAAAGGTAAGCAAGTTCTAAATTTTCAGCCTCTAAAGGATAGATTTCCTAACTTTATCTATTTCTTATTTTTTTTAAAAAAAGTTTGATTTGGTTTTAATTGTAGAAAATTTGAATAGATTGTTCCCTAACCTAAGATTTTTGCTATTAATAGCTAGGACTTAATTCTCTCAAATTACATTTCAACTTCCTTTCTTCAGGAGTTATAAGTAACATTATACCTGAAACTTCAAGACTAAAACACTATTTTAGTCCCTTAAGATGCAATGATTTTCAATTCAGTCTTTATGCAATTTTCATTCTTAATTTCATCCTTAAAAGATCAAATTTGATTCGATTAGATCCTTTTGTCCATTTATCTCTACTACATGTTAACAAAATAGATGATTTGGAAGCCTGAAATCTTATATATCACTATTCAATACTTGTATGTTACCAACCATATAATTTTAATTTAAAAATAAAGACAAAAGGAGAAGGAAGGCAAGGAATGTTAACAGGCCTTAATTATTGAATTCATTTGATTTGAGAGTATAATATCCATTTTAGGAACATCCTTATAATCAATATAGTTATAATATAGTATAAAAGTATAAAATAAGTATATGTAGACATATAAATAGGAGCTACTCTCAAGTTGGACAATAAAGGTTGAAAAAAGGTAACCATTTACTTTTAAAACTAGGATTCTTAAGAACAAAGAGTTGAGCACCCCTATACAACCACATTAGGGTAGCATAAGGGCAAAAAAAGTATTTTTTTTAGTATTTATTACAATATTGTATTAATTTATATACACACTTACTCTTATACAAATCATATTTAAAGTCCATCCAAGCATTATAAAGTAATAAGTCAAATTTTGGGCTTCTACGTCATTTTTTTAGAAAATATATAATTTAAGGTAAATGATAAAGATTTAATTAATGAAAATTGAATCTTTTAAAGACTAAATTGAGAACAAAAAATAAATAATGACTAAATTGAAAGAACTTACATCTATAGAAAACCAAAGTAGTATTAGTCAAACTTCAATTGACATCTCTTAATTTTATATTTTGTTAAAAATAGGGCTTAGAGACTAGGGATGGATTTATGTTAGAAATGTTTCGATTAATGATTTCCAAAATGGATTAGGATATAGGGATGCGTTTTTAGTTATATGGATAGTTTGATTGTGAGATTTCATGTAATGGGTGAAATTAGAAGCCACAAAATGGCAGATGAATAGTGAAATTTGTAGAAATTCTACAAAATTTCTTAAGGTAATTGATTGGGAAATTAATTAACTTTAGAAAAAAATTGAAATTAGAGTTAAGGTAATATATTATGCAATAAGTTACCTTTAAATAGAACTAATGTAACCCATTGTGCCATAGATTATGCAACATTGGAAACCCATTAGAGTACCTTGAATCAATTCCAAGGGCCATTTATTGTAATACGGTCATGTAAAAGCTCTAAAACAAAATTTAATTCCAACAAAATGTTTGACATGAGTTTGCTAGATTATAACGTAATAGGACACTAGGGATTTGGTGTGACTTTCAAGCTTTGTTATGATAATAATATATGTTAGCTTGTAAATTAGGGATCGCTTTAACACATGAATGCATTATATGTTCTTTTCATTACGATAAGTTGATGAATGAGATCCAGTTTACTTTTGAATTTTTATGAATGAAAATTTCATGATGTGAAAAAATGGAAGTGCTAAATAAGGCACTAGTTTATATTTCTTCAAATTATGTTATGTGTGATACTTGGTGATATTAAGGTAGTAAATTCATATTGTAGCATCATGCACCAAATCCATGTGTTTATTATTTGTGAGGGGATAAAGCTAAACTTGAAGGGATAAGGATAAGGCTATAAGGGATAAGGATGAAATAAGTCAAAATGATGATATTTTATTTATGTTAACATTGTTTCATAATCTCTTATGTTAGAAATCTTCCTTTTTGTTATCTATTTGAACAAGTGTCATCTTCAAAAGTAATTAAGATAAATGCTTTAAGTGTTGCTAGTAAGCTAATAATTTTACATTTCTTACAATTGTATTTTTATGGAAATTTAATAAAAAACTTAGGTTCCTTCCTAGAGCTAAATGTTTAATTATCTTGTCATGATATTTATCTTGGATGGAGTGTTTCTCACTAAATTCCTAGACTTATTCTTTTATAGGTTAATTTTTTAGATACCTAGGTAGACATATCGCCATCCTTACCATAATAAGCCAGACGCCTTTCCACAAATGATTATTCCATTCTTTTGCAAATTTAGCAGTAGTTGCATATAGACTTATTTTAATAAATTGCATTAAAATTGACTAGTTTTTAAGGCCATGGTGTTTCAGATAGGTGGTTAGATATGAAAACTTGGATAGAAAGTTTAGTTAGGCTAACTTATTCTTGGTTGAATATCAAGGTCATAAGTTAGTCTTATTATTCTTTGGAGAGTAAGTTTAGACTTAATAGAAAATACATTGAACATGTGAACCTTGTAACGGTTTAGTTTATAAAGGGAAATGAATTTCTTGTTAATTCTTCCCATTTTGTGTTTAATAGGTATAGGTTAGGCTTAAAGGACTATTCAAAGATAGTTTCATATTAGTCACGACCGTAAATAGGTTATGACATGCCTAAATAAAATAAATAACTTCAATAAAATGAACAAGTTCTACCTAATAAAATTTAATACCTAACTACTAATTAAATAAAACAAATAGCAAAATGGAATAAATATCTACTACTTAGATAAATAACTTACATAATAGGAGAAAGGGAAACTCCCTTTTAGAGAGAGAAAAATTACCAAAATAGGAGAAGTAGACCATGACATCCCATTTGTACAATGGGTAAATTGCACCATTTATAATAGTACTTTATGGCTAAAAAGGTTTGCATGAGATGTTGACATGGTAGAAACAATGACAGTTTGAAAAAATAATTTGAAATTGTGGAAAAGTGGGACTTAGTCTTCCTAATTGAAAAGAAATAGGTAAAAAAGCCATTGTAGCTTAAAAAGAAAGGCTACGATTGAAAAAAATTAAAGTGTCTTATCAAATTAAAGGGAATTAACTAAATGCAAACTAAATATCTCAATAGGAGGTGAATGAAATTCACTAGTTTCTTAAAAAAGAAAAAAGAAAAAAGATAGATTTGTCATAATTAGTTAGCTAGTTAGCATAAGAATTTCTTTTTATGTAAGTATAATTTTACTTCATAATTTTAGTATAACAACCTTGTAATTACCTAAATTAAATGATTCTATGAATTATCAAGCTTAATTTAAACATGAAAAGAAATTTAGAATCAATAGTCTAACTAAATTCTCATATGTATTCATTTGGATTTATGAAACAAAAACTATATCCTATATATGAACTTTCAACATTAAATTATAATGTATGGAATTTGCAAGTTGCAAGCTACAAGCTACAAGCAATCATCCTTTAAGTTTTAGAGCATGTATTCCATGCCAATTGACTGCTTCAGTTGATTTTTAACTTTTCTTCCATCCATAAAGTGTATCTTTCAGCTTTTATCTTCGATTTAAGTGAGGTAGCTAATGATGACAAACATGTAATCTTTGGTTAACTAAGAAGCCTTCAAAAATGTATCCCACATTTGATTTGAAGTTTTGAATCATTGCCTTTATCATGAAATTGCACAATTATTGCTTTATGACTTCATTCTCTAATTTTTTACTCGTGTGGTATATCACTATTGCATTTTTATGAAGAACTAACCACAACAAAGGTCTTTTTCTAATTACAGCTTACAATTCAAGGTAACATCGCTTCTTTCCTTTTTAATTGAAATTAAGTAAGATTACCTTTGTAGATTTCTTATTTTCATTACTTTTATGAGACAAAATACCTTTTCTTTTTTTTTAACTAAAATCTAAGTGAAGTTACCATTGGGATACATAATTTTAGTTTTTATCAATTATCTAATTCGGAGTGTGAACTTGCTATTTGCATATTGTGGATTACTATAAGGTTGTTTATACAATGGAAGTTATGGGATTGAGAAAGATTTGTTATCTTAAAGTTTTGATCCTAAGAATGATAAAGATGAAAGAGTATAAAGGGGAAAAATTAAAGCACCTATTATGTTCTAACATTGAACAATTGTCTTTCAGCAACCTAAACCTTATATGGTTAGCTATTGCAGCATAATTAGACAAATTTAAAAATGAATGTATTAGTGTTGTGCATATGAATAATATTGAAGATATCCAAACCAATAAATCTTTAATTATAAGTATTATTACTCATTACATGGTATTATCACAAAATTATTCCCATTATACATCTCACAAATATCAAGTTGCATCTTCAAGAGTTGTTGAATTAAAAGCTAAGGTTCATGAATACAAATCCAATAATAAAAAATTAATGAAACATTTGAAGGATATAAACTCTTAGATGAAGATTTTGGAATTAGATATGCAAGATTTGCAAAAATAGAACTTGGCACTTGAAAATTAGTTGCAATCTTAGATAAATGGTCAATATCAAGACTATTATATGGGTGGAGTGATATATAAATTCTATTTTGATGAATGTTTTGGAGTTTTTACGGATTTGGATACATGAAATACCTAATTTGTGCTTTTCAACGTAGAAAGAATTACTAGATTTTATACCAATTATGGTCAAATTGGTAGAGACCTTGTTCACATAAAGATAACTAGGCTAATATTCAACATTGTCTCTTTCATTTCTTAAATCTTAAAAGACCTTTTGCTAGTGGTAGTCATGTTCAGTCCACTTCTTATGGCTTACTGATTATTCAAACTACCATCTCCCACTATACTTTAGGTGGTGTGCATTCTTCCTATTTGATTTAAGTTTAAAAATATAATGTTAACACAATCTCTTTTGATTCATAACTTCATGATGACTATCAAGGGTTAAGGCAACTTAAATGTGTAACAAAACATCATATGGAGTTAAAAAAGGTTTAAGATAAAGAT
The DNA here is from genome assembly GCA_020226215.1 of Sindora glabra. Taxonomy (NCBI): domain Eukaryota; kingdom Viridiplantae; phylum Streptophyta; class Magnoliopsida; order Fabales; family Fabaceae; genus Sindora; species Sindora glabra. Next base: position 53,512,144 of record CM035232.1, on the reverse strand, counting down.
CATATGATAGCTTGATCAACAATTTCAAAAAAATTTCTACATAAGACCTATTATAGGACATTGAAGATATTCCATAAAAAAATTCAAGATAACTTATTTGAAAAGTGGAAGATTGTTGTTATAAGGATTTATTCACAAATATAAGAATTTTTGAAAAGAGATTATAGAACATGTCCAATCACCTAACTTTATTGGGTGGTTATTTAGCAGTAAATACTTCTTATACTGTCTTTATATTTTGTTTATTTTATGTTGTTTAACTATGCATATGGTAATCCTTGGGCTAACTTGATGTATTTTCTTTTAGTTATATTCTAATTATTTCATCTATTTCTAATGTGATAAAAAAAATTGCAATACTTCAAGTTACATGCATGAAAGTGTGCAAGCATATTTAGAAATTTTTTCATGTTTATGATTTACAACACACATTCATTTAATTATAAACCCTTATGTATATGGAAAAACTTCTTTCTTGTCTAATAGACACATAATTTATGTACTCCCTACCACTAAAAAATTACCAATTTATTATTATAAAAAAATTAATAAAATAATTAATTCTTTAACTAATGTTCCTTGAATATCTCTCACTTTTTAAAGGTAATGAGTACATAACTTAGGTATCCACTAGGCAAGGTTGAATTTCTCACATGTATGTGTGATAGTACATTTTGAGAATGTAGTCAATACTGATTATTCTTACTTTCTCTTTTCTTTTGAAAAAAAATTCATGCTAACCATATGTATTTTTAATGCATAAAGTAGCATTACATTTAATAAATAAACATACTTAAGCCCTTATCGACTATATAAAAAGTATATATTTATAACCTAATAAATTAATGTTTATATTTGCTTAATTCAAAATTTATTATATGACTTACAAGTTATTTTAATATTTATTATTATAAGAAAGACAAAGAATGATAGTTAGGATAGAGGATGGCATATATATAAGAAAGGACAAAGACTATTTTTTTAAAAAAATCACTAGAGTAAAGGATTGAGATCATAAACAAGTCAAGATATACAATATATATCTTGACTTGTTCAAGCTGAAGTTAATGAAAACAAATGAAGTCAAGTTCAAGCTTGTTGAGCTTCCAAAAGTTCGTACTACTATTAAATATGCCTAATCAAACTTAAACAAGATTTGATATCTAAGGCAAAGTTACTTATTTAACTTCAAGATTTTAACAATTTTATCATTGAAGTGATTCTAGAGTTGTTTGTTGATGTAACTTACTTAAATTTGATAAACTCATTTCATATTTTTAATAAGTAGAAGTTTCTATTACAATTTTATTGATAACATTTTAGGTATTGATTGAGGACTTCTTAAAACTTTAATTGAAAAATTGAATTGTTGAAATATGATAAAATAATAGTCTTTGTACATTTAAAAAAATTAATATAAATCTAATGAATAAGGTATTAAAATGATATACCGTATTTGTAAACATGGATTTGGTTTTAAGATTGATGTTTGTAGTATAAATAATCATTGCTAACCAAGCAACTTATTTTGCTATGAATTTCAAATATAAATTTTAAGGCATAAACAAAAAGATATATGGCTAGTAAAAATTGACATGATAAATTATTATTTTTCTAGTTATGTCATTGTCATTGTTTGATATATCTAATGGTTGTTTTTAATAACAATAAGAGACTTGTTATTAATTAAAATTTATTTCTATATTATCTCTCTTCTCTACTTTTTAATTGATTACTTCTTTCTTTTTTATTTTTTTCCAAATAAAGAACACAATACTCACTCGTTATACTATCTTTCACATTTATTTTTTGAAAAGGTTTAATTTTATAGGGATATATTAATAATTTTTTATTATAAAAATACATTTTTATTATAAAAAATACATGTAATTGTTTAATTTTTTCAAATTTAAGGGTTATGCTCTTATGAATATTGACCTACACCTTGCATGGTATATCATTAGGGTGATTAAATTAGAACCTTTTTTAAAGTTTTACAAATTTACACTTGTGTAAAAAAATTATATATTCTTCAAAATTTATGTTGCCATTAATAACATTAATAACTAGTAATACTATATGTATAAAGAATAAGATCCAAAATAATCTTCAAATGCAAGCTAAAGGCATGCCATCAATCTCTTTAAGGGCTTTTAGAGGTACTTACAGATGTTGTCACAAGCCAATTTTGATCATGATTGGCGTGAATCCCATTATCGATTTTTCACAAGCCCTGACAAATTTTACTTTAATCATCTAATGGGAGTTTCAAAATTTCCTAGGAAATTCTAAATTTCACTTTAAAATTTTTGTAGAAAAATGAACAAAATCTCCCTTCTTTTTGGATACTTCCCTAAGGGTCACACTTGTTATAATACAAAAACTTATATTATCCAGATATGACATAATCATATACATACATCAACAATACAAATCTTAAGATAAATACACAAATACAAGTTCAGCACAACCACTGTTGGATTAACCACAAATCTATTTTAAATGCTAATCCTAATTCAAGACAATCCCAACTGTCAAATCCTTTCCTAAGGCAATCTCGATTCTTCATGGATGCATCAAACTCAAGTCTTAACTCGAAAATATTAGAATAGAATAGAGTGAATTATGAGAATTTAATGAGCATATAACTATCACTATCTTGCAGGTGATCAATTTTATATATAAGATAATCATAAGATAATCATCTTCTAAATTAGAAAATGTTAGCAAACCCATTTTCTAAATTCCTAAAATTCGTGCAACCATACTTTGAAATGGAAGTTCACCTGTACATGACTTAAACTCTATTTCTTATAGCACAATCATAAGAGTCTCAACTTTCTATTAGAATTCAAAATCATATACTACCCATTCCAGGTAGGCATCACACTAAAAAATAGTCATTCAAGCTTAAATACAAACAAGTCATTACAATCGCATCATCAATAAAAATTAATCACAAATCATTTTATCAAACAATGACATCCAGTCACAAATATAGTTCTAATTTATAATAAACATATGTGTAGCCATTTTTTGATTTTACAATCAAATCTATACATTTTTCAATTATTTCTCAAGAATTTTCCATCTGACTTTCATATCATTTCTTCATCACAGATCGCAATATTCATTATTATTACTTTAGCATAGTTCTTCACTTTTTAATGTCTCAAAAGGCTCAATTCACAATGTAACAAATTCACTAAAACTTCGCTTTATTTATCTCATCGGATTCAATGTAAGCCCATATAAATAACTATTCAATAATCATGGGCAATCAAAGTTTATAATGCATTCACAATATGAGTTATCATAACTCTATCATAGTCAATCAATTAGTAACTAATACAACATTGCACTTTCATTGCGCACTCTGATCCAATAATATCATTTCAATATGCCACAAACTTGAATTTACACTTGCACATAACCATATTTACATAAAAATATAGAATCAATGCTAACAATGAGGAAAATGCAATTCACAATGTTTAAAATATCTTAAGAAATGGTGAGATATATACTCACTTAGGGATATTTGTCCATTTCGAGGATTCTTAACTATTATACTTTTAGCTTCTCTTTCATCTTATTTGAAATTTTACCAAGATAACTATAATTACATAAGCATTAGTGAGTTTCTTGTCGCATATTACAAATCCATAATCCGATTACAATGGTATTCTATACAACTTATTTCTTATATTTTTCAATATTAGCCAATAATCTAGATATGCCATTGAATTATCCTAGATCTTGACTTTTTTTATTGTCAAACTTATCATTTTTTCTCTTTTTCTAATTAAAATCTACAATGATAATTTATAAACACAAGGCATTACTAGTGATATTCCAAGTATCATAATTCCACATTCAAATTATAAGATCTATTCATACTTATCTACCACTGATAAGTTAAACTCTTTTTATGCATCATCTTTATGTCAAAATTATAAAAATATACTTGTTCAAATTAATTTTAAATACCTAAAATATTTAGGTTGATTATAATAATTCCAATCAATCTACAAGAATACCACATTTCTACTATTTCATGAAATTATGCATTTAGTTCCCATTATCATTACTTTTGTTTCCACAAACTCACCAATTTATATCTTCATCATTTAAGGGATTTATTTAAATCATGTGATACTGTAAAACAATTTTGCTTATATTATTTAGTCACTTTATGATGGAAAAATCATAACTTTCTAATATGTTATCCTTTGTCTTAATTATACATAATAGGGGTTTCCAAGCCTGTTCCAAATCATCCATAATCATGAAGTATACTATTTCAAAAATACCACAAGGATGACAATTTAACAATCTGTAATATATAAATTAATTTTATGTATTTAAATATTTTATTTATTTTATTTTTTGCCATCAACATAGTTCTCAAAATTGGCAAAATCCATAGAATATACATAAAATGAGTTTTCCTTTAGATTACCTAAAACAACAAAAATCACGAAAGGTTCGGAGCAAATAAAATTGTACTGCAGTTTAAGAAATCATCCTTAGCTAGTTGGCAGTAAAAATATTGCTGTAACTCCAGTGATGGTTGAAGAAAGGGGTGGTTCAAAGCTAAAGGATATACAGAAGGAAGGGAAAAATGCTTCACTGTATTCACATAATGAGTTACAATATATATACGTTTAATTGTTATACTGTTACATAAAAATAGGAAACTGATTTGCTTAAGTCACAGATATGATAAGATTGCAAGTTTGAATTTCAAGATTAAAAATTTGAGGTGAAGACGAGAGTTTAAAACCAAGTTCTTTAAGGAGATTTTAAAGCCAGAGGACTTTAGCAATTGAAAAAGTAATGGTGTGGTATTTTGCTTCGATGGAAGACTTAGCAACTGAGTGTTGCTTGTGTAACGCCCATGATATGGGATTGCACCCTATGTAGGCAATGTATGCACTAGTAGAATAATGATCCACAGAGTTACCAAACTAGTCAACATCACAAAAGGCACAAAGGTGCAATGATGGAGATTTTTGTAAGTGAATGCCATAAGATAAGGTGCAATTGAGGTAGCAAAGCACTTGTTTGAGAGCTTGAAAGTGATCCTACATAGGGGCTTGCATATGTTGGGAAAGCTTGTTAACAGAGAAGGTAATATTAAGCCTTGTGAGAGCTAAATATTGTGAGGAGCCAACCATGTTATGGTAGACAGGAACATTAATCGAAGAGGACTCAGAGGCAAATCTACAAGTGACAGACATAGGCGTATAGACTAGTTTAACACCATTCATGTGAAATTTGTCAAGAATATCTCGAACATAGGCTTGCTATGATAGAAAGAGGCCTTGCTTTGTGGGCACCAATTCTAGGCTAAGGAAATACTGAGGGGAGCTAAAACTTTTGAAAGAGAATTGAGAGGCCAAGGCAGTTATAAAATCTTTGAGGCGAGGTGAATTCCCTATGAGAAGAAAATTATTAACATAAACCATGAAGTAAGCCAGAACACTAGCACGATTGAAGATAAATAATGAAGAATCTGTTACTGAATTGATGAAGCCATAAAAGAGTAAAAAGTCACATAAGGAATGATACCATGCATGTGAGGCTTATTTTAAGCTATAGAGTGCCTTTTTGAGCTTACAGACATAAGAAGGAAATTATGGACGGACAAAACCAGGAGGTTGGCATATATATACATCCTTAGAAAGTGAACCATGCAAGAAGGAATTATTCACATCCATCTATTGGAGAGACCACCCTTTTAAAAGTGCAATGGTGAAGACGAGTTTAATTATCTATAGTTTTATAATTGGACTGAATGTCTTTGAATAATCCACACCAGAGCATTGATGATAGCCCTTAGCAACTAAGTAAGTTTTGTACCTAGAGATAAAGCCATCTAGATTTCTTTTGACTCTAAAGACCACTTATTACCAACAACATTATAAAAAGGTTTTGGGGGAACAAGGTCCCAAGTTCCATTCAAAATAAGAGCATTAAATTCTTTAAATATAGCTTGGTACCAGTAGGGTGACTTAAAGGCACGAGACACACTAGAAGGTTTAATTGTGGGTGGCAAGGGGTATTTCTACTCAGTGTAGAGCCTTTTTGGTTTGAAGATACTAGCTTTCGCACGGGTGACCATAGGATGATAACCAACAAGGGTGGATGGTGGAGTAGGTGCATCATGTAGGGATGAGGTAGACATTATGGTGTTGAACTCAACGACACAAAAGTAGGGGTATTCAGTGAGGAAAGGTCAGTGGAGCTGGAGATTGATTTGGTGTTGGATGAGTTATTAGAAGGAAAGATGAAGGAAAAAGAGGTTAATGGGGCATTATTGTAGGATAGAAGGCAGGAACTTGGTATGGTTATAGATAGGTACTCTCGAGGAAGAGAGGTTGAAGTTAGATTGGAGTCTATTTTGGTGGTAGGGATCATATGGTGAAGGGAATCAAAGAAAGATAAGGGAGAAGGTGAAATATCAGTTAGTTATTGAGACTATGGAGGTTCGATTTGGAATGGATAAGTGTATTCTAGGAAAGTAACATGGCATGAGTAGTGTAACTGTTGGGTGTGAATATTATAGCATGCAAAGGCACTTTGAGAGGGACTATAGCTGAGGAAGACACAGGGAGCAGATTAAGGGCCGAGTTTATATGGAGCATAAGGTTTAAGCCAAAGAAAACAGAGACAACCAAAAACTTGGAGCTTATGATAATTAGGTTCTTGATTGAAGAGAATTGAGAAGGGTGATTTATTGTTTAATGTTAATGTAGGAAGCCTATTGATGAGATAGGCAATAACTTGCATTACAAAGGACCAAAAATATATAGGAATATTAGCATGATAAAGCAAGCATTTGGCAGTCTCAACAAGGTGGCAATGTTTACATTTGGCAAGGCCATTATGTTCAAGGTATGTGGTGGTGTAGTGATATGTGAGACACCATGAGTAACAAAGAAAAGGCACAACTTAATAAATTCACCTCCATTATCAGTAAAGAGATTTTTTATAGGAAAGTTGAATCGTTTTTCAACAAGTGCTTTGAAATGTGTAAGAATAGTAAAAACATCATATTTATTCTTAAAGGGATAAAGTTAGACATATTTAGAGAAATGATCAATAAAGATGATATAAAATTGGAAACCATCTATCGAATAAAAGGGACTAGAACCCCATACATATGCAAATATAAATTCAAGAGGACATTTGCTAGTAATACTAGGCTTGGAAAATGGAAGTTTATGACTTTTATTAATTAAGCAATTAGTACAAGAGAAGGAAGTGGAGCATGATGTTGAAATGTTGATGCTGGAAAGGACTTGGGTGGGACTGTGTGAGGCCGGATGTCCAAGGTGGTAGTGCCATAAATTAAGTGATGGAGAGAGAGTGGCGGTGTGAGCATAAGATGGTGACGATGAGGTGAGGGTGTATATGTGATTGTCATTACTTCCTTGCAATAGTGTCTTCCCCGTTCCCAATGCTTTTACCTTGACACAAGAGGAAAAAAATTTGATAGAAACATTATTATCATGACATAGTTGAGAAATAAAGAATAAATGTTGATGAACTTTGGGCACATAAAGAACATTAGATAAGTGAAAAAAAGAGTTGGGAGAGTGTAAAATGGTTGTGCCAATATGTGAGATAGGAAGGGTTTTACCATCTACTACAATGAGATGATCAATGCTAGGATACTTAGTGTGAATGAAGAGATTTCCAAAATCGTTGGCAATATGGTGTGAAGCTCTAGAGTCAAGAAGCTAATAATTCCTTGTGGGGTTAGTAATGGTAGCATTAGCCGTAGGTTTCATATTTGGATTATTAGTAATTTTAAAACAATACCTTACAATATGACCATGTTTGCCACACCATTAGCATTTATCAGTTCATTTTCCTCCAGTGGTTCCTAAAAGGCTAAGTTTGATAGGGTCATGGATTGATGCAAATTTGGTGTGACTCTTCTGAGGTTGGGATTGAGCATAATGTGCAGAGATGGAAGCATTAACAGGGTAACCTTCCTTGGAGAGCTGCAACTCATGGTTAACAAGTTATTCATATATTTGATCGCGAGAGTACCTGGCTGTGAACGAAGCACTGTGGCTATGTATTTAAAATCAGGACCAAGTCCAAAGAGACAATAGAAAATAAGGTTTATGTCATCCAATAGATAATCGATCAAACTGAGTTCGTCTACAATAGTCTTAATAGACTGCAAGTACTCTGAAACAGAGGAGGTTCTTTTGATTGTGGAAGACAATTTTTTCTTCAAAAAAAGAAATCTTGACCGAGATCTATTTGCAAAAGTTGTGCGAAGTTGTTCCTATGCCTCTTAAGAGGTTTCAACTTGAGAAATCACTACTCTGACATCAGTATCACATGCCTCTAAAATAGCCAGAAGCAAGAGCTGGTCTTGTTTGACCCAATGAACATATGCTAAATTTTCTACTTCACCCATATCATTAGTAATGCTTGGAGAGAGATATGATATAGAACCTATAATATATCCACTTAGGTTGTACCCTATAAGTATGAATTTCATTTATTTTGTCCATACTATATAATTCGTTGGGGTCAATTTGATGGGTAGCTAGGTAGAAATACTGATGGCAATAAATTCTGTAAAAGGATTGGTAATAAGTGTGATGCTGACAGTGGAGGATTAGGTGAGGTAGCCATTAGTGTTGAATCGGAGAGCTGGAGTTATAAAAGCCTTTTATAACTCTGATACCATAAAGAATATATAGAAGGAAGGAAAAAATATTTCACTATACTCAAATAATGAGTTATAATATATATACTTATAATTGTTATATTGTTACATAAAAATAGAAAATTAATTTGCCTAAGCTACGGATATAATAAAATTGCAAGTTTGAATTTTAAGATTGTGACTAAACACAGCTAAGCACAGATAAAATATGCATATCCTATCACAAGATTGAAACCGCTCTCTGGTCCTCAAACTTGCCACGGTTGATAGAAGGTTGAAGGAGACGTATAGTGAGCTCCGCCCAACTCACGATAACCGAAGAAGACCAACTCATCCACCATAACTTCGTCAGCCATCCCCGGACTCGCCTGGTGGCTCCTTCACACCATGGAGCTGGAGAAAATGCAACTACGGATGACTGACATGCTAAGTTGCAAACGCTGGCGAAAGGCGGCTTCCGGTGGTGGTGTTAGGTAGCTTTGTAGCTAGAGAGGGAGAATGCAATTCTGTGTTCTCTCTCTTTTTTTTTTCCTTTTTAAAAGGAAGCCGCCAGCTTTTTAGAGGTGAGAGGCAGAAAAATCAAGAAAATAAAGTGAGAGAGAGACACGTGAGATAAGAGAAAAAGCAGCAGCTAGTGCCCGAATTAATGAGGGACAATATGCTTAAAAACATAAAAATAGGGGAGAGAAACCACAGGAAGTGTCTGGAAGAATCAAAAGAAAGACTGAAAGGGTTGATTTTTTTCTTCTTAAAAGGACAACACCAAAACCGAGAAAAAGAAGAAGGGCCCGGATTCTAAAGAATGGGGGGAGATAGAATTGCAATTTGAATTATGGGAAATAGTCCCATGTTTCTCATCCCGTAATAAGTTCATTTTCACCTAAAATTTCATCCTTCCATCCAAAAAATTTTTATCCTAACCACACATATATTCAAGAACTCAATTTTTACAACATTTATTTTATTAAAAAAATGCCATTCCAAGTAATCTCATTCCTCCTCTCTCTCACACACACAATAATATGTTTATGAAATGGCCTAATAAATTTATAAATCCTATAATTACTACTATTAATTTCTTAATCTATGAGAAATTTATTGTAAAAATTATTTTAATTTAATCTTGCATTGACAATGATCACGTATAAATAATTTTCAAATATTATTGAAGATATTATTTTGAATATTTGAAAATATTTTAATGTAAAAAATGAAAATAAATTTAAAATTAATATTATCTAAATTATCCACAAATCATAAAATTTATATAATTTTTTAAATTTAAATTAAGGATATTACAAATGTATAAGCCCTTTGAGATTGCTGACAATGAAAATCAAACTTAAGACATGAGTTATCAAAGAAAACGAACCTTACCTACTAAGCCAATACAAGGATTGAATTTGTTGATTTGTTTTGTTAGCTAGCTTGATATTTACATAGTATACAAACAAATACATATTTCTCAAGTACATATACACGCAAAAGTGCCACCATAACTATTATTATGAGCATGTGTTTCTATTAATTTTTTTAAAATTTTGTGTATATGTTATTTGTTTAATTCAAAATACTTTAATTTTTAAATCTTAACTTCACTGTAATATTGAAATATATTTACCTTTATTTTTCCTCAAGCCTAACTTAGTCATTTGTTTCCCTACTACAATTTTTCTAATAAGGTACTATACATTTTCATGAGGAAAATTTTAAAAATTATAGATAATTTTTTTTTTCAAAAAAGCATTTACTTAGAAAAAATTGTAAGTTTTTAGAAAAACATAACGTTTTTAACAAAATCTTTTAACTTTTTTATAAAAGTTTGCAACTCTTTCATAGAGCCATAAATATTAATATTTTGCAACTATGATTTTTTTATTTGTAACTTTATAAAAAGATTAAAATTTTACAATTTCTAACTTTAAGTACAATTGCAACTTTAATTTTATAAAAAAAAAATTGAATTAGCTCATGTAACTTTTTTTTGAAAGTTACTTTTTTAAATTTACCTTACAACATTGTCATATTAATGTCAATTAGAGTGAAAACTAACATATATAGTGGCATAATGATATTTTTGCAATTATGAGCAACTTATAATGCTAGCTCAAATAAAAAACCAACGAGATAAGTTAGCATGGTGACTTAATTGTAATTAAGAGCAACTTACTACATTAGTTAAAATAAAATTGTAACATTGAAAGTCAAATATTGATAAGTTAGATATTAGTTTTCTATAACCATTATCCAAAAAACATTCAAATCATCTTGTTAAGAAACATGAAATGTTTATATGGCAGATTTTATTTAATAACTGACATATATTATTATTCCCACTATCTATAAATTTATTTTTCACTCAATTTTTTATTTAGGTGACATAAAAGGAAAACACACCATCATTGCTGCATAATTAGAAATGTTTTAAATTTTATGATCATGAGTTTTCCATCAAACCATGGTTATCTTCTACTAAGATAGGATGCTTATGATCATAATATATTTATGGTTTGATGGGAACCTCATGATTATAAAATTCAAGGAATTTTTAATTATGTAGCATCGATGGGTGTGTTATCTTCATATTCCACTTAATATTGTAAGGAATGCATAGTTAATGTCTATAAAAAGTTTTCATGTAGTAATTATGTTTTGGGTTATATTGATTTTAATTTTGAGCTACATAGCGATTATGCAACAAACTATATTAATGATTTATTATAATTTTTATGTAGGTCATTGTTAGAAAAATATTAGAATGTAGAAGTTATATTAATAAGATAAATGTAAATAATGTTAGTTATTTATTAAAAATCAAGGCGGTTTGATTAATTTAGATGCAATTTGGATGTGAAGAAGTGGAAGTAGATATAATGATGATTTTTTGAACTGCTAATGTTTAAAGGTATACTAATGACTAATGTGTAATAAAATTTTCTTGAAAGTTACCATGTTAATTTTTTTTAATATAACCAATATCTAATGATATATTAACAACCTTCCAATGTGTATTAAATAGTAAGCACATTTTCCAATAATATGTATTAGGAAACTACAAAAAATTATGATATTTCATTGTATATCAACAGTTAAGTTATATGAAATAAAACATATGTAATACGTTAATTTCAATTAATGATTGACATTTAAAGCTCTATATGTTGCTTATAAATTTCATTCTCACTTTTCATTTGAAACATCTATGCCTTATAATGGGAAAATCGATAAGAAATTATAGTGAGAAGAAATAGCTTAGCTATTTTTGCATTATAAGGCTTGAGCTTATTATAAGACTAGTTATACTGCTTCTTCTCACTATAATTTTTCATTAATTTGCAATCATCTATACCCTTCAAACCCATCTTAGTTGTTCATTCTAAATTATAACATTTAGATTCCATTTTAAGAAACACATTTAAAAATGTCAGGACTATATAAAAATGAGGAAGCTAATGAAAACTTGTAGTGAGAAGAAGTATTATGTCCATTTTTGCATTGTACAACTTGTGTTTATTGCAAAAATGGACATGCTACTTTTTCTCATATTAAATTATCATTAATTTGCAACCATCTATAGCTTCCAAAGCTATCTTTATAGGTTCCATCTTTAGACTAACATTTGTTAGAGATGTTAAGAAAATGTAAAAATGAAGAAATGAATGGGAAATTACAGTGAAAAGAAGTAAAATAATCATTATTGCATTAGAAGATTTGAGTTCATTGCAAAAAAATGATTATTTGTATCTTCTCATCATAATTTATCATCATTTTAAGTTCATATACATTTTCAAACTTAGAAACCCTTAAGTAATATGAAAAAAATTATAAGAAGATACCCATATTTCCTTTCATTTAAAGTCTACTATTCATTGTAGATTACAATTTTTCATTATATATATCGATGTACCAATATAAGGACAAATAAAATGGAAAAACAACAGTTTCATAGTAGATTGTTAGTTTCTTATTTGTTCCATTTACATTTAATATGTTGCTATTTGTATTGCTTTTATTGTATAAAAAATATTATAATGTAAAAAAAATTTTAATACTACTGATTCTACTTAAAGTAAGTTGAATTAACAATAAAATTCATTAATTCATAAAATGATATCAATATTCTTACAAAATTTATGCTAAAATAATGACATAGTTTTATTATAGACATCAATTTTTTTAAAATAAACAATATATAAACCTAAAATAGTATAAAAAGTAAAGAGCGAGTTGAAAATAAAAAAAGTGAAGCTATGATGCCATTTGTGAATTTCATCCCAAAGCCCTTTTAACCCTAAAATTTCTCTTTCTCTAATAAAGTATTTTAACTTTCAAATCTTAAGATGATTCTCTTCAATTTTATATTTATTTTTACTAATTATTTTTTAAAACTAAAGATCCATTAATTTGTAGCCAAATGAGTGAGATTTAGTACTTATTAGAAAAGCAAAAAATATCAATGTATTGATTTGTTTTACATTTTATGCTTGCTCTTGTAATTTAGTTTCTAATTTCATAATTGAGTATATTTTATTACTTTTCATTTTGTATAACTTTTAAAGATTTGTACAAGTAAGGAGATTGATTTCATTTATTTTCTTTACCATTTGGTATGATATTATTCATGAAATTTTAATAAATATTGCTCATTACATTTGTAGGTTTTAGATTCAAATACTTTTCTAGGGAGTGTTAACCTTATATATTGAGCAACATGTACCTGTAATGAAGTACTAATTTTTAATTAAGATAATCTTTTATTATTTTCAAACTTGCTTTTACTTAAAATTGTTAAAATTATGATGAAGATGTTGGTCTAATTAGGATATGGGAAATACAAGAAATAATGAGGGCGAGCAAATGGTAGGAGGTTAGGGTTCGAGTAAAGGTAATGATATATCATATTAGTTATTTTTATCAATTGAAGTAGTATATAAAATACAACATTTTTTTACAAAAATTGATGCTTAATTTTATTAAAAATCTCTGTGTTATATTTCCCATGAATAAATAATAATAATTTTATACATATAGAAACTAAAATTATTTTACTTATCAACGTCGATTATAAAAGCGATGTGGAATTGTTTAACATACAACGTAATACCCCAAAAGAGGAAGAATGTCCAAGAAAAAAATTTGGATAAAAATCACTTTAACAGAAACCTAATAAGGTAATCAAATAAAGTTTAGATAAATCACAAACATAGTACAAGAGGTTCATTTAGCTAAAAATTTTATGGAAATAGTATCAGGCATTAATATGTGTCAAATATCATTAAAATTCCTAACACTAATTTTGAAAAAATTTTATAAGAGCCTAATATGAAATTAGGGGCTGGGTAATCCAAAATCAGCTTAGGTGACTTGAAATTTGATTCCTTTTAGTAAGGTTGTTCTATTGCTATTTTAAGAGGTTTTTGAAAGTAAAAAGTTAAGAAATTAAGGTGAGTGGCAAACTACCTTTTATTCTATTGAGTTTTCTTATGATAGATAAAGAAATTTGATAAAATTATTATTATAGATGTAATTTGAGTAGTGATGCTGAGTGGCTTGATTTTGAGGTTGCATAAATGTTAATCGATCATATTATGTTAGTATTATAGTGTTGAAATGAGTTTGATATGATTCATGAAAATTTTCCTCAATAAATTATTATAGAAAAATTCTAGGATCAAGATTGTTTTAGGATAGTTCTATGTTGTGTTTTTATTTTTCTTTGAAATCATGAATTAGAAATTGTTAACATTCAAATTCTTAGTATTTTAATGTTACAAATAGTGTTAGGATGGATGTAGAGAAAGTTGATAATTTTTGGAAAAATTTACAAATATGAAATGCAATTGTTTATAGACTATAGTTGTAAGAAATTGAAACAGAATTTTGGGTTCTGTAGGTTCTATTTTGCTACTATTTGGGCAACATTTTAATTGATAAAAATTAAATTAATTAATATTCTTTCATTATTAGTATGTTAGTAACATCACATAAAAATTTGGTTACAATTAGAGTTAATTTGAATACTAGAAAGGGTCATTTATTATGATGGCTTCAAATCTATCCAATTTTGGCAATTTTGTGGTTTTGGTTTTGCATGAACTATATCACAACGAAATTTTTGTGAAATAATTGAATTTTTTAAATAGTTAACATGTTATGGATGTTATATCAAAATTTGGTGATAATTGAAAATGACTTGAATGTTGAAATGGGACTTTTCTAGAGAAAGCTTACAAGCTGTCCTGTTTTGGATTCCCATTTTTTATCCTGCATGAGCAATAACTGTGGGAGTAAATCATACAAAATAATTGATGTTTGATGTATAATATTGTATTGGGAATGTTAGGACTAATTTTGGTAAAAATTTAAGTTAATATAGGACCCCTAGAAGGGCACCAAATCATGACATACATGGTAATTGGCCATGTAATTGTTTGAAATTCCTTTAAGAAATGTTGAAAGAAATTTGAATTTACAAAATAATGGATGATGTTGAAATTATATCAATAAATACTCATATGAATTATGTTTTTCTCTTACTATAGATGACAAGGTTGTATATATCAATCCTGAACATAACATTATGTGATCATAGATGATGCAAAATTATAAATTGCTAGCCATTTAAAAGGATTAAGTGCTATCATACATCTGAAAGGAAGGGTTATATAACAACCTTAGATACATGTCATGTGATGGTGGATTGTGATTATGTATAAGAATAACTAAGTTTTCATGATTAAGTTTTGTGATACAATTGATGATGTTTAAGCTATTTATCTTGAATGGAAAGATGATATATCAACTATAAATATATTAATATGTGTTATTAAAGGTTGGATATATGATAATGGTAAATTTTGTTAACAAAACCTCTATGACATAGTATTTTGATCATACCTAATGATATATAACAATGAAATGCATGATTAATGCTTGTATATGCTTATGACATCATATCATGACTCATGATGAGTATAATTGCTCATCTTGTACATGATCTATGATGGGGTAGATATACATCCTCCGTAAAGGAGGAAAGGAGTGGTAAAGATTGGAGGCATAAGGTTGGTGGTCTCTTGCCTAGGGTGGTAGGAGATAAAATTGAATAGAAGATATAAAAAGAAATTTGGATATTAACTATAGTCATTCAATGGATTTTACAAATAATTGTTATAGCCATTCTCTTGACAAATTTTATAAATAATGCATGTGAGAATTGCTGTGAGTATATCAAAGAGACCGTTAATATATAAGAATTATGCTAGTACATAAGAATTTTTATTAATACACCAGAATTACAGTTACACATAAACATTATATATAGTGCTTGACAGTTTTAATCTATTATTTTTCACTGCTCTAGATTTGATCTATTATGGTGAAAAACCTATGGAAAAGAAGAGAGTAGCCATTTGCTGAGCATTTTAATTCTCACACTCTTCTTTCAAATTTTCTTTTATAGATATGAAGCATGAAATCCAAGGATGACTGATACCTGTGCATGAACCTTCATTTCAAGTTCAGGGACCTTTCATATGGCATTTTAGGGTGTCCTAACAAGAAGTCTTGTCTTTTGATAATAATTTATATATATATAGAAATAGGTTTTCAAAATTTTATACTCTAGTATAAATAATAATTAATATATGTAATTTATGTTTTGAATCGCTTTATGTGCATGAAGTAAAGCTATTCTACATAGATACTTATTTATACTTTTGGTAAATTTATGTAAATAGATAAGTTAAAATTAGATAAGTAATTTATTTATACTTCTTTCAAATTTTCATTTATAGATATGAAGCATGGAATCCAAGGATGACTAATACTTGTGCTTGAACCTTCATTTCAAGTTTAAGGGCCTTTCATATGGCATTTTGGGGTGTCCTAACAAGAAGTCTTGTCTTTTGATAATAATTTATATATATAGAATTAGGTTTTCAAAAATTTATAATCTAGTATAAATAATAATTGATATATGTAATTTATGTTTTGAATCGCTTTATGTGCATGAAGTAAAGCTATTTTGCATAGGTACTTATTTATACTTTTGGTAAATTTATGAAAATAGATAAGTAAAAAATGTGTTAAAGGCTTGTAAGGATAACTAGTTAATATTTTAGTACTAGTCAGATGTCTTTATATCAGTTATGATATTCAAAAATCGGGTCATGACATACAATGACACTCATACATACATTTGGGTACCAACCGATATTAAATCTATTAAACAATCAACATTAAAAAGTAATTTTATAGTTGTTAGTCATCCATAGAGGAACCCTAGTTATAAAAATTAGTAAAGTAATTTTGCTTTGCAAGAAAAAAAATGTTAATGCTAAATAAATTTGAGTCCTTCCATGTCAAAATGGAAGCAATACTATTACGTTAAAATGTAGGAAAAGCTGAAGATTTTCAATTTTTTTTCTTTTTAGCATTGAAAATCAACTATTTTTGGTGATGAGCTTGCAAATATAGAGAGTATTTGATGTAACAAATAGGTTAATTTATAATTTATTAATTTAAACATAATAAGCTAAAAGTTAATTTTAGAAATGTTTAGTGAACTAACTTATTAGAAAAATGTAAATATAACATTTAATCCCTCATTTATAGGCGTATTGATTATTATGTTTTTTAAACTTCATAGCTAGTATTAAAAATTTTTTATTTTTATTTTTGTTATAAGTATTTATCCCCTTTTTACTTGATATGTTAAAATAAATGAAAATTGTAGATTCTTAAATTTCATTTTGACAATGCCAAACACATGCATGTTTTTTTAGTTCTTTTCTTTACTTTTACCATTTATTCAGCGTGGTAAAGACAATGGTGAATAATTATAACAAAAGCAAAAATAGAAAAAAATGAGGGACTTCTTGTACTAGTTATTAAATTTAAATAATATAACAGTTAACACATTTATAAATGAGAGACTAATTCAAACAGAAAACATAAACAAACAGAAATCACAAGAATATAGTTTAAATATATGTTTTGCTATCGTTTCGTGCGAGTCTACATGATAGAATTTTCTTCAATTCATTGCTTGACAAAAGAAGTTGATCTTCTGAACCAGAGCAAAAGAAAAACGTTTGACGTGGAGATAATGTTCTTGAAGGTGGTTCTTCTCTACCTCTAGTACATGATGATGCAATACTGGGAACTGATGGATATAAGGAGACAGATACAAATCTGATGGGGAAATCACATAAAGTAGTACTTGTGGGTGGTGAGACAAATCTAGTTAGAAGAATGGATGGTATGAGCGATGACTTGGAAACGGAAGATGAACTCGATGAGGATGCACTAAAGAGATGCCAAGAGGGGAAAAAAAAAGAATGCAATCAAACAAGAATGTTGTGCCGAAGGATATACAAGTGGCAGAAGGTGTTGTGAAAGATAAACTAATTGTCCCATGCTTGTTATTTTACCAAAGGAGGAGGACAAAATGCAAAAACCATGAAAAAAACAGTTATTGTGAAACTTCTAGGGATGAGGATAGGATACAAGATGCTTGAGGCGAAACTATACCAGCCTTGGAATCTTAATGGCATGCTGGCTATAATTGATTTGGGAAAGGATTATTATCTAATCAGTTTCACAGATCTGAAGGAATTTGATTTTTTTTTAATTAAGGGGCCTTAGGTAATATTTGACCATGATCTAACAGTGCAAGTTTGAACTGTTGGAAGAAAATTGAATAAACACATATACTAGAGAAAAAGAAGCTCAGATAAGGAAAATTTACTGATCTTTTATACTTTTCTGTTCTATATAACAAAGCAATGTGAGCATTTAATCTAGGCTTACAGTACAACTAAACTCATACATTTTAAGTTATTTGAAAAAATAAAAAGTGTATTACATGGCTTACTTCCTTAGATATCTCAAATATAGAAAAAAAAATTCTTCAACAAACTAAAACAGAAAAACTAACTCAGATACTACCAATCCTAAATGAATCATATCAGCACTAAATTTGGAGAACTACTCAACAGTCTTTCTTGCTTCAAAATTTGTTACTCCTGTCTATAATCTAAAGTAGTCATGCTTGGCGCAAGGCAGTGACTTCCTTAAAATATCAGCAACTTGCTGACTTATCCTACTATGCATAATTTCAGTTGCTACTAGATTATGAATGAAATGATATCAAATATCAATATGATTTGGTTTGTTGTGAAATGTTGGATTCTTTGTCATAGTAATTGTTGGGCTTGTTGTCACCAAAATCTTTGTTGCACTTTTTTGTTTTTGAAAAAAATAAACTGGCAGTCTCTTCAGCAAACAACTTGACAAGTTGATGTCATTGCGGTGACAAATTCAGCTTCTGATGATGACAAGGCTACAATTTCTAGCTTCTTTGAACTCCATGAAATGATGCCAAAGGAAAATTCGTAGCTGGACATGCTCTTTTTATCGCCTAAACAACCTACCTAATCACTGCCAATAAAACCAAATAGTTTGAAAATTAATATTTTTTAATACTAAATTCCAAAGTCTATACTTCCAGCAGCACAATATAAAATCTTCTTAACTGCCCAAGGTTATGCTTTGTTGTGCCATGCATAAATCTGGATACCATGCTGTAGAGAAGGCTATATCGAACTTTTTATGAGATAAATAATTCAAACCGCTAACCATGCCAGTAAAATCTCTTGCATTCGTTATATCAGTACTACCATTAACTATGAGCTTCTTATTCACATTCATGGGTAGGAGAGTTGCTATATTATTCAACATGTTAAATTTTTTAAGAAAATCAGTTGCATATTTTTTTGTGATATAAAAATCCTATCAAACATTGATTCAACTCAATCCTAAGAAAATAATGCTGCAAACGCAAATCCGTCGTGTCGAATTTCCTTATCATGTAATACTTAAGTAACAAGTAACTCACAGGACCCTATATATTTTACTTCAACATAAAGAAACACCACCAAAAAATCATTTATACCTTGCTTTCTCACTTAAAGATTTGGTTCATTTTTCCTCTTTTCAAATCCATTATCTTGAAAGTAAGAGTCAGTTTTGCTGTACTAAGTTCCCAGAGTTAAGTGATATAAAGCTTTCTTTAACTAGTACACTTCGTCTTCTTCACCGCTAAGAACGAAAGCCTTTTGGCCGAGTAACATAAACTTCTTCTTCGGACTTTTCATTTAAGAATGCAGATTTAACATCAAACTAGAACACGTGCCAATTAAGTTGTGTAGCTAAGGCTAGGAAAGCTCCCACCATTGTGAGTGGAGAGAATATTTCTTCAAAGTCAATACCATGCTGCCGAGAGTAGCCTTTCACGACCAAGTGAGCGTTATGGATTTCTATACTTCCATCAACATTTGTATTTTGTTCTAAACACCCATTTGAGCCCGATAACATTCTTTGCTTCAAGTAGATCAACCAACTCCCATGTCTCTTTTTTCTAGATGGCTTGCATCTCCTTCGACATTGCATCTTGCCATTCTTGAATTTTTGTAGCATCATCATAACAAATGGAATCTGAAATATACAGAGCAAAATTACAAGATGCACAGATTTCAGCTAAAGACCCGAATTTTCTTGGAGCATCTCAGTAGAAAAGCTTGATGGTGGTGAGTTCATTCTTGCTTGAGTAAATGGACTACTTCTATAAGGGGTGCATAGAGATAAGCAAGTGCTTGTTGAATTGCTACCTCCTGGTGGACTTGCTGGTTCTTAGATTTTAGGAGCGCTAGGTGTAACAATTCCATGAACTGCTGGAATTTTGTTTTTACTCCAAGTCCACTTATTTTCTTTGTTGAAGATTACATCCTTGCTTTTAATCACTTTGCCAACCACAAGATTATACAACTTGCATGTTGGCCAATGACATGATTATACAATCTATATGCTTTGGTTTAGGGATTGTAACCAACAAAAAATGCATTTTTCTAACTTTTTATCAAGTTTGTGACAAAATAGTGATTTTACAAAAGCCAACGCTATACAACCAAAAACTTTGAAGTGACTTGCCTTGGGCTTTCGACCCCTTCAAGCTCCATATGGTATTTTTGTTTTGGGCTACTTTTGTAGGCAAAACATTTAAAAGATTCATTGCAGTGGCTACTCTTTTTTGCCTAGGAATGATTAGGAAGACTGCTTGCTTTGATCATGTTTCTAGCTATTCAACCACTATTTATTTTATTTTATTTTTGTTCAGCACACCATTTTGCTCTACTGCGGATGATGAAGTTAACTCTTTGTGAATTCCATCTTCCTCACAAAAAACATTAAATTCATTAAATGTGAATTCACCACTTTTATGTAAATAAATAGCCTTTATACTGCATCTAGTCTCCTTCTCCACCAATACCTTGAATTTCTTAAAATTTGAAATATTTATTCTTACCAAAAAGAGTCAATACTCATTAGGTCACATATATCAGCATGCACTAATTCAAGACAACTAGAAGCCTTCTAAGACTTGTTTACAAGAAACGAGTTTCAACTTTGCTTGACATAAACACGTCCTTCACAAAATTAAGAGCCCAACAACCATTTTTTTCACATAACAATGTCAACCCATTCGTATTCAAATGCCTATCATGTAAATGCCATATTTTATCACAATTAGTTTTAGCAATCAAGGTACATTTTTTCCACAATCCAAACTTCAAAAGGAAACATTTCATTTTGTTCCATAGGAATACAAGCAATAATTTGACCAGATTTTTTTTTTTAATCTTGAATAGAATAAGAACCATCATCAAATAAAATAAAGTATTCACCATCATCAATTGCCCAACACTTAGCAAGTTAAAAGCTAAACTGGGGACATATTGCACATTATAAAGGAGTTTTACACTACTTTGTGATATTTTAATGGTATTATAACTTTTCTTTTAGCTTGAATTTATTTATTGTCTCTAAGCTGAACTTTAACTTTCTGTGACTCATCTAGGTCCTTAAATAATGGTCTTGCCCCAAAGATATAGTTGGAACATCTGCTATTTATGAAACAAACTCTATTCAATGCATTATTAATAAGGGAATGAGTCATGAACAACTTACACTCCTCTTCTTCAACATGTTTTGTTAGATTGACCTGCTTCTGCTTAACTTTTTGCTTACTCTAGCAATTGGCTTCTTTCTAGCCAAGTTTTTTACTATAGTGACGTTGAATGGTACTTTTAAGTTACTGCTATTAATTAAATTGAACTCTTCCTTTACTTTTGTCATAAACTCAACCATAAGAACTATTTCTACCTTTTCCTCGTACTTCTAAATTTTTTGTCTTCCTTTTATGATAAGAAGACTCCCTCTTCACCTAAAGTGCTTTCTCTTTAATTTTCTCATGGGACATGTTTAACTTATTAATTCAAAATTAGATATTACTGATTGATAAAAATTTTGCAATATAGGATAATAACCAGTTCAAACCTTAGTGATCCACCTAATATATTTTTCATAATGATTTACTAACTATGATTATAAACAAAATGTAAACAAAATATATGTAGAATGTAGAACAAAATGCAGACAAAATTGAAAGCAAAATAAAACAAAATGTAAGAAGGCAAGATGCAAACAATGTATAAAAATTTAAATAGAATTAAATTGGAGGTTTGAATTGCAATTAAAACAAATTAGAGCATAGAAAAGGAAAAAATTGATATAGCAAAACAATTAATTCAAGGATTTAAAAGCTTTTGTGTAGATTAATCATAAATCAAATATATTTAAAAATTTTAATTAATTTTCAATCTTGAATTATACAAAACCCTCGCAAAAATTCATAAATTAAATGGCCATAATCTATAAAGTTAGATTAAAATTGATTTAAAAGTATAATCTAGTTAAATGGCAAGATTAAATCAAAAATCTTTAATTCAATCATTCAACCTTCTATCCCTATATGAAAAATAATGATTAACTAATCATAATTCAACACAAAAATAGATAAACATTAGAAATCATAAGAGTGAACATAAATTATACCAAATCAGTATTCAACTCATATAATTTCAAGTAATCAGGATAAATAATTAGGGAAAGAGGAAAATTGATTAGAAAAAGTCAATATTATAGCTTAAGATTTCATAATCCAAATAGAGATGGGCCTCAAATTCCTTAAATTAATCAAAATTTTAGTCTTCTATGATTGAAGAAGAAGAAACTTGAAGAAAGAAAAGTTACTATCTAGTATCTAGAATTATTTAAAAGTGTTCTTGTCTTTAAAGATATAAAACCCTATATTTGATTTCTTATGGGACTAAACCTAATGGGCTATAATTATATGTTTCCTAGGGCTACAAAGGATAGGCCCTTGCTAATTTTAGAAGCCTAGAACCTAATTTTACAAAGTAATATATTACAAGAGTTACTGTAGTAAAATCTTGTGAATCTGACTTCTAGCCAATGTAAGACCATTAAACTACATATTTTCTCTAAACTCCAAACTTGAAAATTATAGGCCTTGCTCTTAGAAAACTTTGAGCACTAGTTTCATTTTGATTAGATCTCTGGACCTTTAGATATGACCTAAAATCAAATCTAGCTTAATTTGGACAAAAACAAAGCATCAAGTTCTTGGTTAAATTTGACCTACCAAATGTCTAAATTAGGTTTTAACCAAAACATTAAAGTTATAGAGCTTCTTTTAAGTTTTCTAATGATATAATGATCATCCTAATCTAATATATATAACTCAAGATATAGCTAAAAACCTAACACAATGTAAAAATATAGCATTAATCAAATAATTTCAAAATATTATAAAACTAACCCTTAATAATGTAACAAGGCCAATTATATAAAATTAAGCAAATGTAACACATTAAAAGAAATAAAATAGAAGGAAATAATATAAACAAAATATTGCACAACACTTAACTCCATAAGCTAGTATAGAACTAATTGATTTATTAAAAGAGTAAGTAAAAAGGTCCCTAGATTCTTCAATGGTAGTGACTGCATGCTTAAATTTTTAAGTCGAACTTCTTAATACTTTATTGATAAGTGTTTCATCATCAACTTTTTTGCCATATGACTACATATGATTAATAATTATAGATACTCTGGATAAAAAAACTTGCCCAAACTCATTATTCTTCATGGCTAATGTTTTGAAATTATGATGAGGGTTTTGCAATTTCATAGTAATTACCTTTTTATCACTCAAATACTCCTAATTTAGGATCTCCCATACCTAAATGGAAATGATAACTACTACAATTTATGGAAATATCTCATCATCAAGGATCTACTGAATGAAAAAAAATTCCTTCATATCTTTCTTTCTATTTTCCCTCAAATGATTTTCTTATACATTTGAGTTATTAAACTTATTTTGCACCAAGTTCAATAGCTCCTAATACTTGAAAAGAATTTTCATTTTAAGATTGTAAAAGTGATAGTTTACCTTTTTAAAAATTGGAATTAAGGTTTGTGAGGTAGAGTTTGTACTGCTAACTACCATTAAGAAAAATATGTTATTCTTTACTCTCCTATTTTATCTCTCACTATTTATGTTTGACTTTATCTCTCACTTTAGCTTCCTTATACTTGATTAAAAAGTAAGACTACCTAGTCCTAGATACAAGAAATTATTGGAAGAAAATTGAATAAAAAGCATAAATTAGAGAAAAGAAACAAAGCAGCATGAGGGTTTTATATACATATACAATAAAGCTTGACTCTTAAATTTAAGTTGTTTAAAAAATTAAAGAGTAGATAACATGGCCTACTTCCTTAGATATCCCAAACAAGCAAAAAAAGAAAGTCAACAAATAAAAATAGAAATGCTAATTGAAATATTACTAATCCTAAAAGAATTATATTAGCACTAAATTTGAAGCACCACTAAACAGAGACTCTAGATTTCAACCTAACTTTATCAAGTATTGACTTTGTATCTATTCAGATTTGCATCCTAAAACTACCATAAACACGTGCTCAAAGTAATAGAGAACCATATTGGGAGGACAATTGAGGTAGACCTCACTATTTTTTAGCAAAATAAGGGTAATATGTGAGAATTTGTGCAGAAAAGGATTTAAACAACCCACTCTTACCATACTTTTGTATAAATGGAAATATTTATAACTTTGTGTATAAAGGAATGCAAGTGATTTTTTTTCAAATGTGGTTGCTATGGATATTATGTGGAAAGGTGTAGTTTGGTGGACACAGTAAGTCATGGAAAAAGATAATATGCATATTACTTAGAATGAAAAAATGATTGAAATGAATGATATGATGGTGAAAGAACAACAAAACTCATTAGGCTATGGACTTTGGATGATAGCTTATAAGTCACAAAGGTTAAGGGGGAAAGTAATGACATCTAATAAGGGAAAAGATGATAAGAAAGTAAAGATTGCAAAGAAATATATTACAAAGGCTTTATCTGGTTCACACTTTGAATCCTCAACTACTATAAATGTGGATTTATAAGTGCAAAGTGAAATAATAGAAGCAAGGAATGCAAAAGCTTCTCTAAGGGCTCCATAGAGAGATGTGTATCATAAAGATTGAAAAAATAAAACATACAAAATAAGAAAACAATATCATGAATGAGAAAAGTTTGGTCTATTAATGTGAACTTCTTGCCCTTCTGAGTGAAAATTCTTTAGTGCAATCATCATTATGGCAGAAACTTAAAGAAAGAGTAGCTAAGTTTTAAGAGAAAGCATTAAGGAACCACAATGTTGAAAGAGGTAAACAGGATACTTATATGGAAATGGTGCCTGCTTTTGAAAACTCCTTCATAGTTTTAATTGAAAAAGACCTTACACCTTATAATAAACCTTTGAATCCTCTTGATGTCTTTGATCTCAATCAAGTATTGAGATAACCCCATTTAAGGTATTGTATGGAAAAAGATGTAGATCTTAGTGGGATGGTTTCAATTGAATGAAGCTAAACCCTTAGGTTTAAACCTAGTTATAGATGTAATGGAGAAAGCACAAGTTATTTGAGCCTAATTATTAACTACAAAAGATTGATAAAAATTCTACATAAATAAAAGGATAAGGACTTGGAATTCTAAGATAGAGATCAAGTTTTTATCGAGGTATCTTCAATAAAAGGAGTTATGTATTTTAGAAAGAAAAACAAGCTAACATCTTATTATATCAACCATTATCTAATTGTAAAGTATGTAAGAATGATAATAAAGTAGTTAGATTTACTTGACAGACTATAGGCTATTCATTATATGCTCCATGTGTCCATGCTTTGGAAGTATGTACCTAATGTCAATCATATCATCATAGAGGAACCTTTTTAATTGGATGCCAAACTAACTTATAAGGAACAATTGATTGCCATATTGGATCAAAAAATCTAAAAGTTATGATCAAAAGAGGTACCAACAATGAAAGCTTTATAGAAATGGCATAGTAAGGAGGAAGCCACATGGTAACTAGAGACTAATATGAAGAAAAAGTACACCTATTTATTTAAGAAAACTTAAGGCTTATGCTTCATTGTATTACTTTGCTAAACCACTATGCGTGACACCTTAAAGAACTTGAGGATGAACTTTTTTTTAAAAAAAAAAGGAATAGTGTTACACCTTTAAGAATTTTAAATCCTATTATTCATTTATTTATTTATTTGCCAATTTATTCATTTTGTTTTAATGACAGATCTTAAGTCCAAGAAATTTAAGGAGAGTAATGTAGTGAATTATTAAAATGATTAATATGGGAAGAAGTAAGATTAATGAATGTAATGGAAAATCCTAATCAAAGAGAGTTTATTAAATTATTAAAATTTAATGATAATTTAAGGAAGAAAAAATTTATAAGGCATTTATTATGAATAGAGTTTGGTAATTAAGGAGGAATAAATAATGAAAAGAAATTGCAAAATCTCTTTTCTTAAAATACCCTTTAGCCATTTTCCCCAAATCCTTTTTAAAATTCCCAAAACCCTTTTTATTTCTATATTTCATTATTATCATTAAATTTTCTAAAGCTTTAAAGCTCATCCATGAGAAATTTCCCTAATTCTTTTTATATTTTTATCTTATCAAGGTAAACAACCTTTTAATCTGCAATTGCTCATGAGTTAGTTCTTTTAATCTCATATATTCACTTTTGTATATTTGAATTACAAGCTAATATTGATTAAGAAAAGTTAACCAAGTAATCCTTAACCCATAACCCTTTTATTTAATATTTAGAGACTCCACTTATCTCATTCCACATTTCAAGCCTCTTTTTCAAGAATTGTGAGTAGCATTTCACTTAAAACCTAAATTAAATTCACTATTTCTCTTGAGTTTTAATTTATAAGAGTTTTGTTGGAAAAGATTTTAACTTAAAAAGGTAATATATAACTTTAAAGAGTTAAGTCATTGTAGAAAATATTATAAGTGCTTTGAAGTTTATTTAAAATGTATTATTTATTCTTTGAAGCCTTCATTTCACATGAGATCTAAATATCTATGGTTTGTTGAATATTATAGGATGATCTCAAGCAACAAACCTTCTATATGAGTTTTAGCCAGATGAGAAAATGGACATCTTGACCATAGTGCTAAGATTTGAGAAATATTTTGAGCATGTTTAAGGTTTTGGTTGCAATATGGGTCTAAAACATTACTTTAGTGTATTGAAGCACTATTAAGTTAGACTTCTAAACTTTTAATTAGAGGAACATATCACAAAGATCACCTATGATGTGGAAGCTTAACTTAATTTTGATTGGAAAATCCATAAAGCCTTCCATGAGAAGCAATAAGTACTGATGTAGTAATAGCTTTATGCTCTAATAGAGCATATACCCTTTTAGCAAACCATATAGTTAATGATTAAAGTGCTTGTCAAGTCTTCCTTTAGTGACCTAACTTTTATGATCATGACTGGCATAAAGGAATCGGTTCTTAGGATTGTAACCTAGCATGCCCCTAGGATTACTATTCAGATGGGGCCATCCCTTATAGCCATTGATCAATAGGAGTTGTTAGCCTTTTTAGCCATTGTTAAGTCAAAAGTGCTAGCCTTTTCATCTACACTTGCCAATATATAAGACATTGCACAAACTATGCCCAACATGAATGTTACCCTAAACCCTAACACTTTTTCATTGATACCAATGAATTAAGATTTTGTAGTTAAATTTAGATTAAATAGCGTGGACCATTATGTGTTCTAATAATGGCAAGACCACCTATGGCCCAAGTTATGACTAGGTTAGCTTTTAAAAGCTATAAGCCCACTATCATCCATCGTCAGATGTTCAATTCAAGGTAGTAGTCAACAAGCCCTTAAATCATATGATTGAGGTACTTGTATCAAATGATAAAGTATAAATAATGGATAAAGCTAGCAAAACCTTTATCATATGATTAAAAGCTGTCATTTAATTTCCAATAGAGGTATCATGATATATCTTCCCACCTATTTTTTTATATGGTTGAAATTATAGTGGTTTTAGCATTTAAGTTTACTAATCTATGATCTATGTTTCAATGACCTTGTGAACATGATTAGACCACACTACAGTTTAAGCTTAATAGATGTTAGGCCCCCAAGCCCTAGGTCTAGATCATTCTAGAAACAGTAGCAGTCAAAATATCTTGTTCTTTGTTCATTATAAAAAATGTTATCTTGTAGCTTTTCATGATTGAGGAGCTTAATATTCCTTGCATCCAACTTTAAGTAAGGTGAATTTGTTTTGTATTTTTTGAACATACATTATTTAGTTTTAACTATTATCTGAATAGCCATTTAGGTCACATATTTCTTATTGTAGATATTATTATGAAAGTTATGCTATCTAAAATGCAAAAGCCTATTTTAGATTTTTATGTTCCTATCATATTGACTACTAAGCCCAAAATAACAATAAAAGAAATATGTGGAGGCCGCATTTGTAATGAAGCAAAGGAAACAATGCTACTTCATGCTATGCCATGAAAGGTAAGTCTCACATATGTACTAATTATGAATTAGTGATTTTTGTATAACAATTTTAAAATTTTGTTATGTCATTGTATTATAGACATCATTGGATACTCATTGTGATATACCCAAAGAAGAAACTTGTGTACTAAATGGATCTCTTAGCCAAGCACTATGACTAACCTCAAGAAAGGTCCTCAACTATGCTCTAGATTTAGCAAGGCCTAACACTAGAAGCAAAAGACAACATGAAATGGATCGAAATGAAAGTACATTTCCTAAGTAAAATTTTAACAATGTAAAATAGGTTAAAGTAAAGGTAATTTTCTTTAGTAAGATTGTAACCTTTGCAACAATAGCTTTTATGCCAATTGAATGAAAGTAATTAGCTATTTTATTTAATACAGTGCCCTACACAAAATAGCAATAAAGAGTATGGT
Organism: Sindora glabra; assembly: GCA_020226215.1. Taxonomy (NCBI): domain Eukaryota; kingdom Viridiplantae; phylum Streptophyta; class Magnoliopsida; order Fabales; family Fabaceae; genus Sindora; species Sindora glabra. The sequence continues at coordinate 53,483,135 of CM035232.1, read as the reverse complement.
TACTATTTCATATAATACATGGCCAATATACTACATCTTTAATGAAATCTACCTACTGTTGCTTTTACTTATTTATAGTTGCTCACATGATTATATGAATTGATTTTAATACTAGCATTTTAATTATTTATAAATTGCAATTCCTTGAAGGTAACATCAAATGATACACTTAAGATAAAATTAATGAAATGTGAAAGTTTTGGTTATGGCATCTCCTTAAGGCCAAAGCTACACTAGAATAAATGGTTTTAGTTCTATATATTTGAATATGTAGCATTAGGTTTAGGTTGTAATTGGTTGTAATTTTTTATGATAGTGTCCTATTTGTCCTTTTTTTTAAAGTATTGTTATTGATTTTGCATATGCAAATAAAAGTTCAATAAAATTATATAAAAGCTCTAATAATTGAATAATATTTATTTTTATTATTGCTATCAATTGCCACGAAGATGATAGTTGGAATTAATTTTTATGTTGTTGTCGTCCTGTTGTAGCTACCTACAAAAATTGTTTAAAAAAATAGGTCACAAGAAAGATGTTGGTTATTTACCATAAACTAATGCTATAGTCATATAAGATATCAATTTTTAAGAAATATCTAGCATAGTATTCCAAAATTACCATGTTAATTATTTAATAAATAACCAATGTCTTAATATTCTTTAGTAGAATGATGTCATTTACAAGTAAACATTACTTTTTTAGTTTAGAACTCACATCTATTTTTTCATCTAGAACAAAAGGCATCACCATTTTAAAATTCATTTTTGTATAGAAAAATGATGTCTAAATGAAAATGACATCATTTTAACAATTACTTTCTAAAACCCCTATAAAAGTTGAAAATAAAAAGATTAAAGCCCTAATGTTGATTGAAAATTTAATCATGAGGCTTTTCTAATCCTAAAATTTAATCAAGATAATGCTCTAGCTATTGAGGTATGCTCACCTTCATTTGTCTTTGTATTTTTTTAGTTTATTTTTATTATTTAGAATTATTGAAATTAGGATTCTATAGTGTCATAAGAGATTCTATTTTTATTTTAGGTAGGATGCTTTATAAAGTAGTATAAGGAATACATAAGGAATAGAAGGAATAAATATATAGGTGTGTACAGAGGGAATAGCAAGGATCAATGACAAAGGAAAAGGAGAACAAGGTAAAATATTTCATGTTGATTATTTAATGAAATTGATATGGGATATTAATGTTATATGTTGGTTTTCTAAAGAACTAACATTTAACATCATTTCCCATAATGGCTCACAAGAAATGGCATCAGTTAATTTTGATATAATAAATGACATTGTTTTTTTTAAATCAATTATATAATTGACATCAAAATTTATATATAATAATGCTCACTTAGACATTAGTTGAAAATCAATATAATTTTTATTATATATCTAATATCTATTTGCATTTCTATAATAGCAATTCCTATATGAAACTATGGTATTTTCTTGCATTAATGAATAGATTATTTTTCCCTTTGAAAATTGACATTATAAAAAATCAAGAAAAAAATTATCTAAACTTTTGATGTCAATATTATGTAATTGGTTAAAATGACAGATGACTTGCAAGTGCTTTGATGCTTATACTACACATGGATCAATAATACAAATGCTTCAAAACTTCACTATTATAATTAGGCTACAAAAGAAATGACAACTTTGTTATCTTTTGCTCTAGATTATGAAAAGCATTAGCATGTTTCCAAGATGGTTCCAATTAAAGTTAGTTTACTTGAAACTTACATCTTTGTTGGTGAAGGTTTGGAAAGATCCACTAAAGCCATTATAGACCACAATTGATTGATCTTGTAATGTATCTAATTAAGGTTGTTATTTGCTTGGAGAAGTTGATTGTAAAAAATGATGAGCTATAAGGCATAGTTATGGATGTTTTCTACAAAGTTCTTAAAGATAAGTATACCTATTAAGTAACTTCACCCTTCTAGTTAGATGGCCTTGTAAATTATGAACTTTTCACTTTTGTTGTTTTGCTTTTGGTTATGAAGAAAATGAGTCTGAATAAATAAAAGAACATTTATTTATAAGTTATAAGAATTTAAAGATGACTGTTTGTTTAAAAATTTAGTATGATGCAAAAGATAGATAATAAAACAACTTGAAAGAAGATAAATCATTACCAAGTGAATGAAACAAACATGTTGCAAATTTAATTAATAAAATATTTTCACTTATTTTATTTTATAGTGAATTTTTGTTAGACTAGATCTCATTATTTTTATCCCTTTAATTGCAAAATTCTCACATTAAAAATTATTGTATTTTGATTTATTTTCTTACTAATAATTTCTATCTAATAACAATAGTATAAATTTTTTATGTTATAATAATAATAATAATAATAATAATAATAATAATAATAATAATAATAATAATTGATAATGACTTATAAAACTCACTTGAGATTGTTTGGTAAATGTTGATTTAGGATTAGGATTGAAATTGATACTATAACAACTTGATCTGATCTTGACTTGTAACTGGAATAATGTATAATTTTAATTAATTAGGTTAATCTGATAGGATTGAGTTACCCATTTTAACATGTTTAATTTCAACCATGACATATAAAAAAAAGTTAAGAGAATCCTTATCAGTTGACATCCTCTCATTATAGCTAAATGGAAAATATTCAATAAGTTATTTCATTATTGATTTTTTATCCAGTAATAGGTTTATATTATGAAATTTGTTAATTTAGGCTAGTTAACTCATTAGTTTAAATCCATAAGTGTGCTATTTGTTACAACAAAATTGTCCTCCCATGACCCAATTACTTATACAAACAAAAGAAAACTTAGTCTAACTAGTTTATTAGCCAAAAAGAATATGTTATCGTTTTTAACCGCTGCTAAGTGCATAGAACTACTACTAAGTGTTACAATTATTATTTTCCTTATGGTTGGGGGTAAAATTTAAGTTTTATAAAGTTGTAGGGAGTAAAATCTAAGTTTCCATAGTTCAAGGAGGTAAAATCCAACCACTTCATAGTTGAAAGGGAATTTTTGCATTTTTTTCTTATATTTATGGGCTTGCTTCAGTATAACCTCTAAAATAAATTGTATCCATATGATTTGTTGTAAGTTTTATGGAAAAGTCCCATAAAACTCACAATATTTTACATGAAACTTGCAATTTTTCTCGTATAAGTTATATGTGGTACAATTATTCACGTAAAGCTTATAACTTTTTCACAAGATTTCACAAATTTATCCATAAATCTCGTAACATGAAATAATGATTTTGCAATATGAAAACTTAAGGAGCTGTTATGAAATCTTATAAAAAAATTGTAAACTTCATATAAGATATTACAAATTTTATTACAAAGTCACATAAAATTTGCAATGATCTTATCTATACTTCTTATTTTTTGGAATACTCAAGAAGTTCCTAATTTGATTAGATATGTTAAAAATCCAATTTTATATTAAAAATCACATTGTGTTGGAAAGTTAACAGAAACAACCCTTTTTTCTATAACAATAAAAAAAGAGAGAAAAGAGAACAATAATAAAGCCTATCTCAAATGACCTTGATAATCTAAAATAATAACCTAATCAAAGCTAATGAAAACTATTAACATAAAAAATTGAAACTTGACAACTACAACCTAATGAATTATACCTAAACTACTAGTAATTGAGAAATCAAGGGCCTCCAAAAGTTATTTTCATCCTGAATAATTCATGCAAAACTAAAAGCCTATATTTGTTACTTTTCTTCTTATCATAGATCTCCAAAACAATATTTTTTTCAAGAAAACAACTGCTTTAAGTCTTTTACTATTCATTTAAAGTTTGATCTAAAAGAAAATGGATTTTTGATTTATAAATAAACCTATCTTAAGAGTATCTAATTGATAAAAGGAGTTAAAAACCAATTTCTAATAGCCATCCCTACATCTCTTAAAGCCAAAAGTAGAAATTCATTCTTACTACAAGATCTAGCAAAGAAAGAAGATACATAAATTGTTATCCATTGAACTTGTTCTTTATTTAAATAGATTGCTTGGCTCATTAGTTTATGATTTGGATTCCTTGTTTTCTCAATCCATATCTATATCTAAGTACATGCAAAAAGATGTCTTCTAATAATAACCTTTCTAGATCCTAATTGTTCATTTCTTATGTTAGTATTTTTGTTTATCTCTTTTAAATCATATTCTATTGAAAACTTTTTAATTTAATGAATAATATTTATAAGATTAGGAGATTTAGCTTTAAAGACTACATGATTTTAGGCATTCTAGATCATATACAAAGTAACTATAATGAGAATGATAAGAATTTTATGTAAATTTCTATCTTATTTACATTTAAGAAGACATATTTTCATCCATTGATTGTTGTTTTATGGTTACATGTAGTTAATTCTAATGGTTAAAGGATGACCAAACTATATCGATCTTGCAAAATTACAACTTCTTAATATATAGATCAACATTACAAATGAAGACCTCTTTAATTTACTTCCCTTGTGATTTGAACTTAAAGTTTACAAAACATAAAATAAGGTTAAAATTACATTGTGCAGCTTACATTTCATGATTTTTCTAAATAAGTATCTACTTTTAAAGTTTCTAATCAAATATTTATATTGAATAAAAATTACATTGTGGTCGGCTTTCCTTTAAGTCATTTCTCTTTGTCCTAAAATCGGTGGCAATAATGAAAGGTTTATTAGATGAGGCAAATAAGTGCATGAATACAGAAAAGTATGAGTAGATACAACAAGGTGGAGGCATTATAGTTACATTAAGAGCTTGAGACTATTTGAAAGAGGTAAAGAACATAACAAGTCAAGAAACCAACCTCTAAAAGGGAGTTATGATATTTATGTGCTACACAAGGCAAGTTTAAGCATAATAGTAGATGGCATCCTAATGATAAAGCTAATGAAATTCCCTCTAGAAAATTGAAGAAAGTTTCCCCTAACAAATAAGTCAAAGCTCTATAAATTCCATAAAGAGGAGAGAGCATGCCACTAATGATTGTGTGACTTTAAAAGATGAAGTAGAACATTTGATCAAAATAAAGCACTTGAGCCATTACAAAATGCACCTAAAGATGGTTGGATTACAATAAAGGCAAAAGAGAATGCTTACTAAGAAGGTAGAATCAAAAGTTAGTTATTATTAATCCACCTCTAATTAATCTTATGATTGACATAATATTTAGAAAGTTCATAAAATAAGATAAATCTAAAAACATGAGAAAGATTCATTTAGGTTAAGTTATGAATGTGGGACACAAGAAGTACGCTACTACAAATATCAGTAAAGGACTTTAATGTGAGTTATTACTAATGAATGGAATGTAGATTAGTGTGGCTAATGATATTCTTACACTAGAGGTGAAAGGTTCAGAACACTTCCATAAATAGCCCTCCTTTTCTCTTATAAGAAAGGTTAAACCTAAGGATTGATAGTAAGAGTCTTTTATAGAGTGGTTAAAAAAAACTAGAAAGAGTAGTAGCTAGCATTACTTTGGAAGAGAGAGTGACTTCGTTCAATTTGATTAGAATCTTTGATTGCTCATATAGGTACCATAGAAATGTAGGCCTTTAGACAATATTCATGATTTGTCAATCTAATGTTCGTGACTAAAGCATTTATGTTTGTTAAAAATAAATGTAATTTGTACTTGTGTTTATGAGTCTATCACATTAAGATCCATTATCTTAGATTCTTTATGCTACAAAGGTATAAATCCTAATAATAGTTTATGTTTCTTTTGCATAAATTTGTTGATAGGTTTTGAAAATTTTATTTTATTTTATTTTTGGGTATGTTTTCTACATCTCAAATCTAACACTTACAAGATATGAAAGATTACATATTAACTTATAAAAGGTTAGGGAACCCAAAGTTACAAGTTATAAAAACTTAAGATTTTATCAGTTATTCAAATGATAATAAATCGACGTTTGGACACATTTTTATGATGTTAGAAAGAGTTGTATTGTAGAAAAGTATCAAGCAGGACCTTATAGAAACCTTCACTATGGAAAAAGAGTATGTCCCATGTCATAAAGCTACTTGTGAGGCTATATGGTTAAGGAACTTTATAGGTAGTTCTAATATTATTGAAAGCATTTGAAAGCCTTTTAACCACTTATTGCAACAATGCTACTACTATGAACTTCTCTCAAAACAACAAAAGTTATTCCTGTACAAAGCATTTTAATACGAAGCATTAGTTTATGAGAGAAAAGATATGCAAGTATATTACTTGTATTGAACATATTTCCACAAATAATATGCTTGAAAATCTACTAACCTAAGACCTAACAATTGAAATGCATCGTGATCATATAATTAATATAGATTTGGCTAAGTGTTTTGGTGTTATAGGTTAGTAGGAGTATTTTAATATAATTATTTATCTTAAAATGCACATTAATGAAATATTCATATTTGCCATATATTATTATTGTGTATTTTTTTTTATCCGGTATGTTGATGGAGGCATTTAGACCATGTTTGACTATTGCATGTGTTAAAAGTATTAACTTTCACTTTGGCATCTTAAGCAGATGCAAGGACCATTATTTGGAGATTTATATATAATCAAATTTATTGTTATGTAAATCTTATTTTACACATTTCAAATTAATATCCCTATTGAATATTAATTTTATTTTGGTTAACAAGGTGTAGGTGTATAATATGTATGGTGTTGACTTCCTTATCAGATGCAACATTTTGTTTTATTTGATACTTATAATCTCAATTAGACCTATAAGTATAATAAGGCCTTAACTTACATTGACATTTATTAAAGTGGCTTTAATTTTTTTATTATGTAGTCTAAGTCAGAGATTGTTATAATTTTTATTAATATTGGAGTTAATAATCTAAAGCTAAGTACATGTTAAAGTATAGTATCCCATTGACGATAATAAAGTTGGGCTTTATGGTGACACTTAGGTCCGATGTGATTACTAGCTTGGTTTAGTTATGACTCAATTTATAACTCAATTTAGTTAATTTTTACAATAGGGTTTTTACTTATGGAATCTTAAATTGAACTAAGCATTATCTCATGCGATGCCTAAATGGTGTATCTTTGATTTTGTGAGAGAGTTAGGGTTCAATAAGAGGAGTGAATTTTTTTGCATGAGACTAAAAGATAGTGATTGTTTTCATTCAAGATTACAAAGTTCCTATTGTAGTGTTTATGATTTATTTCATTTGGTGATCGATCGTGAAAATATTAGACATGGCTAATTTGACAAATTCAGGTTAGTCTTAATTATAAAATATTCATATAATTCATGTTATTTTTACATAATTTGATTAGGCCATTTCATATAAAAATTTTAATATTAAAGTGACATTTAGTGTGATTATAAGAATTAGTAAAGAGTGTTTATATGGACTGAGAAATTTAAATGATGAACTCATTATTCAATAATGTGTAGGGAAAAAGAATGCATGAGTAAATATGCTTTGGTGAGATGAGCCATTTGAGGCTATGTTGATTAGAAGTAAACCATGTAGTGATTGTAAAAAATATACATACCAAATAGGTCTTACTCAATTTGATAGATATATATGAAATCAATCTTACCTAAATTAAATCCATTATTTAATTATTTAAATTTTGTTTTTACCATAAAAATCCATTAGGTCTTTTGTCCTTTTTAAATATCACATGCATTAAACCTATCAATGTTAATTTGTACAATATATGAGTCTATCTATTATAAATATTCAATAGGTCTTCGATTCTCTTTAGGTATCACATCAAATTTATTTGAATAACATATTCTATAGTTAACCTATTATTATATAAGAATTAATATTATCATATATATAAGGATATTGTGAGAATTTATTCAAGATGAATAATTTTAATAATATATAAAGTTATATTAAATTATAAAAATATTTTGAAATAATATTTTATTTATTTTATTTATTTTATAATATCAGTTTGTAAAATACAAGAATATCTAATTATAATATAAATAGATAAATAATTATATGTGAGTTGATCCAATACAACCTTTATTGAATTAAGTCAATAACTATACAATCCACATTTATCCAAGAGCTAATATGGATACTATGGATGAGTTACAATAAGAATCAATGTGAATGAGAATATAGGCATAATTTATAATTGTCATGTGTAATTATTATTAATAAAAAAAGTATAATTTTTTATTTTTATTAAACAAAATTTAAATTTAAATTTTTATTAATGGTTCAAATGGATCCACTTTTAATTTTTTTACTTGGATATTATTAAGTCCTTAACAAATATGGACCCTTAATGAATTTAAAGTAACAAATCATCAATGGGCTAATTCTACTAAAATTCAATTCATTGCCACCCCTAAAGCCATGAGAATCCCAATATGTCTTAAGAGGGGGTAAAAATAACTTCTAATATTACATTAACATTAAAATTTTGGTGGTACTTCTATTTAAATATTACCAAGTATATTATGTTTTTAATTTAGTAATCTAATTTAATAGAAAATTATTTATTTTTGACAAAAAATCAGTTATTTTTAAAGAATCATATTACTGAATTGAAAAAAAAATACACGTAGCAACATTTAAATAGGAGTAACACTAAGTTTTAATGTATAATTAAAAGTTTATTCTTTAAGAGGGTTGTCTAATGACGGGTGAGATTAATTGCGTTGAACTAATCTGGGATTGGATTGTTTGTTCATTTTGAGTAATAGCAGTGAATATTAGAAAGATAATTTTTTCATATCCTATAGTTGAAGTCGGGGCATGCAAACCTTCAATAGATGGCAACTTTTTAACGTCAAATAATTTTGCTATTAAATCATGCGGTTGTAGCTTGTTTACAGCTTAATGCAACAACTAGTTTATTTATTGCGTATTTTTATGCACATTATATATATATATATATATATATATATATATATATATATATATATATATATATATATATATATATATATATATATATAGACGCGCTGTTGCCCGTTTCATTCATGTGGATGTACACTTTTTTTTCTATCATTTGTTGTAATAATATTTTCCAATTTTTGCTTCTTATAACACTTAAAAAATTATTAAAAACTAGTAGGCAATTTTACCCCATTTCACAATAAGTATTTTTTATAAAAGAATTTAAAACTTTTTAAGTTACAATTTTGATTAATGGAATTGTAATTTACTGCTTTACTTCTTAAATACAAAATTCATATAAAATTGTAATATTTTACTAATAAAATGTGAAGAAGTATGAAAATATGTGAAGAATACAAAATTTTCGGTTGATAAACTTTTACTCAAGTCGTGTTCAATATTTTTATAAAGTGAATTCAAAGTTTGATCATTGCTCCTTATTTGTGTATGTAGTAATTTTACGACTCCTGCCATTATAAAAAAAATTAAATTTCTCAGAAAATTAAAAAAAATGAGGTGGCAAGTACAAAAGTAAATTCTTGAACCTCATTTGTTACTTCGCATATTATTGTATAAAGATTACTAGATAGTATAATATAGTATAGTAAAAAGTAATATATTATATAACATTTGGTCTATTTGAAAGTTTGTAAAAATTATTTTATCTTTTACTTATTGTTATGTTGTACATGTCACAACTCATCTTATAATTATCGTGACCATCATAAAAATACTTAACTAGTATTAGCATGCTAACTAAATATCATTATAAGTTTCTAATACTCTGATACCCTTGTTAAATTAATATTGCCGAAGAAGTAGACATATAAATTCAAAAAACAAACTACATGCATTATAAGTTTAAAAGTTATAAATATATATATATATATATATATATATATATATATATATATATATATACATACATACATACATACATATATATATCCCAAAAATTATTCATACAAGCATATAATTCACAAAACATCTCAAATGATATAGACTAAACCTAAAATAAAAAGTTTCCCATAGGTATCATGGAGAAGTTGGAAATTTTCTGCACAAGTATCAATCTACTACCTTGACTCCATGATCAATATCCTATCATTGATTGAACACTATGAAGAATGAGTATAAAATATATTCAATGAGTAGTTATTCATCATCTTATTAAAAAAATATCACCATAAAAGATTTGCCCTATCTTTGCATATAATTCCTCACTAGTGTTTTATAAGGAATTTTTCTTATACATAGCATTGGTACATTTTATTATAGAAAATGGTAATGGTAGATATACAAGTACCAACTTATATCTTTGATCTAACCTTATCCACTGTTATCTTAGGTTTAAAGCCATCAACATTTTCCTTTCTTTATTAACTACCACTCTCCTTCTCTGCAAAGGTTGTTATATCTCCCTTCTTAATTCACAATAACCAATAATGGGATATTAAAACATCAACCATTTATTTCATAGATATAGTGAAATACCCACCATGCTATAAATGTATTATATTATATGTTACACCAATGTATCATATACATTTAAATTCCTTATTAATAATTCTTAAAAAATTTCAAACAAATTTGTATAGGTATCATGGTTTGGAGCCACTTTTTCTGCTTCTAAATTCATTCTAAATTTCACTTAACATATTGTTACACAATATATAATAATCCAATTGCACAAAATACCTCCATAGGTACTGTTCACTTAGAACCTAAAGGAAGAATTCAAGAACAAGACAGCACAAGGATATATGTAAATAAAGCTCCTTTTCATCAACCAAATGGTATCTAATTGTTATCAAATTTTGCCACAACATTCCTAATACATCAAATGAAAGATAACTTAAGTGTTGTGCAAATAATTTCGTGAGTCTATTGGTGTATCAAAATTAAGAACTTAGATTGACAATTTTTGAATTACATTAAAGTAGTTAAAATAAAATTACCTTTTAGGCAACTAGATTAACTTCAATTGCTATTAAAATTTGACACAAGATACTAAATCCCAAATGAAATATCCTAGTAGTTTCATAATTTTTCTCATTCATTTGATGAGTTAAATAAATTAAAACTTGAGACCAACCAGTCCAGAGTTCTGAAATAGACAAAATTGAGCGTCTTACCATTAACTTGTCATATCATTCACCTAAAAATTTCAAAAAATTTTAAATTCATCTATATTCATCTTAGCACTAAGTATGACTATAAAATGATAAAAATTAAATTTTTTAAATTTCCTAAACCTCAATTACACTAGATATTCTAAACCCTTAACTCAGCACCATATGAGAGAAGCTAATTTCATTTCCATAAGTTCCAATTTCCATTTCTCCTAAATAATTCTTGATCAATCCTTTTTCCATCATTCACAATATTAACTTACTAAAACATATGATCATAATATTGTTTAGATAATTTCAAAACAGAACCATATAATATTATACCACAAATAACAAAATAGAAAATATAAACTATCAATAATATCATCTTCTACTTAAAAAAAACCTAAGAGTAGGAAGAGTTTCTACTCACCTAAAATTTTCTTTCACTCTTTAAATTCCAATAGTTGTTTAGAATAATAAGAGGAGGCTTCATGATGATAACTCATAATTTAAAATTTTTGAAAAGAGGAAATCACAATTTCTTGGAGAAGATAAAAATTAACCATTTAAAAAGATAAAAAGTATTTATTATAATTTAACTCTAAATTTTTTATTTTCTTGCTTTTTTGCCCTCAAATTTTTAAATATTTTTTTGCCTTTATTTTATGCACTTTTATACCTATTTTTGGGCCTAAGATTTTAATTTAGGTTAGTCCAAGGGTTTTTATATTGATTTACTAAGTTTTAGCTCAAATCCTCACTTTTTAGTTTACTCGAGTTTTGAAATCTTAGTGAATTTTTCTAAACCTATTATTGAATTTTTAATTTAATTTTTATCTATTTTGATACCCATTAAAATTCTCAAATTTTTTTCTAGTTGAACTCACTTTTAAATTACCTTTACGATTCCTCTGAAATTTGCTTAGTTTTTCTTACTGAATTTTCTAAATCAAGGTTTTCTAGAGAAATATTGCTTAAAATTTCTTGTTTTATTTTGAGATATCACAATACAAGAAGGTATTGACTTTAAAAATAATTAATTTAATTAAAATATATTTATATAAATAAAATTAATAAATTATTCTAAATGAATTTGAAATGCATATTAGATTAAAATGTCATTCAACAACCATATTTTTTAAGAGATATGAAAATATATATAAATTAAAAACTACTAGAATAAAAAAATTAAGGATGTAAAATGGGTGGACCAAACTAAATGCAAATCAATTCATAATAGACTAAATTTAAATAGACTAGTCCGTATTATTCATGAAACAAATAGGCTAAATCATATCTAGTTGTATCCATGAGTTTGCAAATCAATCCAGTGAACTTTAATTGCAAATTAATTGACCAGTCCATGTCCACCTAGCCTGTACAGATTTTGGTCTGCTTAGATTGGTCCATATTACCCATAAAAAATGGATCAAATTTTATATGATCCAAGCCTAACAAAGCCTACAAAGTTCATGGATCCATTTTACATCCCTAAATAGAATAATGTTACATGCTTAATATATATATATAAACTAATAAAAATTACATTAAATTAATTTTAAATTTTAAATTTCAACAAGTACAATGTATAAAATTTTAAAAAGTATTCAAAAATGATATACACTATTCGCGAATATCATAAATATAATCTCATATAGTTAAATAAAAATTTTAAAAAATCTTAATCAAAATGTAAATGATAATATAAAATAATTTTTAATTTTAATATAAAAAAAGATGTACGAGAGAAACATAAGTGAGAGAAGACTAGAACTATTTTTTTAAAATTTTAATACTATCATAGTAGCTCTTGTCACCATCATATAAAGTAGATAACCTTGAATTAGATATATAAAAAGAGATTTTTGAATAAGTTATATAATCTATTTTAAATTTTTAAATATAATATAAGCTTTGATAATATTGTTTTCCTACATTATCAAATCTTATATGCATATTAAATGAGACTGTATAATAAATTTTAACTTAACAGGGCTAGCAATATTGCATTTTAATAATTTTTTATGGGAACAAGTAGACATTCCTCACACAATACTCTATTTGTATTATTTCTCAATCAATAATTAATTCTGGTTTGTAATCTTTGTTGAAAAATAATTTTGGTGCACAAATAAACTCATTGTACATTCTCTTAAATTACATTATATTAAAATTTTGGATAAATTTAATGATACCTATTTAAAATTAGAAATTATTTTTTTATTTATGTGATTTATATAGTATGAAAAAGTTTGCAAGAAACATTTTTTGAAAATTAAAATAAAATTTTAATTTCAATTAAATATTATTAAAAATTAGGCTTAATTCCATTTTCTATCCCCCTAATATATATTTTATTCACATTTGAACCCTTTTAAAAAAAATCTATTTTGATCCTCCTAAAATTAAAATCTAATTATTTTTTGTCTTTCTATTAATTTTTCCATTAAAGTTAATGGAAAAGAGGGGAAAAAAGAGGAAGGAGAACGAAAGAAAAAAAGAAAGAAAAATAAAAAATTGAATATATAATTTATTTATTCACTAAAATGAGAAAAATAAAAATAGAAAAACTCAAAATATTTAATTACTAATTATAGTAGATAATATATCAAAACATTTAAAAGATGATAAGTAATTTATTTATTTTTTAAAGAAATTAATAAAATTAGTAATTATATTAAAATCATATCTAATTATTGCACTAGATAGAATAATTGATCATTAATAAATTTAAGTGTATAATTTATTTTATGTTTAAATGATAAGTTATTTTTTATAATTTATTCAACCAACTATAAATTTTCTTTTACTAAAAATTTTTACATTAAATATTCTTCAAAAAAATTAATTATTTTTAAAAGTCATCCTAAATATAAAATTAGTTTACATACTCTAATAAATAATTAAATTCATATTTTTATTGTTATACCAAATAAGTATGCTTTTTAATTTTAATTTATTATTTATTATTTATTTCTTTTTTATCACTATTTTTTTCCTTTTCTAGTGTGCAAATACCCCTTTAATTTGAGTGTATTTAATTTATAATAAATTAAATTTGAAAAATATACTTATTTAATATAGAAATGAAATTATTGATTAATAATTTATTAGTATGTAAATTAATTTTATATTTGGGATACTTTTAAGAAAAAGAAAAATAAAAGCAAAAAAAAAGAAACACTCAAAATATTTAATCACTAATTGTACTAAATAATATATCAAAACATTTAAAATAATAATAATTTATTTATTTTTCAATGTAATTAATAAAATTACTAATTATTTTACAAAACTACTAATTATTTTAAAATCATATTTAATTAAAATTTCTAAATCTATCATGACACATTTAAAACCTTATTTCATCATAATAGATAAAATCATTGATTGTTAATTTATTTAAGTGTGTAATTTATTTTATGTTTAAATAATAAATTATTTTTATAATTTGTTCATTCAATTATAAATTATTTTTCACTATCGAATCTTTACATTAATATCTCTTAAAAAAATCTCAAATATAGAATTAATTTACACACTAATAAATTATTAATCACTTAATTTCATTTTTATATTAAATAAGTATAATTTTTAAATTTAATTTATTATCAATTAAATATACTCAAATTAAAAGGTTCCTAGTACACTAGAAAAGAAAGAAAATAATGATTAAAAAATATATGATTGAAATAATTTGAGTGTATTTAATAAATAATAAATTAAAATTAATAAGCATACTTATTTAGTATAACAATAAAAATATAGAATTAAGTATTTGTTAGAGTGTGTAAACTAATGTCATATTTAGAATGACTTTTAATAATAATTAATTTTCTTAAGAAATATTTAATATAAAGATTTTTAGTAAAAGAAAATTCATAATTAGTTGAATAAATTATAAAAAATAACTTATCATTTAAACATAAAATAAATTATATACTCAAATTCATTAATGGTCAATTATCCTATTTAGTGCAATAATTAAATATAATTTTAATAAAATTACTAATTTTATTGATTTATTTAAAAATAAATAAATTGCTTATTATTTTTTAAATATTTTCATATATCATTTATTACAATTAGTAATTAAATATTTTGAATATTTTTCTATTTTGCTTTTATTTTTATTTTTCTCAATTTAATAAATAAATCAATTATGCATTCAATTTTTTTCCTTTTCCTTCTTTTTCCTCTTTTTTTCTCTTTTTCTATTGACTTAATGAACAAAATTAACAGAAGAATCAAAAGTATTTAGATTTTAATTTTAGGGAGACTAAAATAGTTTTTTATATTTGAGGGGATCAAATTCGAACAAAACATATATTAGGGGATTGAAAATGGAATTAAACCTAAAAACGATACACATATTTCTAGAAAAATAAGTGACTATGACATTATTATGCAATTTTCATTTTACGTAGTATGTACTGTGTATCGTCATGCAATGATTTTTCCAATATCTTAATCAATATTCTTTTTCTTCGATCAGATTAATCTTGCAATTTTTTTATAATTAAAAGCATATTATATGTATTTTTCCTGTCAGATTTCATTACAACAAAGAAAGAAGAATTTTGTACTAAAGATGATTTTGTAAGTAATGATTTTAATTTTATGAATAGCTATATGTTTTTGGTTAAGTTCAGTGCTTAATATGTTTAGAAACAATCAGAAAAAACTCTAAAGATATCTTAAAGTTGAAATGCACCTATAGAGAATGTGGCAAATTTTAAAATAATGTAGTTTGGAAAAATAATTTTATAATTTTAAAAAGCTGGTGTGTGCAGATTAAGAATTGAATGACACCATGCCAGGTAACGACTCAATTGATAGTAAGGGCATTGATATTCAAAATTTTAATTTAGGTATTATCGAATTTTTCATATTCAATGCTTTTAACAATGCCATCGCAAAAAAGTTGTAAAAAAAATTAAGCATTTGATGATAAAAAATAAAAAGTGGTCCGATAATGCATTGTAATGAGCGTGAAAATCTTAATAATGCAATCGTGCTTTTAAATCCTTAGTACAAAACAAGTGCAAAACCACGGGGAATTATCATCTTGGGCGATGGATATTTTACAGCATGAACGCCTTTTTCTTTTTCATAATATTAGATCTGTACATGCACTCAATTAGGCCAAGCTTTGATTAAGCTTAAAAGATATAATAGGCTTTAAATTAAAGTTTAAATTTTAATTTATATAATTTTAAATCTACTTATGAATTAAGACTTAGGTCAAAGTCCAATTTAAACCTGTAAGTTTAATATTAATTTTTATTTATTACAATAAAATGTGGGGTAAAAAATGTTATTTCACTACAATAAAATGAAAGCATAATGTAAAAATATTACTTTATGATTATATTTTCTTATAATTTAGTTTAATAGAGTAAATAAAACATATAATCATATAAATTTTGGCATATTTTTTTCACCATGTAGCTATAATTTTATTTTGTAATTAGAACTTATAAGCTATTTTTTAATTAGAACTTATGAGCTCGTAAGAGTACAAACTCATTTATTTTTTTAATTTTTAAAGTTAATTACATAATAAAACATTTCTTTTAAGAAAACACCTATTTCTAGTAAATGTACAATTTATTTTTCATGTTTAGAATTAAAAAAAAAATTGCCAGAGATTTGTATAAGAGAATTCATTAAAGTCTAGTAACTACTTGAGTTTATTATATACAAATTATGTCTTTTTATTTGCAAAAATGATGTGTGTAAGTCCAACAATTCACTGTACATGATAATTAAGTGATTCTCATAATACTATTCAAGGAATTACTAATGATATTTAAATTCTAGATTTAAAGGAAAATCTTGATACTCAACCATTAAGTTAACCAAAAATACTTCCTTTTTCTCAAATAACTTATACAAATTTAGTTAAATTATAAAAAGTAGAAACCTTCATTTTTTTCATTTTTTAATACTTAGATATTCAATATATTATAATGAATTATTTAAAATAATTTTTGATATATGAAACTAATTGATTTAGGGTTATTAATGGAAATTTTTTAGAAAATTAAATGAATATAATTAAAAATTACTAGACTTGAGCTTAAGTAAAATTAACTTTGGGCTTAGCCTACAATATATAAAAACTCAACCTAATTAGCGGGTTTAAATGTAGAGCCCAACATAATGAAGTGGGCTAATGGCTTATTAGGTAAAGCCTAATAAGCCTTTAAACTTTTAAGCTTACAAACAACTTTAGGTAAAACTAGAAACGATTATATTAATTAACAGATTTCACTTCTCTAGTAATAGTAATACCCATAACATCTAAAGATAGGTATATATTAGCTTCACTAGGAAGAGCATCCAAAATAGATAGTTCACTACATAAACTAACATAATTTTTTACCTCAAAATCAACTAAACTATTGACCTTTTTATAGGTGTGCTTAATAAAATGCATCTCAATCTCAACAAGCAACTCTTTACATTCATTTATAAAGCTATTGACATGAAAAAAAGAAAAAAAGATTGTTAGATTTTAAAGAATTGATAGTAGATAAAGTATCTAACTTAATCATAATTGAGAGTAAACCCCAATCTTAAGCTAAAAGCAACTATCCCTTAAACCACTCAATTCTATTACAAAATTTAAGCTTACTTCAAGTATTTTAGAACATCCAACAACCTATTCTCCATTAGAGTTTTCAATAACCACAACACAACTAACAAGATCAAGATTACCCTAGACTGCCTCTATTAGTGTTTAACTTATACCAACCACTTAGATAAGACTTCTAACTAACCTTTGCTACTTGTTAAGGAGAAAGCATTTTGATATATCCCATAATAATCCAATATTTTATGGCTTTAGTTATTAAAGTGGCATCTTTTAAATCATACTTGCTTTAGTTTTGTTCAATAATTTTGTTGCTAATGAAGAGCCAATGATTCCAAATTACAAAAGAAAAGATAGAAGTTCAAAGGACCGTTAAATTGCAACTTGATTTAGATAAGGTAAGGATAGTTTTAAGTTAATCTGCAACATCTACATAAAAAGAATTAGTACAAGAATTTGGGATAGGAAGGAAATCTTAAAGCTTTAAGGCAACAAGGCATTCTCAAAGGATATACCTAACAGTATCCCACCTTTAATCATAAAAAGACATAGAATTATGGAACATCCATTCCCTTTTTTATTAATAAGTCCTTAGTGGGATTCTTATTTAAAACAACAAGTCATATAAAAAATTGGATTTTTAAATAAGTAGGAATCTTCCAAATCCATTTAAAATACATGCCATAAAAAAGGAGCTTTTCACCATTACCAACTACCTATTGAATACTAGCTTTGATGATATGAATAGTGTATTTTGATGCTTTCTAATTAAGTGAGCAATTTTCATTATGTTTAATTTGACAATTGTTACTGCTAAATAGATATTTCCTTCAAAGAATTTGAATCTGAAGATGGTGGCCCTTCTACATAAAGGCCCATGCTAACTTTCCTAGCATAAATAAGTGCATAAGAAATGAATACTTTATACCAAGACCATTAACATCCTAAGGGAGAGTAAAAATATCCCATTTAAATAAGGAAAATTTTCTATTTTTAGCTGTCCATCTCTATTAAAAATTGATAATCATATAATCACTTTTATTATGAATATTATTCACTTAGGGATTTTAATGAAACCCAAATTGTATGGGGGAAAAAAGATAAGAGAGAATTAACTAGAAAAACCTAACTAACAAAGAATAAGTGTTTATGTTACCACCCTTAAAAAATCATTTGCCCTATAATCCCTTTTACATCAAACCCAAGATATCTTCCTAAAGAACCTTTATGTTGAATACTTAACTTATTATTAAGATGCTTTTAACATAGGGTTAGTATTTTTTGAAAAATAAACTTTGAATTTCTCTTTATTAACATTGAGACCCAAGGCATAGGAAAGTCTTATAAAACTTTATTAATAGTTTTGGTCGTGCCCTTTAGAAATTAGGAGTAATTTTTATTTATTTATTTTGGTGTTTATGGGCATGTGTGTTTTTAGTAATTATTGTTGATGTAATTAGGAAAATTAAAGTTTTATGATAAATATAGGAAAAATTAAGTTAACCAAGTGATTGTGTAAAATTAGAATTAAATAGAAGTGTATGAAAGATATTTAAAAAATAAATTTTCCAAAATGCCAATAGTTGCTCCTATAATTACCAAAATGCCATTGATATTTTAAAACCCATTTTGTTTTTATTTCTCTTATTTTTTAAACTATAAAAACTAACCCCCTCTTCTGCCTTCTTCCTATCAAACTTTTCTAATCCAATCTCAACAATCTTGGTAGAATTTAGGCTAAAAAATTTAATTAGACCCCATCTTCCTCCTATCAACTAAGGTAAATTCTTATTAGATTATAGTTTTGGTTGAAAAACCTTTTTAAAACTTAGTTGAAATGGGAATTTTGAATTTTGTTGAAATCCTTTGATTTGTGATGCTAAGAGCATATTTTAACTTCTTCAAGCTTGCTTCCATCTCCTTCCTCACATTCTACTAACTAAAAACTAAATAATGTAATTAGATTTAAGATTTTGCTTGTTAGTTTGCTTATTTTAATAACTTAAATAATAGTCTTGATGATTCAATGATTTATGGTGTTGAATGGTTCTATTTTTAGATGATTAAATGTTGTCTATGATGGTAAATTGAGTAAAGATGATAAATTGATGTTGGATTATGGTTTATTTGAAGTATATATGCTATTTTGGGAAAAAAAATAAGCATTTTCGTAGAGTTTCATAGCTACCTCACAAAATCTTGACTTCATAATTAAGTATATAAGCAAGTATAACTCTAAAAATTACTCTTTGGATACTCATACTTGAGTATATACTTAAGAATTATAATATAGGTACTCTTTGAATGGTCATAAGCAAGTATATACTCAATTAAGGACATAAACATCATTCTTTGGTTGCCCATGTCTGAGTATATACTTGAGTATGCTAGCTAACATTTTTATGTCAAATTTGAAAGGTCATATCTCTTTCATTTTATGCCCATTTTTAGCAAACCGCCTATTGTTGAAAAAGGAATTAAGTTTATTTTCATTTCAAATTAAAATGAAATTTATATCTAATTTGTATTTTGAGATATAACTAAAATAGTGGACAAAGGTCAATAAGCCAAGATTAAGGAAAAATCAGATCTTTAGTTTAACTTACAAAAAGCATAACTTTCTCAAAACTTAACCACCTTATGGAAAAGACCAATTTTATAGAAAGTTAATTAAGTCTATTTTCATACAAAATAAGTTTCCTAAACAATAAATTGGTAATTTTTAAGTTATCATAAGATATAATATCTAGAAACTCTCCTAAAATGATTTGAGCAAGTGCAAATACTTGAGTATAGCATCCAAAGATATCTTAAGGTTGCTAATACTTAAGTATATACTCAAGTATAAGATTCCTAATGAGCCTCGAGTTGCCTATACTTAAGTACACATTCAAATATGATGGTTAAAAATTAATTTTGGAACTGTATACTTGAGTATGACCTTGCATTGCTTATATAGTCATTCCTTGTGATGTAAAAAAGTATGGTAAGCTAATATAATAATGCTAATATTGTAGCTTGCTTGTGAATAATTTAAATAAGTATAATGATACCTTATTAAGGATTATAACTTTGTTTAGAATAAGTAGTGAATGGATATTGTAAAAAAGATGATTTTAACTTTGAGATATACTATTGCATCAAATTTGGGTACTTGTTTATGAGGGGTATAAGCAAATCCTGAAGGAATAAGGATGGTGTTTATGAGGGATATAAGAATGATCTGGGAGGTATAAGGTGGTTTAATTATTTTTCAATGTTCAATGCATGTTGATTTAACTTGGCTTTACATTATTTTAAGTAACATTATGATGGTAAATATGAATTGTGATATGGAATAACATGCTTATGGATTATATAATTATTTACTTGGTAATCAAATAGAATATTTACTTACTATGTCTTCAACTCATTGTTTAGTTATTTATTTCTTTTCAAATATCCTTGTAAAGGTTCCTTTTCCTCTATCAGCCCAGTAAAAGTAAACTTTCAATAACTTATTTGATAAAGTAGCCATAATTGTAGATAGTATGATTAATTATTTTAGGCCTTGTATATAAATAGATTAAACTTCCATATAAATTATGTTTGTAAATACTTTCGATATGTTTATAGAATAATTATTTCCTAAATCTTGTGCAAAGCTACTAATTATAGGATTTAAATTAGACTTATGAAAACTGGTAATAAGATTTCATACTAGTTATAGCTTCACAAGCCATAACAATTCTACAATTTTTCACATTAGCTCTAGCACACAAAACTATATTGTCAACATAGAATAAGTGGGACAAAATTATGCCATGTTTGTTAGACTTGACAAGGTTCTATTTTTTTTCTCTTTATAGCAATTAGCAACAATAAATGCAAATATTCAAGGAAAAGGATCGGAAGGCAAGGTGATAGGGATCACCTTGCCTAAGACCTCTAAAGGGAAAAATAAGGTCAAGTTTCCTTTAATCAAATAAAATCTGATAAGAAACAATCAAAACTAGACTTATGACAAGTTTTACCTAGATTTTAAAAAATTAAAGAAAATTATGAACAACTTTAATGAAGCTCCACTCAATGGAGTCATAAGCCATTTTTAAATCAAGTTTAATTATCATGTACCTAGTTTTAGCTTTTAATTTATCAATAGAGTGCATGATCTTCCTAAGAACAATAATATTATTGCCTAGTTTTCTATTAGAAATAAAAGCATATTAAAAAGAGAAATGAACTCACTAAGTATAAGCTTAATTCTAGAAATTAACATTTTAGAAATATTTTTAAAATGATGTTGCTTAAGTTAATAAGCCTATAAGCATTGATAGTTTCATGAACCTAACCTTTAGGTATGAAAGAGATCAAAGTTTTATTAAGCCACTTAGGAACACAAAAACTAAAAGAGAGCTATATAATATAGTTACAAATAGAATCCATAACTTTAGCCTAAATCCTTTGGAAGAATTAAGAGTAAAGGCCATCTAGGTCATGGGCTTTTATAGCCTTTTGAGAATTAATAGCATAAAGTTTCTTTCCTAAAGGCATCCACAATGGTAGACCAATTGAAAAGGTTTGGAGAAGGAAATAAGGAGTAAGCCTTACTAGTTTAAAATCTTCCCAAAAAGGTAGAAAAAATGTGATTTTGGATATCTAGAGGATTGTTCAATTATTCACCCACCCTATTTCTTATGGAAGTTATCTTATTATGTTCTTTCCAAATAATGGTGGATAAGTGGTATGTGTAGGTATCCCTATCCTTATCCTTAATCAATTTCATTTTAGATTTGAGGGCCCAGATTTCTTTCTCTTACTTAAGAATAAGTAAGTATTCCTTTTGGAGGGCTTTATCAAGTTTAATTAAGAATTTTGAATTTAAGTTAACTAAGATTATTTGAACCCTTATAATTTTAGCAATAATTATCTTTTCTAGTTTTAAAAACATTTCTAAAAAAATTGGTTTTCCACTAGCTTACATATTTAAATAGTATTAATAATTATCAATAACATGATCAAAGGAAGGAGCATTTAACCATAAGTTAGAATCAATATTATGAAATTTAGGATAGGAAAGGTAGCAAGTTTTAAACCTCAAAGGCTTGTTAAGCAAACAATGTTGAGGATAGCATAATGAAATAAGCACAAGAGAATGACCAGATAGGACTTTAGAAAGGTTAAAAACATAGGTTTTAAGAAAAGATGATTATGATATCTAGAATTTATCCATGTAAAAGAGGACTAGAATACCCCATATTAATCAAGTTACAATAATTAAGACACTCCATAAATGTATTAACTCTAAAAAGATTAATAAGAGCTCCCTTAAATGTTTTAGCTTAAGAAGAAATCTCATTAAAACTTCCTAAAACTAACTAACGTAGATTATGAATGTCAATAATAGCTTTTAAATTATTCTATAAAATTTTTTCTATTAGATAACTTAAGACTAACATAAATGCCATTTATTAACTAGTATAGAGAATTAGGTGTTACCTTTATGATGGTATGAATCTTTTGTTCAAACTTATTCCACTACATCAACATTGATTTCATTTAGGTTGTTGTTCCATAATGACTAGGTACCCTTAATATAGTCAATTATGTTAGTGACTTACATATTCGTGAAAGAAAAAAAAGCACCAAACTCTTTGGCTTGATCCCATCTAATTTAGTTTTAATCATAATAAGCACCTTAATTTTCTTTCTCATAACAAATTCCTAAATAACCACTTAAAGTCCAAATGCTAGACTTTATGAAGATTCTTCATACTAATTCCATAATTTGTCTTCCTTCATAACTAAATTAAGTGTAAAATCATAAAGATGGCTAGACTTATGAGGCATCCTTTTAAGGATTAGAGACACCTTCGTAAGCATCCTTCTATAGAATTCTTAATCATGGACCACTTGGTTTGTTTTCAATTGTTACCATGCCTTCTTAGATGCTACATGAAATGGTTCCTAAAAGACACATGGCAGGGCCTCTTTATTTGGCTTAGGAATCAAAGTTTCCTCCACCTTCTTTTTTTTAAAGGAATTAGATCAAATTTATTTAGAAAAAGATTGAATAGCCCTAGGTTCTTTATTGTTATCACCTAAGTTGGATCAAAGTTTTTTAGTAGATAGGTTAGATCTATTAAGATCTATTCTAGAGTTTTTAAATGAACCCCTTAGAACTTGTTGTTAAAGAAATACCCTTACACTGTCTTAAACTCCTATAGATTCTTATCGCCCTTCACCAAGCTTATTAAAGAGAAGTTGCTATAAGATATTGCTGAACTTTGTGTTTTGATAGATAGCAAAGAAAGGTTAGGTGTTTGATAAAAAAAATGCTAGCAATAGAAGTAATTTTTTTTTTAACATAGAGAGGTGATTGAGCTCAAGAATAGCATGGGTAGAAAATATTAGGATAAGGTTAGTATGGACACTTAATTTTTTTATATAAAAATGATAAGTTTTTCCTAACACTAGGTTTAGAAGGCCTAAAAGCCTAATTAGAATTATTGGACTCAACATATTTTATGAGTTTTCTTTTTCTTTTCTCCACTAATATCTATAGATATTATTGGTCCATATGGCTATCATTTTTATCGAGTCATTTACCCTATGATGAAATGATTACTATCTCTTAATGTAAATTCTAGGATCAAAGAGAAGCTTCCACATCTATTGAAAAGTGCAATGACAAGAGTTAAAAAGATCAAAGAAGGATTTCAAGGGCTTATGAAAAGAGTTTGGATGCATAGAGAGATAAGATTCGATGAGTATAAAGGAGCTTGGGTGTTATATATTTCAACTTTAGTTGATTTTATGCGAGTACTAGAGTAGAATACTCAAGTACCAACTCAAGTACTAAGTCCTAAATTAGGTTATATATTCAAAGACTCAAATATAGTACTCAAATACTTATAATTTTTTTGCTTAGAAGTAGTGTACTAAAGTACCTTTAGTTTGATACATGTTTAAGTGTTATTTTACCTTATTTCTTGTTGTTTAAGATATTATTTGGCTTTCTATCAATTTAGCCCATTATTTGGGATTTTATTTTGGATAATTAACATTGTTTAAATAGCTTTCTAAATTGGGCCTAATTAGTCCAATTACTTTAGTTAACTTTTTAACTTTGAGGACCTATTTAAGAAAGGTTATTCCTTATTGTTACAACTTTTGACATTTATGAATTTGAAAACTCTTTGATAACTTTTCTTTCTAATGGTTCTAGCAAAAAACTCCAAACTTGTCAACATTGATTCAACTTTTATGGCATTAAATCTAACTTATTAAAGGATTAAGATCCTTTATGCCATGATTTTTCTCACAAATCTCTTCTATTTTTCCCCTTTTTTAAAGCATGACATGATTATTCTTCTTTTTCGATTTATTTTTGAAGTTTAGGATGGTCTAACCTAAGGAATTCATATTATTTTGCATTTAAAGCTTTGGGTTCCAAAATTTAGGTTGTGTTCTTCATTTCTTAGCTTGTTACTTGATATCCTTAATTTTGAAAGTTTTTTTATCTATTCTTCTAGTGTTATTTCTATGCTATATTGTTTAATTTTTCTATCCTTGTGTTCATCTTGTTTTTCCTTGTTGAATTTATTCTTAAATTCAAGTATGAATCCATGCTATCCATCAATTTATGTTCAAATGTTCTTATTTTTGCATAATTGTGTCAAATTCCTTGATTAAAGTTTAATTTATGAATCAATTTTGTACTTTAACTTGTTCTTGTGCTCAATCCTTGAACACATTGATGTTTCTTATTTGTAATGTCTCAAATCTATCTAAATTTGTGCTTTACTTTGCTAAATTTTGTTGGAAATTAATTAATGTGAAAGCTTGCATTGAAACTATTTGCAAAAAGTTCAAAATCTAAAGTTTTAAAGCAAGAACTTGAATATATCAAGTACTCCATAAATTTGCATAGTACTCGAGTACAATAGTCAAGTGCTTAAAGGTATAGAGCACTTAACTTGTGATACTCAAATACCCTAAACAAATGTTTATTACTTAAGTTTAGTACTCAAGTATTTCAAGGCAAAGGCAATATCAATCCTTTGTACTTGAGTAATCTTCTATGATTATGATATTTATTTGTAAATTACCCTTTTAGTTTTTTGTACTTAACATCCAAATGGCTTATATAATAATTTAGGGTATCAATAAAAAAATTAAAAGAAAAGTGAATTAAAAATAAGAAAGGAAAAGCAAGATCAAAAGATCAAAGGTGAATATCAAAGAAAAAAAATGAAGAAAAAGAAAATAAAAAATAAAGGAAAAATAAAAGAAGAAATTAATGCCTTATTTCATCTTAGAACTTCTCATTTTGAATTAAACTTTTCATTACTTCTTTTATACATCTTAGTTTTCCATTGTTTAACAATTTTCTTAGTTTGTAATCTTATTTCTTCATTGCCTATTATGTTTCTTTGTTTCTTCTTTTGTGTTTTCCTTTCTTGAAGTCCTAGTGTCCTTATTAGTCCTTTAATTGTTTAGTTCTTTATTAAATGAAATTGTTTGTTACATTTATTGAATCTTATTGATAGTGTCATTTAGTTTCCAAAGAACCATTAAGCGGGAAAAATAAGAATGATAGAAAGCAAGAGTGTGTAAGATCATTTGAAAGAAAAAGCCCTACTTAGTGTGCAAATATGAATGCAATGTCTTAAAACTCAAGTGAGAAATGTGCTCTTATGAGATCCTATTCTTCATCTAACCCTTTCCTACAAGAAAAATCTTTATAAAGATGTTAGGAAGTAGTGTAACCAATAGTGATATGATGAAAATGATTCAAAGACAATTGGAAAAGGCTATGCAAGAACAATTAGGGAAAACTATGCAAGAACAATTTAAGAGGATTGATAAGAGGATTATAAGAATGGAATAAGGAAAAAGAAAGAAGAGAGAGAAGATAACATAAATAACAACATAATGAAAAAGTAGATAGCAATGATGGAGGTAGTGAGAGTTCAAATTCATCTAATTAAAGTGTTAGAAGAAGAGGTGAAAGGAAGGAAGAAAGAAGAAGCAATGATAGGATAGATGAGAGAAAAATAAATGAAGGGAAAGAAAAAACAATAGGAAGACATAAGTGAAGAAGGGAAGAAGTGGATAATAAACTTGATCATATCAAAATGAAGATCCCTTCATTTCAAAGCAGAAATGATCTAGATGTCTACCTAGAGTTACCAAAAAAGATGGAATTAATTTTTTATTATTACAACTATTTAGAAGAGAAAAAGATAAAGCTTGTAATTATTGAATTTTTTTAAATATGCTATTGTTTGGTAGGACTAATTCATGATAAATATTTTAAAAAAATGAAGAAACATCTATTCATACTTAGGAAGATTTGAAATTTATTATGAGGAAAAGGCTCATTCCTAGCCACCATTATAGAGACATATGCCAAAATTGCAAAGTCCTACACAAGGTTCCAAGAATGTTGAAGAATACTATAAGGAAATAAAGCTTGTCATGTCAAGAATCAATATTGAAGAAGATAAAGAGACAATTATGGCTAAATTTCACTATAGCTTAAATAGGGAAATTACTAAAGGGGTTAAGCCACAATGCTATGAAAGCATGGAAGATATGGTGCATATGGCTATGAAAGTAGAAAGATAATTTAAGAGAAAGAGTTCTTCCAAACATAATGATATGCATTGCAATACAATTAAAATTAGAATACTGGTTTGATAAAAAAAATTTACTATATGAGGTTGCCATATGAGGTGACAATGACTAACTAGGTCAAACCCTAGTGATCCACTTAACACATCCTATCACAATGATTTACTAATTATGATAAAAAATAGAAAGCAGAACAAGATGAAGAAGAATGTAGGTAGAAGTGAAACAGAATAAGATATAGGAATGCAAGAATACAGTATATAAAAAATAAAATAAAACAAAATAAATGCAAACTAAAATAATTTGGGAAAGTTTAATTTGAAATCAAATAGAATGTTATCATAGAAGCAAAAATGCAAAAATAACACAAAAACACAATTGATCCAAATAATTGATAGCTCTTAGTAAATTAATCATAAATCAAAATATATTTAACAATTCCTATTGATTTTTTAGCCTAACATTATTTAAAACCCTTAAATAACTCATGAATTCTATGCTAGATAACTATTTAGGATTTAATCAATTAAGATTAACAAAATTAAGCGACTACTATAATTTGTAAAGTTAAATGAAAATTAACTTGAAAATAGAATTTAATTGAATTGAGGGATTAAACCAAAAATCTCTAATTGAATCATCTTACCTTCTGTTCCTATGTAAAAAATCATGATTAACTAACCATAATTCAGATAAAAATAGATAGATATCAGAAATCTTAAGATTGAATACAAATTTTATCAAATTAGCATCCAATTCATGCAATTTCACACAATCAGAACAAAGAATAAAGGGAAAAGGAAAATTAATTAGAAAAAATTAATGAAGTTGTATAAATTTCAAGAATTATGAATGAATTATTTATTTAGTTAATACTTAGTTTTAAATTTCTTTTTCATTTGAAAGGTTTAAGAGTATTGAAAATAGCATCTATGATAATATATGAAATTTAATTATTTTTATATATAGCTATTATTAATTTAAGATTAGTTTAAAATAATTTTATAAAGGAATCTCTTGCAAGTTGAAAATATCTCAGTGATTATGGGTGTAAGAATTTATAAAATAAATAAATTTTTATATTTGATCAATTATTTTTTAAAATTATGAAAAATTTAAATAATTAATTTAGTACTTTTAAATATACTATACATTGAGTGAAGATTAAAAATAATTAAATTGAGGTTTTAAATATGAACTAACTTTATGGAAATAAATTTATAATTAGATGATTGATTAAGATTGGATTTAGGAGTTTTGGAGGGCTAAGATTTTGGGTGTAAAGTAACAAATGCACATAAGTAACACATGATAAGAATTCATAGCTCACAACATGTTTTTT
The DNA here is from genome assembly GCA_020226215.1 of Sindora glabra. Classification (NCBI taxonomy): domain Eukaryota; kingdom Viridiplantae; phylum Streptophyta; class Magnoliopsida; order Fabales; family Fabaceae; genus Sindora; species Sindora glabra. The sequence goes on along the minus strand of CM035232.1, from coordinate 53,454,528 downwards.
TTCTTCCTCTCTCACTAACTCTTTTCCTCATTTTTTTAACAGGTTTTGGGCAGCTTCTTTTTCCATAAATAGCACTTAGTTTTATCTCTCTCGGTTTCTCTTTCCTTTTTCTTCATTTTCTAGTAGCTTTTCTTCTTTTCCTTATCTCTTTCCCTCTCCCTTAATGAGTCACCATTTTGGATTGTTAGATGCCTACCACTACTATATATCCTCCCTGCGCATCTTTTAGCCAACAACTAGCTTATGCCATGGTAACAGAACCTAGGTGGAGTGATGGCAATAACTTTCAGTAGGAATTTCTTCACATTAGTTTCCATTTGATCAAGTTGTTACTGGGCATGGATATCTTCCTTTGGTTGGCCATGTCCTTGGTTACTGCTAGGAAGCTATAAATTGCAACTAAACAACAGTAAATGGAGAGCTCCCCTTCTCCTTTGATCTTTGGTGTTTCAATAAGTATATCACTGGGGAGTTGCCGGCATCTTCCTTCTATGATGTTAAGCTAATCTAGATCATAAATTTTTAATTTTTATAGTTTTTTGCTTATTAATCCAAGATGAACCCATTTTATACATATTTTAGAATTTGGCTAATGCTTTTGAAAAATATAATTTTTATGTTATAAAATGCTAAAATAGGATGATTAAAGTATGAATAGATCATTTTATCCTATTTTTACAATAGGTATAGGCATGATTCAAAGAAAGCTCTTTTATGTATGTTTGAGATAGGCAATGATAGTTTAGAAAAATATAAATTTTATACCATAAAAGGTTTAAATAATATAAGTGAAGTTATTCTAGAATATTATATGATAGCATTTTTAATGATGGTTATATATTTTAGAAAAACCATGTAGTAAGTCTATGTATATAACGGTGGCTTTATAGAAAAAAGGTTTTATGATATACAATGTTGAGATAATATAATTAGAATATTTTTAAGATGTCATTTTCTTAACATTTTAAAGATGTAAGTTTGATTTAGGAAAATCTTGTTTTATAATATTATTAGATACTTGTTATGGTATTGGCAAAATATGGATTAGAAACTTTAGAATACTAGATTGGTACACTTTGAATATTTTTATATCATAAAACTTTAATGTCTATGATCTGATGTATGAGATTGATTTGAAAAATCTTTAGTACATATGATTTTCTTGGTTCTTCGGAAAAAAAAAAGTTAGACATAAAGAAATAATTAAGTGTTCAGTTAGTTACAATGATAATTAAGATCTCTTTAAATTAGCAAACATTGATATTATATTTAAAATGAATGAATTCGATGAATTACCATCTAATGACGTATTTTCATTTTTGCAAGTAAATATTTGGTAATAAGAAAAGCTAATGAATTATGACTTATATTATAGTTCGTATATGAAGTTATAATATTTAGGAACATTATAAGTAATGCCTTATGGCTGAAATTTATTATTGTAATTTCTAATTACGAAAAAAAAGAAAAAAGGAAAAAAAAAAAGAAAAGAGGAGAAAAGGTGGAATGAACTATTCTATGTTTTTTACGAAGTATGTGTACCATCAAGTGAGTATATATCTCACCATTAATTTTTATCCTAATAAAAGATGATTTATATATTATGAATGGTATCTCCCTATTAATAGTTGAACTTTATATTCATGTATATATTTGCACTCATACATATATTCAATTTTATAGAATAAGTACAAATAGTAAGTGATCAGAATGCGCAATGAAAGTATGGTAGTGTCAATAATGATTACTGATTGATTGATTGTGAAAGAATTGTAACAATTTATATTGTAATTGTGTTATATCATTATAAGCATGCTAGAAAACCTAATGTGATTTATATCAGAATATGAAAGAATGATGCATTCATGCAAGAGAATATAAAAATGTTATCATATGGGTATATAATGATATTTATTTTGATTGCCTCGTATTGATGAATAGTTACTTATGTGACTTGTATTAAATCTATTACATTGTGAATAATGCCATGAATGGTACTAAGATTGAAAACATGATGCGGCCAAGATGTGCAAGCTGGATGGGAAATTCCTAGCAAAGAGTTATGAAAGATATAAGATTGATTTGAGAGTTAGATGGAAACTCTCGGCCAGTAGTTAAGAAAGCAAATAAATGGTCTTAAAATTAGAAGTGGTTACATGTATGTTTATTGTAATTATATGCATGATATGATGGAAATTATTTTTAATTGGATATCACTAATTTGATTTGATTGCCAAGACTTGATGTGACTATGATATTTTATTTGTATTTTGACTCTTAATGGCTATTTGTGAATGTATTATCTACTCGGAATAGGTAATGTATGATTGAGTATTAATGGATAGTTGAGACTCTTATGATTGTGATATGAGAAATAAAGTTTAAGTCATATGCAAGTAGATTCCCATTGCAAGGCATGGTTTCATATATTTCAAAAATTCAAGATTTGAGTTTGTTATTATTTTTTAATTTAGTATATGATTATATAAAATTGATCACTTGTAAAATAGTAATAGACATATACTTACTAAGTTCTTGAAACTCACTTTATTTTATTTCTAATATTTTTAGGTTAAGATTCAAGTCTTGTAAAATTTGTGGAGAATCAAAGACCACTTAAATTGGAAAATTTGACAATTGAAACTAAAATCAACACTAATTATAGAAATTTGATGGATTATATGATGTGTTAAAATGATTGTATGTGTATAAGTGTAAAATTGTATAGTACTACTATGTGTATGTTGATTTCTTTTGTATCTAGAATTAACATAGCTTTTGTATTTTAGAGCACATGGCTCTCAGGAAATGTCTAAAAACAAGGAAGATTTTGTTCATTTTTTTCATAAAATTTTAAGGTAAAATTTTGAGTCCCCCTAAAAATTTGGAAACTCCTGCTAGATAGTGAAAGTGAAAATTGTTAAGGTTTGTAGAAACTGGTATTGGAATTTACACCAATTATAATAAAAATAGGGATGTGATATAGGATTTCATAATCTAAATAAAGATGAACTTTAAATTCCTTGAATTGATAAAAAAATTAGCTTCCCATGGTTGAAGAAAAAGAAATTTGATGAAGAAAAGAAAGCTATATAATGTTATGTAAAAGTGCATCACCTTTGAAGGCATAAAACCTTATATTTGATTTCCACTCCTCTAATACTTAATGAAACTAGATCATATGCTTTCTAAGGTTATAAAGAATAGGGCATTGCTAAGTTCAGAAGCTCAAAACCTAATTCACAAAATAATGTACTACAAGGGTCACTATCATAAAATCTTATAGGTCTAATTTCTAGCTATTATAAGACCTCCTAAAACTATGTAGTTTCATTAGACTACAAGCATGAAATTGTAAAACTAGGTCTAAAGAAACTTTTGGCATTAATTTCACATGGTTGGACCCTTAAAGCTCAAGATATGGCTTAAAAATCAAAATTGACTCAGCTTAGATAAAAATAAAGCATTAACTTCTTGACTAAATTCAACCTTTTAAATGTCCAAACTTAGCTTTAACCAAAATATTAAAGTTATAAAGCTTCCTCTAAAATTTCTAATGATTTAAAGATAACCTAAATCCAACATTTAAAACTCAAGTTATTACTAAAAATCTAAAATAGTGTAAAAATCCAACATTAACCGCACAATTTCAAAACATTAGAAAATAAGCCCTAATCACATAGCAAAGCTAATTCTATAAAATTAAGCATATGTAACATACTAAAAGGAATAAAATAAAAGGAAATAATATAGTTAATATTTTACACATCACATAGTTCTCATTTAAGTTCCACATGGAAGTCATGGTATAAAAAAAGTAACAAAAAGAAAGATAAAAAGAGCAAGTACAACAATGATTCTTCTTCCAAATTGAAAAGTGAAGACCATAAAGGAAAAGAAAAAGTCAAAGAACCTCAAAGACATTTCAACATTAAATACTTTAAATGCCTTAGGAAATGTCATATTATTAGTGAATTTCCTAACTAAAGGATTATGATCTTGAAAATTGGAGACTATGAGTCCACTAAAGATAAAGAGAATAAAGAATCCCCAAGATCTTCTTATAAGAAAAGTGTAGAAAGTGGAATTCCATTTGATGGAAATACCTTGGTGATTAAAAGAGCTTTAAATATGCAAGCAAAAGAAAAAGGAAAAGAGTAAAAAGAAAACATCTTCCATACTAAGTACAATATCTTAGGAAAATGTGCAATATCATCGTTTATAGTAATAGTTAGGCAAATATAGCTTGTATATTTTGGTAGAGAAGTTAAATTTGCCTACTTTGTAACATCCTACTCTATATAAATTACAATGGTTGAATGATAATAAAGAGATAAGGTGATCAAACAAAGTGATGTTATCCTTCTCTATTGGAAAATACCATAGCAAAATACTTTATAATGATGTCCCTATATATGCTTGCCATCTTTTACTAGGTAAACCTTAGCAATTTGATAGGAGGTTACTTTTGATAATATCCTTAATAAGTATCAATTTATAAAGCATAATAGGAAAATCAATCTTAAACCTATAACTGTACAACAAGTTTATAAGGATCAAGTCAGGTTATAAAAGACAAAAGAGAAAAAGAGAAAAAAGAAAGAAAAGGAGTATGGAAAAAATTGAGAACGACAAAAAGGAAGAAAAGTATGAGTGAAAAGAAGAAGAGTGTGAATGCAAAAAAAGTTCAAAATAAGTGAATGGGAAAATGAGTATGTATGCAAAAGTGAGTGATATAAAGAGTGCCTACTTTACACCTAGGTCTATGTTTTTACTTTTGAAAAAAGAAACCTATGTTAATATTAACCATGAAAGTATTATTTTTCTAAGAGCTATAAAATTTATATTGCAAGAATTTGAAGATGTATTTCTAAAGAGTTACCACCCAAGAAGGATATTAAGCATCATATTGATTTAATTTTGAAAGCTTTTATTCTAAATCATTTCGCCTATTAGGTGAACTCGAAAAAAGCAAAAGAAATTAAAAAGCAAGCAGAGGACCACATGTCAAAGGGATATATAAAGGAAATCATGAGCCCATGTATGGTGCTAGTTTTATTAGTCTAAAAAGTATGAATCTTGGAATATGTATTGATTGTCGACCAATCAATAAAATCACTATAAAGTATGGACATTCTATCCTTAGGCTTGATGAATAGGAGGCATGCAAGGTGGATTGAATACATTGAAACATTTCCAAATATCATACAATATAAGCAAGGTAAAAATAATGTAGTTATTAATGCATTATTGATAAGATATCTTCTTATCTCTACTTTGTAATCTAAGTCATTGTTTTTTTAAGCATATTAAAGATTTGTATGGAAAAGATTTTGATTTTGTCATTATTTTTAAAGCATGTGAAAAGAAACCTTTTGAGAATTTTTATAGGCATAATGAGTTCTTTATTAGGAAAAATAAATTGCATGTGCTTAGAGGATCTTATAAGGAATTGCTTGTAAGAAAAGCCATAACGGAGGTTTATAGGACATTTATTAGATTAGAAAAACTTTAAATATATTAAATAAGCATTTCTATTAGCTTTACATGAAGCATTATAGAAAAATGCTATGCTAATTGTATCACATGTTAAAAGACTAAATCTAGAATTTTACCTTGTGATCTTCATACTTCATTTCTTATTCTTAGTAAATCTTAAACTAACATTTCTATGGATTTTGTGCTAGGTTTAATAAGGACAAAGAATGGAATGGATTCTGTATTTATTGCTATTGATAGGTTTTCAAAGATGACTCATTTTATACCTTGTCACAAGATAGATAATATAATGACAATAATAAGTTTTTTCTTTAAGGAAGTTATGAGATTGTATGGAATGACAAGGAGCATTATATTCAATAGAGATACTAAATTCTTGAACTATTTTTGAAAGGTCTTATAGGCTAAGTCAGGGATAAAGTTGCTCTTTTTAATAACTTATCACCCTCAAATTCATGGATAAAATCAATGTAGTGAATAGAACTTCAGCTACCTTATTACACTATTTAATTTAAATAAATAAAAAAATAAAGAGTTGGCATGAATACTTGCCTTATATTGGATTTGCATACAATAATAGCATTTATTTCTCCATTAACTTTTCCCTTTTTGAAATTATTTATGGCTTTAATTTGTTAACTCTTCTAGATTTAATGCTTTTGCCTATTGATAGAAGGTCAAGTTTAAATGGGAAAAAGAAAATAGATATGGCTCGCAAGTTACATGAGTAAGTTAAGTTGAATATTGAGAAAAAGATGCAATAAAATGTCAAACAAGCTAATAAAAAATGTTAAAAAATAGTCTTTGAATTGGGAGAATGGATTTAAATAAGGAAGGAAAGATTTTTGGCTTAAGTGGTGGAGAAGATTAATGAAAATATTTATAAGTTAAATTTATTTAGTGAGTCTAGTATTAGTGCCTCTTTTAATATTTCTAACCTTTCTCTTTTTTATATAAATTGGAAGTTTCAAGGATAAATTCTTTTAAAGAAGGGGGGATAATGCGAATTCTAAGAGTGAAAAAGAACTTCCACATCTTCAAAAGGTCTAATAACAAAAGCTTAAGTTAAAAGAATAAAGAAGGACTCCAAAAGCTTATGAAAAGAGTTTGGATGAATAAAGAAGCAATGTTGGACAAGCTTAAAAGAGCTTGAACATTAAGTATTTTAGCCTTGGTTGATTCAATGTGAGTACTTGAGTACTATGTCCTTGATAAATGCACAAATTCACCTAAATTCTCTGTGTTTCATCACTCATTTACTTAGTATTTTGTGCAAATTGATTGAAAAGGATACTTAGATGCTCTATATTTTGTTTTCAGGTCTTGAAATGACACATATGAGCATTAGAAAAGGATTCGGAAGCAAAACCATTCAAATTGTGAAGAATCGAAGCAAATTTGTTCACTTGACAAAGAACACAGGGTATGAGAACCCCGTGTTCATGGCCGTGTTTCCTTCTGGATTGCTTTGAGGCTTCACTGGGCTGCTCAGAGAAGAACACGGGGTTAAACACGGGTTATGTCATACCCCGTGTATCTTACTGCCATTCGCTTCTGAGGTAAACATGGGGAGTGACACACCCCGTGTAATATGCTGATCAATCTTCGTTGAAGAACACGGGGCGTGTCGCACAATGTGTTTCGTGCTACTCAACTTTCGCGGAGAAACACGAGGTAAAACACGGGCCGTGTTGACCCCCTTGTACATCACCAATATAAGTTTTGCGCAAAATTTTGAAAGGGGAGGAAGAGAAACTGAGAATTAACAAGGAAAGCTGTTGGGAGAAACCCTAAGGGAGACCCAAACTCACCAAGGGCATCTTCTAACGTGGATTCAAGCAAGGAATTGAAGAATCAAGCAAGGAATTTGTAGATCTTCATGAATTGTTTGACTTTCCTATATATTTTCTGGTTTTCTTCTGATTTTGTAATGTTTTCACACTAAACCCTTGTGCTCAGCTTGGGTGAACTTGTTCATGGAGTTATGGAATTGAATTTTATATAATCTAGCTTGATTTACTGTTAATTATACTGTTTTGACTGGAACAAGCCAATATATTCGGAATATTGGATTTGTGTTATGGATTAATTGATTCTAGGTTGAAATGACCAATTGATTAATCGGATCTTGATGATCATTGGGAATATCAATTAGACTTAGGAATTAAGCTAATTGGATTCTTTTGCACAGGATGAAATGTCCAAGAATGGATTCTAAGCAAAGTTAATGCAACCTAGATAAGTGATTACTAGAGTAATTCTGGGCACTTAATCTCTTGGTTAGTAGCTAGTAGCCTTGCAATGAGGTATAGCTTAATTTTGGTAATCCAGCAATCTTAATTAACAGTAAACCAAGTTAGAGAATTAAATTCATTCCATAATGAAATGTACAAAGGATCCTTAAGCTGAGTACGCTTTTATTACATTGAATCAAACTTTATTTTTGATAGCTAAGCTCTGTTTTACATTTTACTCTTGATTCTCAAAATCAATTGATCCGCCTAGATAATTTTACTTGAGATTTAGTTAGTACTCAACCTACAATCCCTGTGGAGAACGATAATCTTTTATACTATAACTCGACTTAACCCGTGCACTTGCGGGATAGCGGTCGAGTTTTTGGCGCCGTTGCCAGGGATTGTATCCAGTTGATATTAACAGCAAGTCTTGAGTGAATTAGACTAGGCAATTTATTTTCTTTTACTTCTTAATTCATCCTGTTCTGATTTTTCTTATTTTTACAGCATTACTTTCTTATCTTGTTCTGTTCGAGTGTTACTTATTCATTGTGCAGAAAATCTTTGTATATGCGAAGGAGAAGTCTTGAAGGAATTCTTGACTTCGACCCAGAAATTGAAAGAACTCTGCTTAGGAGAAGAAGAGAGCATAAATCATTACATATCCAAGAAACAATTGACATTGAACCAGTAATTGAAGACATGGATAATAGATCACTTAGAGAATTTGCAGCACCCGATGCCACTGGTCTTCAATCCAATATAAGAAGGCCTGCTGTTGAGGCTAATAACTTTGAATTGAAGCCAGCTTTGTTGTCTATGGTGCAGCAAAACCAATTTGGTGGACTGCCAATAGAGGATCCCAACCTCCATATTCAGATTTTCTTGGAATACTGTGATACAATCAAATTCAATGGCGTAGCAGCGGATGCTATCAAGCTTAGGCTCTTCCCATTTTCCTTGAGGGATAGAGCAAGAGCTTGGTTACATTCATTACCAACTGGATCTATCACAACATGGGAAGAGCTACTGAGGGCTTTTCTATCAAGATACTTTCCTCCAAGCAAGACTGCCCAATTGAGGAATGAAATTACCACATTTTCTCAGAGAGAAGAGGAATCTCTGTTTGATGCTTGGGATAGATACAAGGAACTGTTGAGGCTGTGTCCACACCATGGGCTAGAAAAATGGCTAGTTCTTCATACTTTCTACAATGGTTTGAATTACAATACTAGGCTTACTGTGGATGCTGCTGCCGGAGGTGCTTTGATGAATAAAAGGTTGGATGAAGCATATGAGTTGATTGAAGATATGGCTTTGAATCATTACCAATGGTCAAATGAGAGGGGACCTTTAAGAAAAGCTCCAGGTAAGTATGAATTAGATGCTTTTAATCACTTGTCAGCTAAAGTAGATGCACTAGGAAGTTTAGGTAGCAAGGTAGATGCACTTATGGCTAAGTTTGATAAATTTCATGTTAACAGTGTAAATGCAACAGGTGCTACTGACATTCCTTGTGAGATTTGTGGTATTACAGGGCATATGGCAGCTGAGTGTACATTGGGGCAAGATTTTACTGAGCAAATGAACTATGTGAATAACAGTGGGTTTAAACAGAAAAATTCAAATGAACCATTTGGAAACACTTACAACCCATCATGGAGAAACCACCCAAATTTCTCCTACAAGCCCACCCAGCCATACAACACACAAAACACTCCCAATAGACCACCACCACCCGGTTTCCAAAACCAAAGACCCTATAACCCAGCAGCCCAAACCTCTTCTACTACCAAATTAGAAGGCCTCTTGGAGAAATTTCTCATTTCCCAAGAGAAGACTAATGAGGAGTTTAGACAGCATGGTAGAGCAATGGAAGATTCTATTAGGCAATTATCTTCCAAAGTTGATTCATTGGCCACTCATAGAAAGATGTTGGAAACTCAGATTGCTCAACAAGCTTCTGCATCTTCTTCTAGAGCTTATGGCCAACTCCCTGCTCAACCTGAATCAAATCCAAGGGAGCATTGCAAGGCAATAACTCTTAGGAGTGGAAGGTTATTGAATGATCTAATTGCCACTCAAGAAGGTGAAAAAGAAATAAGTGTGGGGGAAGAGCAAAAAGAAAGCAAAAAGGCCTCAATTCCCATTGATGCTGAAGAGAAAGAAGGGGAACTACCAGAAAAATCCAAATATATCCCTCTGAAACCGTACAAACCGCCTATCCCTTATCCTCAAAGATTAGCCAAGGCTAAACTTGATACACAGTTTGGAAAGTTCTTGAAAGTTTTGAAGAAGTTGTACATCAATATCCCCTTCACTGATGCACTCTCACAAATGCCATCATATGCAAAATTTTTGAAGGACATTCTCTCTAACAAGAGGAAGCTAGAAGAGCATGAGACTGTAGCTCTAACGGGGGAGTGTAGTGCAATCATTCAGAATAAGCTACCTCCTAAGCTAAAGGACCCAGGCGGCTTCTCCATTCCTTGTGTGATAGGAAATGTTCCAATTGATCGGGCATTGTATGACTTAGGAGCGAGTGTGAGCCTTATGCCACTGACGGTAGCAAGGAAATTAAACATTGAAGAGATGAAGCCCACCACAGTTTCACTCCAATTAGCCGACCGTTCAGTGAAATATCCCATAGGTATTCTTGAGGATATACCTATCAAAGTTGGTAAGTTTTTCATACCAGTTGATTTTGTTGTGCTTGAAATGGAAGAGGATTCACAAATCCCTATCATTTTAGGTAGACCATTTTTAGCAACTGCAGGTGCTTTAATTGATGTCAAAAATGGAAAACTTTCATTATGTATTGGGGATGAAAAAATTGAGTTTAATTTGAATGAATCAATTAAATTACCTGTTTGTGAAGATTCAATTTGCAGGGTAGATGTGCTAGACAAAGCTGTAAAAGATAGCCCTCTAATGGGGAACCTTCAAGATCCACTTGAAGCATGTCTAGTAAAAGATGAAATTGCTGAAAATGAGAAGGTTGCTGAATATGCAGAATTTTTGGAGGCAAGCCCACCACTTGATGGCCAGAAATTGAAGCATTATGTTGCTGGGCCACCAATAATGGAAGCTCCAGACTGATAAAGAAACAGGGGTCGAGCTTATGACCTTAAACAAGTACTTCTTGGGAGGCAACCCAAGCTTATTTCTCTATTTTCTTGCTTTTAAATCTTAGTTTTCTACTTTTCAATCTGAGTTTCTGAGTAATGGAGGCATTTAAGTCATTAAGTGTTGATGTAGGATGTTCATTTTTGCATGTGGACTCTGTCTTTAAGGTAGATTAGGCATGAATGTATGTTTGTTGTTTGATTTCTTGCACAGAGGGCTCAAAACGCAGTCCAGTGAAAAACACGATGTACAACACGGGCTGTGTCATACCCTGTGTTCCTCACTGTCTGGCCAATTTAAAAGAACTTGTGATTTTCATCGCATTCTAGTGAGAAACACGGTGTTGAACACGGACCGTGTACAACCCCGTGTTCCTCACTGTCTGGTTCACATAAAAACTTTGTGATTTTCTTGCACTCTTGATATTAATATCTGTAATAACTAACAACATTTTTTTTAGTATTGCATTTTCTTTCTTTTAGATTACCAGTCTCCTCTCTCTCTCTCTCCTAATCTGTCTCTGCTTCTGGATCTCCCTGCGATATACTGGGCCACCATACTCCACATGTCAGGGAAGTTTCAGTCCCCCAACTATTCTCTGTCTCTTTTCCCATTTACTATTTTGTACATTGAGGACAATGTCCAATTTTAAGTGTGGGGGAGCAGTGTTTTGCAATGTTTTGCACTTGAACTTGCTTGATTGATTTAGAGTACTGAAATTTGCTCCAATTTCAATGATATAAAAAAATATGATATAAAAAAAATGAAAATAAAAAAATGTGTAAATAAAAAAAATATATATAAAAAATTAAAAAAATTAATTTTTAGGCAATCTATTGAATAAAGTGATTGATTCATGCCTTATTTCTTTAATGAATATTTGGCAACCTAGTAAGGAAAATCTAAAGCTTGAAGTTAAGAGTAATGAGCATAATTGACCCTTGTGAGATTTGAGCCTTTTGAGCAATTCTCACATTAGAAATCAAAGCTCATTTTTCTTCTTGAGGGATTATGTCATCACTCTTGACTTTTTGCTCTAGAACTTGCATTTACTCTTTTTGAGGCTACATTTTATGTATTTTGCATGTCAAAAATGATGAGGCCATGTTTCTTTACCCTTTTTATTTGCTTGGCTTATTTGAATCATTTTCTTTAATTTACGCTAAACTTTTTAGCTTTTTCCCTAGTTAGCCACCTTGAGCCTTGGACCCTCATTTCTAGCCTAGCCATACCATGTACATCCAAAGCCACTGCCTAAGTGAACTTGAACTTTAAAGTTTAAGGGAACTTAGACACATTATATGAGTTTGGCTATCTTAGAGGTTCTTACTTAGTGCTGCTAGTTGGATAAGTTAATTTATAGCTTCGGTTGTTAAAAAAATAATAATAAAACAAGCAAAAACAAAAAAAAAATAATCAAACAAATAATAATAAAAAAAGCAACAAAACACCATAAAATAAATGGTGTCAAATAAATAATTTTGGGAAGAAGAAAAGGAAGAAAAGCTTGTTGGGAATAAATAAAAAAAATGTGTTGTGTTTGCTAATTAATTTGTATAAAAAGAAAAAAAAATGATGAAAATCAAAAGGAGAAGAATGGAGGTTGAAGCAAGGGTAGAAGTAAGGTATTATGTTAAGTTGAGTAATGGAACTCGACAATGGTCAAATTCATGACCAATGTGTCTTTTTCCTACAAACTCAGGGTTCTATCACTTTTCACCCCATGATGTTCCTTTCCCTTATCCTCACCTTTTTCCCTAATAAAGTCCTCTGATTTGCATGCATTTTACATTATAGTAGTGAAGATTAGAGTTTGTACAAGCATATGGTAGCATTAAGTCATGAGTTGATTGGCTTGAGAGTAAACACAAGCCTTGTTTTGAGAGTGAGAGTAAACACTTTACCTGTGAGGCTATTCTCTTTTGCTTCTATGTTGAGGATTGACTTGTTTAGTTGCTTTATTTTCATTTAGTTGCTTGGCATGACTTGATCCTAATCTTTGATTTGTTGAATGATTGCCTGATTATATATATAAAAAAAAGAAGAAAAAGAAGAGAATAAAAATTGGAGTAGATTTTCTTGTTCTCTTACTTCCTTGCTCGAGGACGAGCAAGATTCAAGTGTGGGGGAATTGATAAATGCACAAATGCACTAAAATTCTCTGTTTTTCATCACTCATTTACTTAGTATTTTGTGCAAATTGATTGAAAAGGATACTTAGATGCTCTATATTTTGTTTTCAGGTCTTGAAATGACACATATGAGCAGTAGAAAAGGATCCGAAAGCAAAACCATTCAAATTGTGAAAAATCGAAGCAAATTTGTTCACTTGACAAAGAACATGGGGTATGGGAACCCCGTGTTCATGGCCGTGTTTCCTTCTGGATTGCTTCGAGGCTTCACTGGCCTGCTCTGGGAGTGACACACCCCGTGTAATATACTAATCAGTCTTCGTTAAAGAACACGGGGTACAACATGGGCCGTGTACTACCCCATGTATATTATTGCTTGACACTTCGGAGAAGAACACGGGGCGTGTCACACAATGTGTTTCGTGCTGCTCAAATTTCACTGAGAAACACAGGGTAAAACACGGGCCGTGTTGACCCTCGTGTACATCACCAATATAAGTTTTGCACAAAATTTTGAAAGGGGAGGAAGAGAAACTGAGAATTAACAAGGAAAGCTGCTGGGAGAAACCCTAGAGGAGACCCAAACTCACCAAGGGCATCTTCTAACGTGGATTCAAGCAAGGAATTGAAGAATCAAGCAAGGAATTTGTAGATCTTCATGAATTGTTTGACTTCCCTATATGTTTTCTGGTTTTCTTCTGATTTTGTAATGTTTTCACACTAAACCCTTGTGCTCAGCTTGGGTGAACTTGTTCATGGAGTTATGGAATTGAATTTTATATAATCTAGCTTAATTTACTATTGATTTATGATTTGATTATACTGTTTTGACTGGAACAAGCCAATATATCCGGAATATTGGATTTGTGTTATGGATTAATTGATTCTAGGTTGAAATGACCAATTGATTAATCGGATCTTGCATGATCATTGGGAATATCAATTAGACTTAGGAATTAAGCTAATTGGATTCTTTTGCACAGGATGAAATGTCCAAGAATGGATTCTAAGCAAAGTTAATGCAACCTAGATGAGTGATTACTAGAGTAATTCTGGGTACTTAATCTCTTGGTTAGTAGCTAGTAGCCTTGCAATGAGGTATAGCTTAATTTTGGTAATCCAGCAATCTTAATTAATAGTAAACCAAGTTAGAGAATTAAATTCATTCCATAATGAAATGTACAAGGGATCCTTAAGCTGAGTACGCTTTTATTACATTGAATCAAACCTTATTTTTTATAGCTAAGCTCTGTTTTACATTTCACTCTTGATTCTCAAAATCAATTGATCCTCCTAGATAATTTTACTTGAGATTTAGTTAGTACTCAACCTACAATCCCTGTGGAGAACGATAATCTTTTATACTATAACTCGACTTAACCTGTGAACTTGCGTGATAACGGTCAGTCCTGAATTAGGTTTTGTATTCAAAGACTTGTATACAGTATTCTTGTGCTTGCAATTTTTCTATTTAGTACTCAAGTACCTTTAATCTTATGCATACCTAAGTGTAATTTTACCTTGTTTCTTAATGTTTAAGACATTGTTAGGCCTTATATTTGTTTAGCCCATTATTTGGCACTTTATTTCAAATAATTAACGTTATTTAATTATCTTTCTAAATTAGACTTGATTAGTCCAATTAGTTTGGTTAACATTTTGACTTTGAGGATCTATTTAAGAAAGGTTGTTGCTTATTGTTATAACTTTTAGCATTTATGAATTTAAAAATTTTTTGAAAGCTTTTCCTGCTAATGGATCTAGCAAGAACTTCAAATTTATCAAGATTGATTCAACTTTTATGGCATTAAATCTCACTTATTAAAGGATTAACACACTTTGTGGCATTATCTTTTCTTACTAATTGCTTCTGTTCTTCTCCTTTTCTAAAATGTGGTGTGATTATCCATTTTTTTCAATTTAATTTTGAAGTTTAGGATAATCTAACCCTAGGAATTTACATCATCTCCATAGAAAAAGAATTAGCATCATTATAAGGAGAGGTTTCCTACGTAGGACTAGAATTTTCAACCTAAGCAGGTCAAAGATAAAAATATTTTCTTTATATCCATCTTTACCATAAATAAAACACACCTTATTTTGCCTTTCATAAAGAACAAATTGCTTAAAACTACCAATATAAATTATCTTAATTAAGGGTTGAATAGGATCAATTTGCATACAAACCCTAACATACTTACCTTTATCACCAAGAAAAGTATAACCATCCTTTTTTAGCAACAGATGAATTTTTACATTTATTTAAGGCAACATATATGAATTATAGAATTCAGTAGATAACTCATGAACTTAACCCCTATAGCTATGGAAGTGCAAAAGGTTTGAAGAAAGGTTCCTACTTTCTTAATATATGAAAATGATCTAAAATGAATTAAGGGCCACCACTCAACACCTTAGCATAATCAGATTCTAACTTAAATTAAATATAAAAAAATCCAAAACCTATTTCTAAGATAGAAAATGGACCTTTTGAACTATCATAAAGCCCTTATTTTGGATTCTGAGTATTGGAAACTTACCTTTTTGCCATAGACTTTCTTGATAAGGGTGAGATTTCAAGGTTCATATAATTGACTCTTGAAACTACCAGTAGATGAAACATAATTTCATTTTCACCAAGCTCATTTTGATGTTATTCTTCCATGTGAACTTTATTTTTTTTCCTTAAAAAATGCTCTCTTATAGACACCAAGAACAATACTTAGAAGGTGATCCTTGTACCTATAAACTTGCCTGGGCTTAGAACTATTTGAGGAATTATTATCACCACCAACTTTAGGAGAAGATTATTCTACTACATTCATTTTGTTATTACAACAAAGAAGAGCATTATGCTTTTTAGTAAAAAGAGATTTTTTTATTTTTCTTTCAAATATGTCACATTAGTACATGGAAACATGCACTATAAAAAAAGTGATTAGCAACTTTAGGAGAAGATTACTTTGCTACATTCATTTTGTTATTACAACAAAGAAGAGCATTATGCTTTTTAGTAAAAAGAGATTTTTCTATTTTTCTTTCAAATATGTCACATTAGTACATGGAAACATGCATTATAAAAAAACTAAATAGCAATGAAATATTCTATCACTAATTTTAAGAAATCCATTGTTGAAAAAAGTAGTGATGGATAACCAATTATTAATAAACAATGCATGGTAATTAACTTAGCAACAAAATTTTGCCATTCACTACTAATTTTCATCACTATTTTCATTGCCAATTTTAAATGCTAACAACAACTGAACCAAATGATGGATGAAATTAGCAATATATTTATCTGTCATTAATTTTGTAGTCAGTATTGGAATTGCCATCCTTATATTGCAAATTAGTAATGAAAATGTTCACTACTAATTTTATTCTATTGCTAAATTTATTAGCAATTATTAATTTAGTGATAGTCAACTTTGTTGTTTATTTAAATATGTGGTAATACCATTGCTAAACTAAAAATTTCTTGCAAAACTAGTGACATCATCTTCAAAATACAATTGCTAATTCTATTAATAATATTGTGCACATAATATGGGATATATTTATTAATATGCTATTTATTTTTATAGTAATCCAAATAATGAGTACCTTGCCTACTGAAATTTTATAAAGCCTAAACCTTAACAATAATCAAATACATGAATCAAATTTCATGAAATTAAGTTAATTCATAAAATAAAATTGAATATGGATACTTTATTTATATTGAGTAAGAAGACAATAAAGTCAATAAATTCCAATGTATAACTTAAAAAAAATTATGTCCATCTTTATATATAAAAACAAAAACCCTAAATACTAGCTTTCAAATAACATGTTGATGCTGCAATCATATTACTCAATTATCAATTGCTAAGATATATGTCACCACTCTAAGTTGTTATCCTCTTTTAATCACAATTTATGTTAAATTACTATTTCAAAATAGATAAAGATGACTTTATTTCTTTTTGATATTGCTAACTCAATAGAGTGAATCTTAGAATACTTGTAGCAAAAAAGAATGCATATTTCTATAAGAATTTACTGATAATGGTCTTAAAGATAAAAAATAGATCCATGGGGATGAAATGAAGGAATTGCTTTAAGTGCATCATAAGGATAATTTTTATCACTATTCATTCATTATGCAGCCATTTTTTAATATCCAGTTGTTTGCATTTTTTTTTCTTCAATGTCATGAGATCCACATTAAACTCCTTAACTGCTTATGTTATAGGCATATAAAAGTATGGCCTCATTTTACAATTAGGAATGCATTACATAATTATAATGAAATAATTTAAAAAATGCTAGGCTATAAAAAATATATCATTTATAACTTACATATAATACAAAATATTTTTGGCCCACAAAAAGCATCACTTTCTTTTTTTTTCTTAGCTCAAATGTGCTAGAAAACATCAAATAATAAGTTACCTCCTTCCTAGTTTTTATTTTCTATAATACTTACATATAGAAAATCATAATTACAAAACTTGTTAAAATCCAAAGTTAATGACTATAAATTAGAAGAAATTTCCATCATCCTCTTATGATTTATAATAATATAAATCTTTTAGTATGCAATGAATCACCCTTCTCTAGCACATAATTCTGCTTTCTATTTTCATTTCAGGTCACTTTATTTCTTGACTATATCATTACACTTGTATAAGATTACAACATAGGGAAAGAAATTATTATGAATATCAATTCAATAATTACAAGAAACTTTTTATGACCTATATACAAAATCATTTTCATATCCTAAAAATTTAAATTTCATAATTTCAATACTTATGGATAATTATTTATTATTCAGTTAATGTTTAGATTTTAAATGTATTTATAAAATTAAAGGTTTGGATAATTGAAAAATAATATTTATAGGAATTATTTATTTTATGGTCATTATTTATGTAAGAATATATTAAAATTATTTTATAAGAAATTTCTTAAAAATTGAGGATAATTTTAATATTTTTTGATACAAGAAATTATAAAATGAATTATTTGTAAAGAAGTTTGGAATAGATTTATTTAAATGGCCATTATTAATTCGATGGCTGTTTAAATATTTTATGAGGATTTTTTATAAGTTAAAAATAGTAATTGTGAGTATGAAATTTTATGAATTAATTGTTGGTAATGGATAAATTTATTTTTGGGAATCAAGGGAGATAAAAAAAGTACTTATTTTAGGATTTGAAATATATCTATATATGAGGAAGGATAAAAAATAATTGAATTGAGATTATTTATTTTTAAACAAAATTTGTTTTATAAAATTGATAAATTTTTAATATATGAATGGTTAGATTATTTGTAATTTAAAATGAATGGCTTAGATTTATTTTAGGAAGTTAAGCTTATATGGGGTGTGAAGCATGGAATAAAAATTCAAAGCTTCATTTTTCTTCTAGAAGTTAGTGTTTCTCTTTCCTTTATGGTTTTCATGCCTCTTTTCCTAAAATTTTTTTCTGTTAAGTGTTGTCCTTTTGGGATATTTTTTTAATTTTCTAATTCTCTTCCACTGAGCACCTATTGCTTCTCTCATGTTTTTATTTTATTTCATCAGTTTTTTTATGTTACCCATCACTGCTCTTAAAAATGGTCTGCACAATCTTTATCCTTTTCTTTAATTTTCTAACACTTTCTTTTAGCTTCTTCCTCTCTTCCCATCACTCTTTCTTCACTAACAATCCTCCTCCTTTCTTTTAACTCTAGCAAAGCACCTTTTATTTTTTGTTATTTTGTCTAGCTGGCCACCTTGTTGCCATCATAAGCTGCTCTTGTTGTGTGTGCCTCCCCTGCCAAGTGATGACTCATAGGCACGATGGTGGAGGCTTGAATGGAGCAAGCAGCAACATGTTAAATGCTAGGTTTCTCTCATTTTTTCGGCATGATACCTCATTTCTAAACATTAATCTCTTTTTTATCACACTAGCTTAATGCCAACTTGGACAATGTAGCAATAGGGTAGAGCTGAGTGTGACACTGTAGCATTGGGGTTATTTATTTTCTAGTCATCCCTCATATCTTCTAACAGCAGTAAGTCCTTTAATGTGTATAAAGATTAAAACTAATTTCAAAAACCCTATTTTACAAATTTTGAAGTGAATGTTATTAGTTATGAAAATATGATTTCATGTTATCAAATAATGGGATAACATAATTAAAGTGACACTAGGCTATTACAATTTATTATTCAAGAGGAAAAAATCTTTATTTTTGAAAAATTATAAATTTATTAGCAATATTTTTAAAAATATGATTTTACATTATATAATGATATAACAAAGGGATTTTCTTGGAGAATTATATTCTAATATTTTTATTAAATTAGATTTAAGTTAAAAGGAACTTTAAAAAATGTGAGAATGTATTTTAGGAAAAATGATTTGAGATAGAATTAAGCCATTAAAAACTAAGTGAGTAATACCCTCTAATGAAATGATCAAAGTTTTCTTGGAGTAGAGGAAAGAAGAAGTTTTAATGCCCCAATAGTTTTATAGAAGATTTGGAAGAACTTCTATTTATAGTAAACGCTTAGACCTTTATGATGATACCATTTATATAGGAAGGAATAATATCAAATAATAGTGGCTTTAAGTTGGGATCTCCATATTATTAGTATATTTATGGATTTCTATAATCAATTTAAGGGAAAACAATAGTTAAAAAATAATTGTAATTAATTATATATAATAGAGATGAGTAAGGTATAATTCGGTTTGTTAGATAAAAATATATGAAGAATAGAACAAGAAGTGAGCTTGGAAAGGAAATTAGTGATATCTATATTTATGGTTTTAATATATTATTGTAAATTATGTAAAAAGACTAAAGGATGAAATAATAAAAGTGAATGCTTTAGGACTTCCAAGGGTGGATCAGTGATAATAAGTGAGTATATATTTCACCACAGTTTAATATTTTAATAAAAGATAATCTAAATGTGTAAATTGTATTCTTCTTATTGATAGTTTAGATTTTATGTTTATCTGTAAACTCAGTTTCATGATATAAGTGCAATTAACTATTAGAGTAAATAATAATAGATCAAAGTGCATAGTGAAAAGTGTGGTGTTGATATTAGATATTGATTGATTGATTGTATTAGATAATGTTCTGATTGTGTTATATACTTTGATTGCTCATAATTATCGAATAATTATCCATGCAGGCTTGTATTAAATCTAGTGATGTAAATAGAATAAAGCCCTAGCAAATTTACTACATCTTGAATTTAGCCTTATGAGGCATTGGAAAATTATGAAGTTGTATTGGAATGGTACTCTAAAAGATGGATGGGAAATTCCTGGCACACAATTGTGAAAATTATAAGATTGATTTGAGAGCCAGATGGGAAATTCCCGGCTAAGAGTAAAGAGAAGTATAAAATAAATCTTGATACTATAGAGCAGCTATATATATGTTTATTGTATTCAAATACGTGACATAATATGACTGTTATGATTGACTTCTACTGATAATGTGGTTATGATGACTTGTTTGTATTTGAGTCTTAATAGCTATTTGTATGTATAATACCTACTAGAAATGGGTAGTATATGATATTGAGATCTAATAGAGAGTTAAAACTCTTATGATTATGTTATGAGAAGTAAAGTTTAAGTCTCACATAGGTGAACTACTAATTCAAGGCACTGTTGTACTTATTTCAGAACTTCAAAAAAATAATTTAAACATTGACTAGTTCAATATATAATTAACTTGTTATTTCTATATATAAATTTCTCACTTGCAAAATAATGGTAGATATATACTCACTGAATTTTCATAACTCACCTTATTGTATTTCTAATGTTTTCAAGTTATGATGAGCATATTCAGGCTTGATGTATCCATAGAGAATCAAGACCACCTAGAATGAAGATTTGATAATTAGGGTCCCTTTTGAATTAGGATCAACATTTGAAATACAGTAGTTGTTGATCCTTATTTGATATGTTGAATCATTTATCTATATATAAAATTTAAATTGTGATGTATGGTATGTATGCATATAATTTTGCCATATCTAGATAAAACAAGTTTTGTTTTATTAAGGCGTGTAAGCCTCGAAAAGTGTCCAAAAATTAAGGGAGACATTGTACATTTTTCTATAAATTTTTTTAAAGAAGATTCAAGTTCCCTTGATATTTGGAAACTCCTATTAAGTAAAAAGAGTGAAAATTGTTAAGGTTTGTAGAAATCAATAACGGGATCCATGTTGATCACAATTGGAGGTGGGTCGTGATAGTCATAAGCATATAGTATTAACACAAAAACAAAAATAGTAAAAAGCACATAAGAAACAAAATTGAAAAATAAACAATTTATAGAAACTTGATTGAATATTAACTAATTATGAATTACTCTTTGGATGCAACCTAAATCTTACCATTAACTAAGTTTAAATTTTAGGGAGTACTAATGGGAGTCCCTGATGTATGGTTGGGTGTTTAGTACATATTAACAAATCATATAAATTAAATTATAAATTAATAGTACAAGTGCATTTAGTTCATTTTTAATTTATTTATTATTACTTCCCTTACTCCGTATTTACTACTAGGAGAGGTTATCTCATTAATACCTATTATTTCCACATCTAGCAATATAGGTTCTATCTCATTTAGTTTTCTTGTAAAGGGTGTTGTATCTCTACCGATTTTAGTGGTAGTGGTGAAAAAAGCTAACCCAAGGTCTTTTTTTACCTTTCTATGGATTGAGGTTAGTAGCCAAGAATACAAGCTTTGGTTTAAGGGCTAGTTAGATTGATATTGTGAAACTTGGTTATGTGGTTAGCTAGAAGGCTATCTGCTTTATTAAGGTGTAAAGCTACATCTAATTATACTGCTCCTCTAACTATTGCATCTTTGCTATCCAATCTATAGTGAGTTTTTGTTCCATATTATGGCTGATACTAGCTTTAAGTTCCTTTAACTTAGCCTACAAATGTTCCACTAGATGGCACCTTAATAGGTTAAAATAGTTCATTAAGCTAACATCATGTTTAATGCCCTAAATATGGCCAAAATGCTTTTCAATTCTCAGTGTTATGGTTAAGATGTAATACTTCCTAACTAACTTAAACTTACCCTAAGAGGATTGTTATGAGAAAATGTCCTATAATAATAAAAGCAATAGATCATTAGAACTTTTCCTATGAAATGGAAGGTTCAAAATTAAACAATATAATTTTGATTTAATCATAAACACTTACAACGCTCTACAAAATAGCTTGACTTTTTGAGGTCGTATATTTCCCCTGCTTGTTAATTTTGCCCCACTTTCATAACTATGCATGAGAAATGGAAAAGTTTCTCTTTAGTGTCCTTACCATATATTTTTGTATGCCTTTTTGCTAATAACTACTTCTTCATCTTCTAATAGCCTCCTCGGGAAAGCCTATGTGAATATATATACTTTCTTTACCTCTCCATCCATGCATTTCTTCAAATTAGATTGCACTTTTCCCTTAAAAGATCTAAACAAAAGACAACCTTCCTTTTTGGGATTATTATGGCAAGCATCCAATGATGCACGTAATACAATGGCATAACAAATTGTTAAAGCCTATTTATGAAAAGAAGAATTTACAACTAACTTATAAATAAGACTTACTTCTTGTGGTACAATGCCAAGTAGTAAGTTTTACTAAGCTTATTAATAAAGCATTAACAATGTATTCTTCATCATCTTTGTCATCATATTAGGACTTAGCATTAAGTTCATGTAGATCTAGGAATCCATATTAAGCATTCACCAATAACCATTAGTCATAATAATACTTGTCGAAGGATTAATATGAGCTAAACTTGTATTCCGATAGTAGTTAAATTAATGTGTTTGTTCAAAGAAAATAACATAAACTTAATTAATCCAAAGCTACACAAAAGTGACATCAAGTCCTTGAACTTTAAGAGCTATAAGATGGTAAACTTATCAATATACAAAGGATTATATTACCCTCATTTACTCCTTCATCCAAAGTATGGCTTGGGTTGAAAAGCCTTAAGAGTAATTTAGTTGTGCTTGCAATACCTTTATATCACAATCAAAAGATCTCTAGAACACAAATAATGTTGGTTAGTAATCTTGTGCAATAAAAATAATATAATTTTAAAATACATAAAAAAATAATATAATTTTAAAATACATAAAAAACTTAGTGTTGGAAGGAAAGAGGATATAGGATGATACCTCTGCTAGGAATTGAATAAAGGCCAGTGGCCATGTGATAAAAGTCTCATAAGTTTTTTCCATTATCTAGACTTCATTGTTGAGCACCAATATCTTAGTTATGTAAACCTACAACATATCATTACTTCTACCATAAATAAAATTGTAACACAAGATTAAAATTTTTCTAGCTATGCTACTTAGCCATGTATGGAACAAGTGAGAATGGTAAGGAAATTATCACTCTAAAAAAGGTCTCATGGCATAAATGATTTTTTTATCACGAGTTCACCCATGACTAATAGATTATTCTAGCAACAAGTACAAATATAACAAGAAGAATACATCTATGCCAACAACTTCTACTACCATGAAAAGAATTATGGCTAAAAATAAAATTAATTTACTATAGAAGCTAATGTAGTTAGCTGAAATAACTTTTACACATATCCAAATTTAATTGATTGTTTTGCCAATTCGAAACTCTATTTGTTTAAATAAAAATTACAAATTGTATTTTTAGAGAATTAAGCTTAAATCCCCAAGCTAAGGAATATTAGCCCTTACCATTGCGCTAATTTGGTTTTTTATTATTATAAGATAATATATTTTGTACAAAGTTATAATTGACTTATTAACTTCTCAAATAAAACTCTACTCATACAACACTAAATATATAATAATAAAATATTTAATAAATACACATTATAAAAATATACTAATGCTAAAAAGATTTATAATTTTATTTTAAAAATTATTTTTTACAGATCAAAATCTTATTTGTTCTGTTACTAGTTTCTCTTGCATCAAATTTGTCTTGCACAATATATTGTATCAATTTTATCTCTCACAAATAATTAATTAGTTATTTTTATTCTTTTGTTAATTTTTTATTAATTATTATTAATTAATTTATTATTAGATGAAAGTAAAAATTTTACATTTTTCGAGTAATTTTTTATTATTTTCTAAAAATTTCTTCAATAAACATTGAATTATATGAAACAAATATCCATATAAATTATAACTTTGAACTATAACATATATTTAAATTTTAATTGTAAATTAATATTTAAATTATTATAATTTTATTTACTTTTAATTTTTATCATTCACAAATATAAGTTAAATCATTTTGCTTTTTATAAATATTTACTATTAATTTCATCTTTCACATATTATTTATATCTCATTTTTATATTTTCATTTATCAATAGAACTACAAATGGAAGGATTAAATTAATTAAATTAATTAAATTAATATTTATGAGGGATGAAATTAATACAAAATATCTTTAAGGAGAAAAATTAATACAACTGAAATTAATAAAGAGCTAAAATAGGGTTTTAGACTATTTTATATATACCATTTCCTTAAGTATAATTTACTTTAATATTTTTTAATATAGTGATTTAATTATTATTAGATTATATATTATTTTACATAATTATTATTTTTAATTTTTTATTGAAAGTTTCATTAATATGACAATGATGAATGTAAAACTTGTTATTGCATATTTCTATGATAAAACTTTTTATCATTTATGCTGGGAATCACACTATTTATATATATTATAATGGTTTTATTATTTTCATAATATATATTTTCTTCATCATCTCATTTTTAAAGAAGAACATGACTTAATTAAAAATAAATTCTTTTATAATATTTTATATCTTAAATGATCTTTTTTTGTTTAAGCAGTGTTTTTAAAATTTGAACGATGTGAATTCCAAGATGAAAAAGAGCATTTAGACACATGGTGAGTCCAATGACAAGAATTAAAGCCAAAAAGATTAAGGAGGAACTTCAATGATTGATGGAAAGAGCTTAGATACATATGAAAATGCTGGAAATCGCGCATCATACATGCACAGCGGAATAAAAAATTTTACACGATTTCCACCAAGGATCCATGCGAATTTAGAACGCCATAGATCAGGGATTAGGGTTTATACCTTTCGGCAAAATTCTTCTGACCGTTGCAGCAAATCTGATCTGCTTCCAAATCACGAACCGGAATGGAGACCAGTAAATCAGATCACCAGTACAACGTTTTGTGGCTGCACCTCTGTGGTATCCACACGAACCCGTGAATCACCGATGAATGTCTGCTACACACACCGGTTGGAATTAATCTCCTTAGACTTTGTAGTGCTAGCTACGCCTCTTCAGAGATTTTAGTCAAGGAGAGTGGCTAGGATTTTTCTATGCTTTTACTTGGGGTGCGTGAAGAATCATAGTAATCCTATTATTACCCAATAAGCCTATTTAAATAGGTGCATAGAAAAACCTAACCTATTTGGGCCTTATTCCATGTATAATTATAGGCTTACTATTGGGCCTTATAATTATAACATGAATTCCCAAATATTAAGCCCAAACAATTTGGTCCATTAATTCCAAATTCACTAAGCTCTAAGTGTGCGACCCTACAGGCTCTCATTACGTTGGCAATGACCATTAATCATATTAATGATCATAAACAAAGATTGGTGTCTAGCAACACATCATTGTTACCCAAGTAATGAGAAAGTCGGTGATTTGACTAAACCTTTACACGTGATCATCACTTATGTCCTTTTGTCCTATACATCTAGATTGAGCACGAGACATGGACCATGTCATTCCCGTATAGCCCAATCTTGAGGTTTCTTGATTCCTAAGTAAGCTGACTGAAACAAATTACACCTTGAGTTATGTTTCTTGAACCTCAAGTCTCTATTAGGCCTTAAATTACTTAATGTGTTTTTAGCCTATTATGTTTACATTTTTATTAGATAATATAAATAAGTTAATTAATCATTTACTATAGGCCTAATTAATTTATTAGAGCCTAATTTAATATTCAGTTAACTATTAACTTTTGAGTCTATATAAGGAGGGTTGTTCTTCATTTTCAGGACACTAGCATTTTTAAATTAAAAAACTCTATGTGAGCTTTTCTTTCATAGTTCTATCAAGAGCTTTAAATTTATCAAAGGAGATTCAACTTTTATGGCATTAATTCTTACTTATCAAAAGATCAACATCCTTTGTGGTATGATTTTTCTCACTTAATGCTTCCTTCCGTCTTTATTCTAAAGTGTGGCATGATTATCCTTCTTTTTTGATTTGGTTTTTTAATTTTAAGATGATCTAACAATCGAGATTCACATCATTAGACCAAACAACCAACTGGAAAAACTATTATGTATGTATATATTATATATATGTATAAGTTAATTTTATTGATTTTAACTTTAATATGTAAAGGATATAAATTCATTAAATAATTGTATAACATAATCTTTAACATATTATAATAGTTATTTTGTTGATGTATATTAATTTTATTATGTCAATTTAACTAATGAAAAATCAAATGCTTATCTATTATTTATGAAAAATTATTGCATTTTAATATATATTAATACATTAAAAGAATATTTAGGATCCTAAGGGTTAAGCTCTCTTTTATATATTCTAAATGTTTGGGGTTTAACTCTT
The DNA here is from genome assembly GCA_020226215.1 of Sindora glabra. NCBI lineage: Eukaryota > Viridiplantae > Streptophyta > Magnoliopsida > Fabales > Fabaceae > Sindora > Sindora glabra. The sequence continues at coordinate 53,427,850 of CM035232.1, read as the reverse complement.
CTCTTTATAATTTTAAGTAAAATAATAAACATATATATAACTATACAATATAGAAGTAGTTTTGACTTTTTACATATTTTTTATGAATCAATTGATTGAAAATGTTGGGTTTCACAACTTTTTTGTTTTGGTTGATTAAAGGCCAATCATTTGATCAAATAAATTGTTTACTAAGCACCTAAACTAATTGTTTAACTTGTTTAGTTAATTAAAAGCTCTTAACTCAGCTAATAAATTAATTATTTGTTAAACACACTTAACATCTAAATATTTGTATATCTTTATTGCCTATTGCAAACAACTTATTACACCTATTATAATTGGCTTTTTTATATGTATATTTTACCATATAAATGATACATTTAGCTATAACTTTATCAAAAGAATTAAATCATGGCATAAGTAGTATTTCACCATGATGAAACAAGATATATTTTGCTCGAAAATGTGTTCCCATAACTTAGTTTATGGCACAAGTGATACTTTGAAATAAGAAATATATTCTCATAACTTAACTTATGGCATAATTGCTATTTTAACAAAGGTAAAGTTTTTTCATAGCATAAATCTTTTTTGTATATTTATTTAAATTTTTTACTCTTGTGACAAGCAATAAAATTACTAAGATTTTTGAATTTCTATGGCATAAGTGTTAATTTGTTATAGGGACTTGATTGTCTAGCAATGGTTTATAGTAAAGCTTATGATCTACCAAAATACACTCGACCATGACTTTTCATAGAGGTGGTCTCACCACCATTAAAGTGTTTAGGGCTCCACCCTATGCATTGTCAACCCTAGCTATAGAAATTCTAATTCATGCATAAACATATATGGAAAAATGTAAGGGTTAAGGATGACATTTACCTTCAAGTAAGGTCTTTATAAAGTTTGCTACTATGGGTATCAGGGTTATAAGTGTTGTGATATCCTCTAGACTAATTGTAAGAGGGGTTGGCCCTTTTCTTAATCAAGAGTCCTAAAAGTAGGTTGAGCAGCAATTATAGGGGCTACCTCATATAAGTGAGCATAGTCCTAAAGGCTAGCTAGATTGATGCTACAAAACTCATCCATATGGTTAGTTAACAAACTATTTCCTCTATCATAGCACAAAATTGCTCCTATTATTGCTGCATCTATTTATGCTACTCCTATAACTACTATATCTTTATAATCTAGCCTATAGTGAATTTTTGTTCCTTGTTACGGGTGATGTTCGATATAAATTCCTCCAACTTAACTCATAGATGTCTGATTGGATGGTGCTTTGATGAGACAAAGTAGTCCTTTAAGCTGATACCATGTCCAACACCTTGAACATAGTATGCTTGCTTTTTAAATCCTAACATTGTAGTTAGGATGTCTTACTCCCCAATCGGCCCAAGGTCACCTTAAGAGGCTTACTATATGAAAGTATTCTATAGTAATAAATAAGGAATAGATAATTAAAACTTTTCATGTGAAATGGAAGGTTCAAGATCAAATGATACATTTTGATTTAATTATAAATGCATATAATCCTTTTTGTCATGGCTTAACTCTTTAGGTTCATATACTTCCCTTACTTGTTAATTCTATTTCACTTCCATAACTCCATATGAGAAATGGAATTTTCATCCTTGCCATCCTTATTATCGATTTTTGCATACCTCTCTGCTAGTAACTCCTTCTCTATCTTCTAGTAGCCTTCTAAAAAGAGCTTAGGCAAATTTTTACTCTTTTTTCACCTCCCCCAATTAGACCTATTTAGTTCATAATTACTTGGAACTTCTCATCATCCTTCTATTTTAGGAACTTTTCTCATGATTGTTGGTTAATGAAGTTTTATTTTTTGAGTAGTTTTTTTTAATGGTCTCATGATTGATATAGCCTTACCTCAACATTGCCTTAAAGTCTCTCCATCAAATTATCACTTATGACAATACTCTACTGCTTATATATTGGGTGTTGAGAATATTGAAGGCATTCTATAAAAGGGAAAAACACATGGAAGAGTTTTATATGAGTTTTCATATCTATAACACAAGATTATTCAAATCAAGTATACATATCAAAAACTTCATCCCAAATGTTATCCTTTAATCTCGAGGAAACATGCTTCCGATGAGCATAACTTTGGATTATGTAACCAATCCAATGTAACTATTATAAATGGATCCATTAAGGTTATAAAACTAACTAGAGTTTATAGATCTATGTGGACCAATCCATGGATTTATACGGATCAAGCTTAGGAAAAAATAGCCTATTTTTAATATGGGTAAAATGGATTGATTCACAAAGAGGCAAGTCCAAACAGATTAGTACTGTAACCATCCTGATCAATTTGCAGACCAATTTATTTTTTAAAAAAAAATTAATAACCTAACCTACCTAAAGCCTAAAACTAGAAGCTAACCAATCACCCCCATCCCTTAACTAGTGATAGCCCTACATAAATAAACTAAAATTAACCTAAAAAGTTTGAAAATAACCTTAAACTTAGAGACACAGCCTTGTTCATTCTCATTTAATTGTCTCTCTTTCTTACTATATTAGTGGTCTTTTGCCTTTCTTTGTTGCCTATTTGCATGGTTCTATTCTACTGATTTGATTTATCCAAAGAAAAGAAGCAATTCTAATGCCAAAACTTTCTTTTTCACTCAGGAGGTTATTATTCAATGAAATGGGGTTTTATTTTACTTTTGATCTTGATTTTGAGTTATTTTGACTTTGATAAAGGCTTTCTTTTAACATAAATTATTTGCTATTTTAAAATGGTTTAGTTATTTATTAAGAAAGCTAGAGACTAGAAGGATTTGATTTCCAAATGGATAGTTATACAACTATAGGAGACATATGTTGAACAATTTTGTGAAATTCTTGAAAAATCTTCCAAAGCTCAAAGAGATTCTCCAATTAGGTAGGAATAAAAATTGAAGACATTATGAACAACCATATAAAGATTTCATTTCTAACTGGGCTATTCTAGAAATCTTTCATGTAAGTTTTTACTTATTTAATTTTACCTTTTTTTTTAAGTCTCATCACTAAGTTACAAATAACCATATTAATACAACTTTATATAGATGCATTGTTGTGTGAATCAATAGGCTTTTTAACATCCTAATGGCACTTAATATTTGTTTGTTCATTACTAGATTCTTCTAAAATGTTAGTTACTAAATTAGCCTAGAATTTATAATAATTTCATGCTTAATTAAATGACATTCATAGTTAAAAATTTAAATGGATTTTTTATTTGGATTTAAAATCAAACTATTCTTATTATTTCACATTTTATTTGTAAGTTTTTTTAATTATATTTTACATGTAAAAGCTTTGTTTTATTTCCTATTTGGAATTTTGTTTTTCTTAAAAGGCTTAAGCAATATTTTTAATTTTTAATTTTGATTCAATCCTACATTTTTTTTATTTTCATGCTTTATTTGGCAAGTTTATATGTGTATTTGAAAAGTTGTTTTAATTTTGCTTCTTTAGTGTTTGGAATATGATGAAAATGATTCCTTTTGTTTTAATTTTGTAAGTATTTCCTCATAACACTATTATGTTCTAAATAAAGTAGTTATATGTTCATTTTTTCAAGATAATAATAATTGTTTGCATTTAATTACTTTTTAAAAGAAAAAAGTTTGGCTGGAAATGATCTTATTTTTAATGCAAAATGCAAAATTTCAAGTGAACCTTTGATGCTATGATTAGAGTAGTCATTAAGCCATCACAAAAATAGTAACTAATAATTATAACATAATTGAGTACAAATGCACTAACCAAGCTTCAATGATAAATGGAATGTACAAAGAATAAGCTCAACTCAGCTACTAATAGAGTTATCGTGCCATACCAAATGGTAGATGGAGTTTAAAGCATTTGATTACAAGATATATGCAACTTTTACTTTGTTAATTATTGAGGAATGAGAGAACATAATACTTAATTGAAAACTATTATTTTAGATGAATTTTATAATGATTCTTATATGTATAAGAAGAATTATTGTATTAAATATCATGGTTTTTATTGTAAAATTTATTAGCTTAAAATAGGATTATCTTATGTTTAGATATGATTGGTAATGTTGCTTAGATTAGGAGCATGGAAAGCTCATACAATTGAAAATGGATTTTGGATAAAGATTGATTCAATACTTTTATGGATTTTTAGCTCAATGCACAAGCTAATTAAAAAGGTTTTGAAAACAAACCAGTCTAATACTTTCATTAACTAAGTTGTTCTAGCTCTATTGCACCTATATTTTTATACAAGTAAAACAAATTAGTCCATGAAAACTTAGTTTGATTTGGACTAGTCCATTCATTTAACACCCTTAGCATTTATACTCTTCTTTGTTTGCTCCTTGTTATTGAACTAAATAGGTAACTTCTTACCTTTAGTCCATGTAGTAGCAATGACCTTTAATGTTGTGAGACCCATAAAGGGTTCCTTTAGTAGGAAAGTTACCTTTTTAAAAAGATTCATATTTTGGATGTTTCAAAAAAAAATTTTCTTAGTTATGTATAATAATATATAGATAAAGTTAGAAGTTGACATTACTTAAGTATAAGCAAGGTATCTAATATACATTTTGTCTTCATAATAAATACTGTATAGAAGGCATAACAAAGAAACTAAACTGAAATTACATCAATCATCATGCTTTATATACTACTCCACTAATTTAAATAATCATTAGAGCAAATGGGAATCATTCTATTAGGTAATATATGTGACACCTTAAAAGGATACATTAGCATATAATGGAAAATGTAGCAAGTTAAAATTGCAAAGGCATCACCACTTAACAAAGCATGACCATAACCATAAATCTCATGGTCAACCAAACCCTAGAAGCATCACTAAACATAATAAATAAGATAATCATAAAAACTTAGCAACCAACGAGATTGTCTTAGTGTTACTATACACATACATAATATACTAACTAGATAAAGCCAAATAATCTCTTAACATTTAAAAATATAATGAAAACGTGACAAGAAGACTTACCTAAAAATCATTATGATGATTAGAATGAACACATAGCTAACTTTGAGTGCAATTGAGAACATAACATAGGCTTAGGAATCATCAATGAGATGTTGATAATGAAGGTTATCGCTAAAGAGGTGGATTTCAAAATGCAAAAGTGATGTAAAATAAGGATGAAATGAAAGTTATACAACCAAAACACATACATGTTAATTTTTAATTTGACAACTGACATTTCAAAGAAATGATTCTTGAATCAAAATAAATGTACAAAGTTAAAATAATATTTACAAAAGTACCATTACTATATCAATTTCCATATCAGTTAATTAAATAACCGATATCTTAAGTTTTGTTGGTGCTTTCAAACTAATGATAGTTGTATTTAATTTCACCACCAATTAAGTATAAAATTAACGTCTTAAATTTTTTAGTCTAATTCAAACATCTAAATAGATTTTGGTTATAATGTTAACCATTTTCATATATTTTTTATGAATTTCAAAAATATCATTATGACAATATAGACATTGGTTATATTCACTAATTATTATCTTATTTGTCTTATTAATTTTAAAAATGTTATTGCATCATTATAGATGTTGGTTTTACCTTTGACTAACATCTATCAATCATGATAGAATGGTTATTTTGTAGTAGTTGTCTCTTAGATTGAAAAATCAAAGGGTTTAATCCTTACAGTTGCATTATTTTAAATATTTCATCATAAGGTAAAGTAAACCGATGTTATGTTTATAGTCACCAAAATCATGATATGTATAAAGACGTGGAATGAATATAGATACTGATACACTATTTCAAAAAAAATTGTTAAAGGTATGCTTTGTTAGTACATTAAGGTATGTGAATATGTTTATAGGTAAGTATATTTTATTTTTGTCCTTTTTTTAATATAATATAATATAATATTAAGTTATAAAAATTATAAATAAATAATTAATATTTTAAAAGGATAAAGAGTGAAAATAGTTATGAATAAAAGAGAAATTTTAATTTTAAAAAAGTGGAGGTAGTTGGTTAGTAAATTAAATGACTTTAAACCAAGATTTTAAAACTCAAACCGCCCCATCTAGTTCAATCAATTAGATTGAGAACTAGTAAAAATTTAGAGATTGGTGATAGAATTAGGACAAATAATAGTTTTGATCAAGCTTTAAACCTATTCATATGGTTTGCCTAAATTGGACCAGAACCAATAGAAATTTGAAGATCCATGAAGACCCAACCATTCGGTTAAGATTTAGGTTCAACCATTACTTGCAAAATAAAACCACAAATTGGTAACGTAGGGAATCGAACACTGACTTACTTGAAGAATAAGAATGTTGGCTTTACAACTATGCCTACCATTTCATTTGGCAAGTTTTGTGAAAGCAATAATACTTATTTAAAATAATAAATTACTTATGTTTTAGATTTTTTTTTTGCATTAACTTATGTTTTAGGTTTTACATAATTATTTTGTATATATAACACTATTATATATAATGTACATATTACAAATTTGAATCTCTTTAAAATTTTAACTTCTGAATGTTTTAATTTAAAAGAAATAAAGATAGGATATAATTTTTAATTAGAATCATCATTTTAATACCAAAAATATTTTTATGTATGATATGTCTTTTGTACTTAAAATTATTATGCATTAATATAAACACAATTTCAATATTTATTTGTTACATTTTAGAAATACATTTATACTAGTTAAGTATACTTAATTTTCAATTATATTTATATATAATAACTTTATAATATAAAAATATGATTACCAACTCAATCACACAGTTTAACAAATGAATCAATTCAAGCTAAAATTAATTACTTTACTAGATTAATGACACTATTATAGAATAGCTAATAAATGTCATGTGTTTAGGAGATTAGATGTGGAATATCAACCCAACATTGGTTTTATTATATAATAATTGATGTTTTATTTTATGTTAGAGACATTTAAAGAAACGTTTAATATTAGTTATGTATAAATAACTGATGTCTAATTCTAATATATTATTTAGATTTATATTATTAATTAATGTTGTATATTGCACCCCCACCGGATCTACCCTATTTACCTTTATCTCAGTTCTTCCTCTCAAGCCTCTTTCACTAATTCCTCTTCTAATATCCTCACTATTTCCTTTGTATTCAATCTTCTAAAACACCATACCTAGAAATAAAAGATAATATCCAATATTAAACTACAAAATCCTAATGATAGTAATTTTGAATAATAAATTTTTTAACTAAAGTTTGAAAATTGAGTGTTTATACCGATTACCCTAATCATTGATGGATGTTGCCTTAAATTCTATCTTAATACTTATTGCTTAATATATAGGGTCGACACACCTTAGAAAAGCATAATTGAATCTAATATGTGCAAATGTGATAAGTATTAGAAAATGTTAGTACACATATCATATAAATAGGTAATGGATAATATGATTGAAAGTAAAAAATGGTGAATGAAATCAAATTTCTTATATATACAAACCTATAAATGATGCATAACAATAAAAGGCAACAAGTTATAGCAGATATGAAACCAAAAGTTAAATTGCAAGAATAAAAACAAAATAAGACAAATTTTTACTTATTAAAATTCTCTATTTTTCTAGTGAACATAACACCATAGATTTAGCAATGGGTTAACAAAGATTCATCCTTGTAAAAAAAAATTTGATCAAGTGAAAACACAAGATCAAGAGAATCATCATCAAGTTGGAAGAAAAGTATATCTCTTACATAAAGAATCAATTTAAGGTTGAAAAAGGCCCAGAATGAAATTTGTAAATGGTATCATTATTTCACTCCTTTTATTTTCAACTTACGCCAATATCATGTGTTTCAATGTTAGTTATTTGAAAATAACTAGCATGTTCAATGATGTCATCCTATTAACAAATAATAAACATTAGTTGTCTTGAAAAAAATTAACATTGTAAAGTAAAAATCATTCATTTTAAGTAAAAAAATTAATATCTTTTTGTGTACCAAATTTTTTTAAAAGAAGTATAGAACCAATTTACACATATGAACAAAATTAAAACATGTAGAGACATTATATAACAACTGTAAAATGAGATAGAAATTGATAACAACATAACCAATTGCAAAAGCTTTTATACAAATTTATTGAACTTTATCTTACACATAAAAAATACAAGTTATAATATGTCATTTACAATGAAGTTAACTACCACTAACTAATTTATAATAACACAATTAATTATAAACTCTAGTCATATTTGGGAATACTCAAAGACATTCATTGCAGTTGAACTCTAGTCCCAAAGAAATACCTTGTTCAAAGCTCTCTAACCTTATTAAGTTATTCACTAGTGTGTAGTTAGGGCTTTTCCTTGAAATGTTGCAAATTTATACATAGTAAATATGTTATTATCACCAAGACCACTTTAATTAGTTAATCTAGCATCTATTGGGGTGTAAATAAGTAATTGATTAACCTAGTAGGTAATTTACAAGTAAGCCATAAATTAAACATGAAGGACATGATATAGCAGTCATACTCTATATTTTCGTGCTATTTTAGGCATTATAATAAAATAAGAGATTAGTTTAATCCTATTAACACACAATCTTTTGACACAAACATGATACAATCTTACTATCAATAATTTATCTTTACTTTTACCTATTTGAAAGTGTTATCTAACTTAGATTTCAAACTCCACTCATAGGCTTTGGTCAAAACTTTTTCCAAGGTATTTTGAAAGATAGATTGGACTTCTCCTAATAAAGGATCCATCCATTAGATAATACTTCTCTTTGGCATTGTCAGGTTAAGCATCCAATAGGTATTACAATACAATGTAACTATTACAAATCATTCATAAAAAAAATCACAAGTAAAGCATAAGTAGGACTTACCCCTTGTGGTGTAGTCTGAAGTATCCATTCTTCTTGGGCTCATGTAGTAAGCCCTTGACAAGGTAGTTCTACCTTTTATCGTTTTTCAGCATAGATTGAATATCGAGTTAATATGGATTTAGGAATTCATATGCAACATTCATGATTTACATGTCAAAGCAACAACTTGTAAAAGGATTGATGTGAACTAAACTTAAATTTAGATAGTAGTTCAATTAATTTATATTTAGTCAAAAAAGATAATATAAACTTATATGATCCAAAGCTACATACAAGTCACATCAAACTCCTCAAACTTAAGTAGCTACTTAATGGTTCTTCAATGAAAACTAGATTTTCTAACCCTGTAACATCGAGCCTAATCAAAAGTAAGGCTTGGCAATTCTCATTCCAATACCTATTAAGACATTCTTTCAACTTCTTTTGAGCTACACTATGAGGTATTAAAACATAAATAATGATGGTTAGTAGCTTCATATGATAATACTAAAACTAATTTCATAAAATATATAAAAAATTTATTTATGGGGGATTGAATTAAATGATAATGCTTTTAATGAGTATTGAATAATGGCTATAAGTCATGCGATGAAGGTTTTATGGGATTCATCCAATATTTAAACTATATCATTTAGCATTGACATCTTAACTTTATGGATCAAGAATTTATCAACCACTACCTTAACTTGATCATTAAGCAATAGTTGATGGTGTAGTTGATAGCTTACCAAAATCCACTATTCCATAACTTTTCACTATGGTGGTCCTATGCAATATGAACCTTTACCATAGGAAAATTCAATTCATACATAGACATATATGAAAAATTTTTATGGTTAAGTGGCATTTACCTCTGGTATAATGTTTAACATTTCTTTTGCTGTGATAGCTAGCACTTTAAGTGCTGGTGCATCCTCCCCACCAATCATAAGAAAGATTGGCACACCCCTCCAATTGAAAGTTCACTTAGTTAGTAAGGCATTGAGGACTACCTTATGCATAGGAACAATAAGCGGTTAAATAAATGTTGTGAAACTCGATGTGGCAATGTGTTAGTCAGCTACATGCTTTTGCAAAATGTCAAGCATTGCATGCTGCTACTTTAACTATTGTTGTATCTACAAATGCTATTACATTGCTTACTACAACCTTGCTTTAAAGTTCTCACTGCATTTTTGCTTGACTTTATCAGTGAACATCACCTTTATTTGTGCTAAATCAGCTGATAATTATGCTATTAGACAACACTTTGCTTAGTGGAAGACGTCTTTATGGCTAACACTACATCTAAAAGCCCAAACATAACTAAAATACTCTTCAATCCCTAAATTTATTATTAAAATGTCATACTTTTTGATCAACTAAAACACACCTTAAGAGGACTACTATGTAAGAGGGTCTAATAGCCATTAATAAAGATAAGTAGAAGATTAGAAATAATTTGACTAAAATGGAAGTTTTAAAATCAAACAACGCATTTTGGTATAAATCTTAATACTTACAATCCTCTCCAAGTCATATACTGTCTTTGTTTATTTATTTTCCCTCGCTTCTATAACTCTATATGAGAAATAGAAGATGTCTTATTGATATCTTTACCTTTTTTAGCTTCAAAATGCCTCTTAACCAACTAGTCCTTCTCCAACTTCTTGTAACTTTTTTAAGAAAACTTGTATGGATATATATTCTTCTTTCCCTTTTCTTGATTAGCCTTACTTAATGCCTATTAACCAAAAGAAATTTTAGTTCACAAGTATAAATGATATAGAAATAAGATATTGAAATGAACTAGATAATAGAAGATAAATATTTTACCTTAAAACACTCATCTATGCATTATTTCTAAAACTCTTCCCATGATTCCTAATTAAGGTAGTTCTATCATTGCATTAGACTAGTTTTTGTTATGATTTCAAGATTAATAAATTTTTAACCTAAAGTTGACTTGAATTCCCTTTATAGTGTTGCCAATTACTGTAGTACTTTGCTGCACATGAACATGTCCCCTAGAATATCAAAGAATTTTTATAAGGAAAAAAAATAAATATGAAAGATCAAATTGTATATGAATATGTTACAAATATAGTTTTTCATATACATAGAACAAATCTATCCAAGTTAAGTTTACATATCAAGATCTCCTCCCATGTGTTATCCTTCAACCCCTTAAGTACTTACCTCTAACAAGGAGTAACTATTGATACTTTAGATTGTACAATCACTCTAACATAACTAAAAAATTGGTCACCATTTTCTTTATTAGATAGTCATTTCTCATTGAACTTAATAGATAATCTTTCACCTTTGTTTTATGATGTGGTAATGCCTTTTAAAGTAGTAAGACCCATTGTTTTTTCTCTTAATAAGGGCAATTGTTTTTTGAAAAGGATCCATATTCTAAATTTATCAAAAAAAAAAACTAGTATCAATTATGTAAATGTAGTATAGTTTTAGTTAACATTAATGAATGATAAAAAAGTAGTAGATATAGGATTGATTTTCATAACAAATGTGACATAAATTGAATGACAAAACACATAATTGTATAACAAAGAACTAAATTAAGATTACATCAATCATTATAGACTCCTCTATTAATTTACATGATTATAAAGCAAACTAAAATTATTCAAATATATGATAAATATGATAAATTTGATGCTTTAAAAAGAGATAATAACATATGATGGTAATGCTGGAAATCGCGCATCATACATGCACAGCGAAAATTTTTTTTCACGATTTCCACTAAGGATCCATGCGAATTTAGAACGTCATAGATTAGGGATTAGGGTTTATACCTTTCGGCTAAAAATCTTCTGTCCACTACATAGCAACTCCGATCTGCTTCTGTCCGTTTCCAATCCAATCTGCTCTCCAAACCATGAACCGGAATAGAAAACTAGAAGATCAGATCACCAGTGCAGCGTTTAATGTGGCTGCACCTCTATGGTATCCACACGAACCTGTGAATCACCGATGAATGTCCACACAGACACCGATTGGAATTGATCTCCTTTCACCTCGTAGTGCTATCTATGCCTCTTCAGGGGTTTTGGTCAGGGAGAGGTGCTAGGATTTTTTCTATGCCTTTTTGAGGTGCGTAAATAATGATAATAATCCTATTATTACCCAACAAGCCTATTTAAATAGGTGCATAGAAAAACCTAACCTATTTGCGCTTTATTCCATGTACAATTATAGGCTTACTATTGGGCTTTATAATTATAACATAAATTCCCAAATATTAAGCCCAAACAATTTGGTCCATTAATTCCAAATTCACTAGGCTCTAAGTGTGCGACCCTACAGGCTCTCATTACATTGGCAATGACCATTGATCATATTAATGATCATAAACAATGATTGGTGTTTAGCAACACATCATTGTTACCCAAGTAATGAGAAAATCAGTGATTTGACTAAACCTTTACACGTGATCATCACCTATGTCCTTTTTTCCTATACATCTAGATTGAGCACGAGACATGAACCGTGTTATTCCCATATAACCCAATCTTAAGGTTTCTTGATTCCTAAGTAAGCTGACTAAAACAAATGTAATCAACATCCCATGTCAATTCATCTGAGTATAGCCATACATTTTCTCAGCTTTACTTAATCAAGGGGCTCATAGATGTTACTCCTGTTATATAGGAGGGACAAATCCTATCTTGATCACATAAACCCCTCCGCATGATATGTGACATATCCAATATCTACCTTTACATTCACACAACCATTAGTGACACAGAATAATATCAAAATATGAAACTCACATGTAGGGAACCTTGGTGATCTCAGGTCAAAGGACCATATTAATAATGATCACTAAGAACCACTCATGACACTCATATAACAATCCATGTAGTGTTCTTAATATGGGTCGGTCCAGTATACAAGTTCTCTAACTTGTACTCATGTGTAAACTTAATATCCCATATAAGTCTTCACACATGCTAGTCTTGACATATCAAAGCAACCTAATCCATAATGATATATGATTAGGGACATTTAAGAATATAATTATTCTAAAGTTATTATCATAATTAAATATATTACGCAGATAATATATATAAATATAATAATTGGAATTGCTATTAAAATAACATGATTCAAAATTACAATCACCAATATGATTGGTTTTAGGGCATATACATTAACAGGTAAAGGTAACAAGTAAAAATGGCATGGACATTACCATCAAATAGAGCATACTATAAATATATGTCATGAGTGTGACTAAACCCTAAAAGTATCACAAAAACAACATATAGTATAATCTTAAACTTAACAATGAATAAAGCTTTTATAATATCACTATGTAAATACATAAACATTAAAACTAAACAAAGCTAAATTTAGTCACTTAATATTAAAAAATATAACAAAAATAAGAAATGAAAATATACCTAAAAAATTTATTAATGACTAGAATAACCATGAAGCAATCTTTGAGTGTAGAAAAGACATGAGTTTCACAAAGCAAAAGTGATCAGAAATAGAAGAGCAAATGCAAGTTATAAAGATAAAATAATTATACATTGGTTTCCCACTAGAAAAATAATGTCATAAGTAAACAATGTTTGATTGATAGAAAATACATGTATAAATTTATGATGATATTTATAAAAATAACAGTAAGTAATCAATTTTCACATTAATTGTTTTAAAATTTTACATTTTAAGTCCTTTTCCATTTTTAAACATGATAGTTCACATTCAATTACAACATTGCTTGTAAATGTGATCGATGTTGTAATATGCTAGAAATTGCGCATCATACATGCACAGCAGAATTAAAAATTTTGCACAATTTCCACTAAGGATCCATGCGAATTTAGAATGCCATAGATTAGGGATTAGGGTTTATACTTTTCGGTAAATAATCTACTGTCCGCTACACAGCAAATCCGATCTGCTTCTGTCTAGTTCTCAAATCCAATCCACACTTCAAATCATGAACTAGAATTGAAACTAGAAGAATCAGATCACAAGAGTAACATTTGATGTGGCTGCACTTTTATGGTATCCACACAGAACAATCTCAAAACTTCAGCCAAAAGATAGGTTGGATGGAATCTCTCTCCTCCCAAGTTTGTACTAGCAAATTAGGGTGTTTAGGGTCTCCTATTTTACTTTCTCTCAAAAATGCCTCCTAGATTATCTGTTAATTAATCTGAGCGTGAATAGGATCTTATATGTATAGACGCCCATTAAAACCCCAATGAGAGATGAGTATTATGGGCTGATTATTAATTAGGTCGAATATTATGACTTAATTAATAATTGGCCCCTAAGCAATATAACATTAACAAAAGGCCCAATCTAATTGGTCCTTTCATTAATTAGAAATTATAGTCTAACTAGAATTTCTAATTATATTGCTCCAATTCCAATTTTGATTTGTTCTTTGTGTGTGACCCAATAGGTTCCCATTACGTTGGCAATGATCCTAAAATCATATTTTAGAATCATAAATAATAAGTGGCATCTAGCAATATATCATTGCTACCCAAGTAATGAGAATGTCAGTGATATAACATAACCTTTCAGTGACTATGCAATCAAGCCCCTTTTATCCTAGATATCTAGATCGAACTCAAGGCATGGAAAGTGTCACCCCCTTTATAATTCGATCTCTTGATTCATGAGTTGACCAAAAAGAAGCAAATGAGATCAACATCACATGTTGACTCATTTGAGCATAGCCATGCATTTTATAGTTAAACTCAATCAAGGGGCCCATAGATATCACTCCTTTAGAAGGAGGGATAAAATCTTATCTACATCACTCATAATCCTCTACATAATTAGTAGTATACCCAATCACTGTCTTCAAAGTCAACCTATTAAAGTTAACGTTAGACAGTGTTAAAGCATATAACTAACTATGTTAGAAACTATGGTGACTTCAAGTTAAAAGACCATATGCGTCACTGTCACTATGAGAGTTACTTATGACACTCGTAAGATAATCCATGTAGCAATCTCATAGTGGGTTAATCCAGTATAATTGTTCTCTAACATGCACTTATGTGTTGACTTGATATCTCATATCAATCAACCAACATATTAGTCTCTATGCATCATTGTTATCTCTTTCATAATGATACTTGACTAGGGACATTTAAGAGTATTGTTTAAGAAATGATTACTTTAAGGACAAATTATTATATCTATTATTTAATGCAGAAAAATAATAATCTGAAAGTACCTTATATAAATAATGAAAATATAACACAATATATACTTATACAATCATCCTATGATTGGCTCTTAAGGCATACACCAACATAATATTTATTTCATTTTTAAACATTTTTACCATGATAAAATGACATCAAGTTCTTATTTAACCTTCATCTTAAGTTAACATGGATATTTCAACAGTGCAATTGCATAACTACAAATATTAATTTTTAAATTAAAAGTCATCTAATGTTTCCTTGGAAATTGTTGGAATGTGTTTAAGTAAATATAGGCATTAATTATTTTAGAAACTATTGTCTTATTTATCTTGATAATTTTAAAAATGGCACCACATTAATATAGATGTTATTGTTTTAATACTGATATCTATAAATTATTGTAGAATTGTAGTTCTATAATAATGTGGCCAAACTTTATTTTAAAATATTGCTTTAAACTATATTGTTAATTGCTATTACATTTTTCAATGAGAAAAAATTAATTGCATCTTTATCAGTGAAGTCTTGTTTACCTTCTTTTTCAAATAATCTTCTTTATTGGAATGCTTCCTTTTGTCTTTCTCTACAAATATCCATCTTCTTCTTTCAAATGTTTCTTTCCCTTTCTTTGTAAATAATCTTTTTTCTTCCAATCAACTAAAATTTTAGACTAAATTCTTGGCTTTTCCTTTTAAAAAATTTCACTACAATTACTCTCTACCATTGAAATGTGGGTCTTTTTTCTCCTTATAGAATTTTCTTCCATTGTTAAGAAAGAAATGATCTAAAAATGGAGAAATGGCTTTAAGTTCGCATGATATTGCATTTTAAAATGTGTTCCATCTTGTTTTTGAATGAAAACATACCTTGTTTAGTATGTTTTGTCCTAATTCACAATACATTGACATTCTTAATGTTTTCAATAGTTATAATTATGTCTATGCTTCAAGTCTAAAGGGCTATTATATGAAAAAGTGTGTTAGAATTATAATAAAATCAATCATAAATCTTCTCCTAACAACTTAATCTTTTAGGAACAATTAACAATTGATAATTTGTATCATACCTTCTACTTGCTCAAAAAATTGTACCAACCATCTTCCGTTCAACCTTATTTACTCCTAGATCATTCACTATATCCTAAAGCTTTGAATTTGCATTTAACCTTTTAACCTACACTACATCATAACTAAATTAAATACTAGAGTCTCATTTGATAATCTCCTATAATTGTCATCAGTGTTTTCCTCCTTATGTAAATCTTCACCATCCTTATAGGTTAAGTTCATTATGATTAATTCTAAAATAAAATAAAAAATAATTTTACATGAAAGTGTATAATTTCAATCACTGTTAATTTTAAGTATTCTTATATAATTATGATAGGATTTCATAATCATAAATAACATTTAATTCTATCCATGAAAATTTGTCAATAGACAATTATAATGTTCACATCATGTTGGCATTAGTATCAAATAAATTGCAACTTTGGTATCCTAACAAAATATATATGTCACACTAAGGCTGATTTACCATTATAGAAATTTAAAAAAAAAACAAGACATGATTTTAAGGCTTTATTTGGTTTATCGAAAAGTATTTTTCATAAAAAAATGTCATTTATATTAATGAAGAAGTAATATGATACTTGTATTGATAGTTAAAAAATGATACCTAGAGAAACGGTAGTAAAGAAAGCAAATTTCTTTTTGAAATAAAGGAAGTTGGTTTCCTTAAATTCTTTATATTTGACATTTAAAAAATAAAACACTATCCATCATCTTAACATTTAATCTTAATTTTTTTATAAC
Organism: Sindora glabra; assembly: GCA_020226215.1. Taxonomy (NCBI): domain Eukaryota; kingdom Viridiplantae; phylum Streptophyta; class Magnoliopsida; order Fabales; family Fabaceae; genus Sindora; species Sindora glabra. Next base: position 53,410,938 of record CM035232.1, on the reverse strand, counting down.
TATATTTTATAAAAAAAATATTTTCCATCAAATAACAAATGAAGCCTAAATTATGAGGGAAGTTATGTTAGAGAAAAAGGATCATCTAAAAAAGAACTCAAATTTTCTTTATTGAAAATGCTCAGTACAATGAGGTATTTATATGTACAAAAGATAGTTTAAAAGATATATTTATTTAATAAATCATAATAAATTATTGTTGGTGTGTGTCCTAGGAGCTAATCATAGAGATGATTACAATATTACACAATGTATTACGTTTTCATTTTGGCAATATAATTATTATATTTTGTTTTATTTTATTTTACGTAAATTATAACTTAAATATAATAATTATTCTTGGAATAGCTTTGTTATTCCTAAAATACCCCTAGTTAAGTATTATTACGAAAAAGGATAGTAGTAATACATCCAGACTAGCATGTATAGTGACTAATGATTATAAATCATGAATATGTGATATCAAGTGAATACATGAGTACATTATTAGTGAACAATGCATTGAACTTATCCACTATGAGAATATTGCATAGATAAACGTGTCATTAGTTATTCTTATATAATCATAAATGCACACAGTCCTTTGACTTGAAATTACTATGGTTCCCTACATGAGGAGTTACTCACTTTAATATCGTCCTATGTCACCTTTAATCGGGATGACGAATAGGACATTGATTGGGTGTGTCAAAAATCATATAGAGGGAAGTAAGTGATGTAGATGGAGTTTTTGTTACTCTTGTATAAAAGAGAAATATCATTGGGCCCCTTAATTGAGTGAGACTTATAAATGCATAGCCATACTCAATTAGATCAATATGTGATATTGATTATTTATTTTAAGTCTACTCAGTATCAAGAAATATAAATTGAACATTAACAAAGATGACACACTCCATGCCCTTCGTTCGATTTGGATATTGTTACAAAAGAGATTATGATGCAAAATGTTGATCATATATTAGGTAGATGTCGAATCATAGATATTCTTACTACTTAAGTGGCAGTAATGTATTACTAGATACCATTCACTGTTTATGACCTAAAATGAGTCATTATCAATGTAGAAAAAACCTACAGGGTCACACAAAAGGAGTAGAAATGAGATAATAATTAATTAGATTTTAGTTTAACTAAAATTCAATTAATTGGACTTATTTTCGTGCATATATATATATATAAATATTATTAAGATAATATATGTTTATTCATGTAATATATATATATATTATATTATGTAATATTATTTGATATTAAAGTAATATCAGATAATTACGTTATTAGATATTAAATAATTATATTATAAGATAATATTATTATTATCTAATATTAGATAATTAATAGATAAGTCCTATCTCTCCTCACTCTCTCTAGGATAAGGATAAGATGATAGTTATTTAGTATGATTAGAATTTTTGAAGCATAATCCTAGTGGGACTAGGATGGTGATATGTCTTAATTCTATAAAAGGACTTTAAGGCAACATATTACAGAACACACATTGGCTTCAATCAAATCCTAAATCACTCTAGAAAATGTCCAAACCTAATCCTAGTTAGAGAAACGAATCCTAGCAGTTTCATGGAGGGGAGAAGTCATTGTTCACTCCATGTGGATACTGTAAAGACACTGTACCTTCTGGCCAGCATTTGATTCATCTTGGACTCTCAAGGATTCATTTAGAAAGAGCACGAGCACAATTAAGGTAAAACCCTACTATTGGTTTATGATTTTTGCATGGATCCTAGGAAGGTTTTGCATTAAAATTTTAAAATTCTACTACATATGTTGATCCGAATCCTAACAGTGGTATCAGAGCTTCTTACAAAAACATAAATTTGATTATGTGTTTTACTATTTTTCTGAATGTTTATATGATAAATATTCTATTTCGGTTTAAATCAAAATTACGTGTTTTGATGAATATTTATGTGATAAATAAAATCAAATTAGTTTCTGTTTAAACCAAATATATATGTGATATATATAAACTTGTGTTTGGTTATGATATATATGCATGATATATATAATTTGTATTTTGATTCTGATTAGGAATGAATGAGATTAATTGAACGAATCTGATTATGTGTTTTCTGGTTCATATTCAAATCTATTTCATGTATAATTCAGGGTTTTGAATTGAATCTAAATTTATTTTCGTAATTGATTTTGGGTTCTTTTTTGATAAGAACAAATAGGATTAATTGCATGTACATGATTTAATACATGAAAATTATTTTCTGAAATAAGAAGGTTCTGTTATGAATTGGAATTAATCAGATTTGCTCCTTAAATCATTTTTTGTATATATGATATACTCTGCGTTTAAAGAATGCAATCTATTATGTATAGAATTAATATGATTAATTCTGAGTTTGTCTTCATATATAAATCCATTTAAATTTGTTTAATGTGATTAAATAAATCTGGGCTCATGCATGAAGTATATGCCTGTATGGTTTAATATGTTTGAATTACATTGGATTTATTTTTGGACTGCGATTTGAATGTCAAATAATCTCGAATTGTTCAACTAAAGGGGTGTGTCAATTGTTGATAGAAAAATTACAATCTGAATGTTAGATAAATTTAATTTTTCACTCAGGGGGTTTCGTTCCCTTGACTCCCGCCCACTAACTGGCTAACGAGACCGCCGTATTAACTCTGTGTAGCATTCAAAAATCATTATTGTTCTTAAGGCACTATTTTAAAATATGATTTTTTATGATGATTATGTTATGAAATATATATGTTAATCATCCTGCTTATCTTGGTTACATATATTTGTTAGTAATTATTACATATGATGTATGAGATATACTAGATATATTGCATGAATAAATAGACTAGTTATGGTAAGATCTAATAATAATTAAGTTAAAATCCCTCATCTGAAATATTAAGTCAGTAATAACTAAACGATACCTTCCAATGCTTGGCACTCGTCAAGGACTCGATTGACATAAGGTAGGTTTGCCAAAGCAAAGTGCCTTATTTATCTTGGTGAGACACAATTGGATAATAGTGATATCCAAATGTCAAGCATTGGGTCTGACTTAACTAGGATATCTCAATAGGATTGAGACCTAGAGGCATAGAGTTAGGTTTTAGTTCATAAGATAGACTAGAACAAGTGTTGTTCACCTAACTATCCAAGAGTTGTATATGATACAATTGGCAAGTGTTGCCTACCTAAATAACTAAGTTTTACGTGATTAGCTAAAAAAAACTTAAGGCTTGATGAAATATGGATCTTGGCCCACTAGAAAGCCTAAATAATGTGACTTTCCGAATTAAGAATGAGGGCTACTAATTTGAATAAAATAGTGGGAGGTACATTTAATAAAAGATATTGTTAAATGTTTGAAACTTAATACTTACTTTGCATATTTCTATCATAGATAACCAATGGCTAATACATTAAATAATCTATCACTGCGATCAATCCTTGAGAAGGATAAATTGAATGGGACAAACTTCCTGGATTGATATAGGAATTTAAGGATAGTCCTCAAACATGAACGAAAAATGTATGTCCTAGAGGAACCTGTTCCTTAAGAACCTGAAGTTAGTGCCCCTTGGGCTTAAAAGGATGCTTATAAGAAGCATCATGATGATGCATTAGATGTTAGTTGTCTCATGTTAGCTACCATAGACTCTGAGCTTCAGAAGCAATATGAGAATATGGAAACTTATAACATGCTTGAGCATCTTAAGAAGCTTTATGAAGGCCAAGCTCAGCATGAAAGGTTTGAGGTAACAAAAGCATTGTTGCAGTGCAAACTGGCAAAAGGAAACCTTGTTGGGCCTCATGCACTCAAAATGATTGAGTATGTTAAGAACCTTAAGAGATTGGGCGCTCTACTAGGCCAAGAGTTAGCCACTGACTTAATTCTGCAATCGTTATCACAGAGTTATGGTCAATTCAACATGAATTACAACATGAATGAAATTAACAAAATACTATTAGAATTATTAAGCATGTTAAGAACTGCTGAACAAAATTTGCAAAAGACTAAACCCAATACCATAATGATGGTTCAAAAGGGCAAAGGCAAAGGCAAGGGAAAAAACAAGAAGGATTCCAAATCCAAAGGCAAGCCCAAGTCTAAGTCTTCTGCACTAAAACTAAAAGAGGTGTGGCTAAGGAAGGGACATGTTTCTATTGCGGTTAAACCAGACATTGGAAAAGAAACTACAAGGTCTATCTAGAAGATCTGAAAAAGAAGAAGGGAAGTGAGACTTCTGCTTCAGGTATCTGTATTATAGAAATTAATATTTTTACTTTTACATCTTGGGTATTAGATACCGGATGTGGTTCTCACATTTGTACAAATGTGCAGGAACTACTAAGGAGTAGAACTCTGGGTAAAGGCAAGGTGAACCTATGAGTTGGCAATGGAACAAAAGTTATTGTCCTAGCTATAGGAACATATTATTTATTTTTACCTTCTGGTTTAGTAATTGAATTAGAGGATTATTATTTTGTGCCTGTTATTAGTAGGAATATTATTTTTGTTTTTTGTTTGGATAAAAAAGATTTTTCATTTATAATAAAGAACAAAAGTTATTCAGTTTATTTAAATGAAATGTTTTACTGTAGTGTAAAAATATTTAATGGACTTTATATTCTTGATCTTGAAATGTCTGTCTATAACATAAACACCAAGTGATTTATATCAAATAATTTAAATCCAACTTATCTCTGACATTGTCGTTTAGGCCATATAAATAAGAAGTGCATATCCAAGCTCCATAAAGATGGATTCTTAGATTCATTTGATTTTGAATCATATGAAGTATGCAAATCTTGTTTATTAGGTAAGATGACTAAAGTTCCATTCACCGAACACAGTGAAAGGGCTAATGATCTATTAAGTCTCATATGTACTGATGTATATGGGCCTATTAGTTCACCTGCTAGAGGAGGTTTCCAGTACTTCATTACATTTACTGATGACTTTAGTAGATATGAATATGTGTATCTTATGAAACATAAATCAGAATCCTTTGAAAAGTTCAAGAAATTCAAGAATGAAGTGCAAAATCAACTTAGCAAAACTATTAAAACACTTCGATCATATTGAGGTTGAGAATACTTAAGCTAAGAATTTGATGACTGTCTAAAGGAGTGTGGTATAGTATCATAACTCATTCTACTTGGAACACCACAATGGAATGGTATTTCAGAGAGGAGGAATTCTACCTTGTTAGACATGGTACGATCTATGATAAGTCATACAGATCTTCCAATTTCCTTTTGGGGACATTATCTAAAGACAGCTACTTTTATGCTTAACTGTGTTCCCTCTAAAACAGTTCAAAAGACTCCATATAAGATATGGATTAGGAAATGTCCCAACTTGTCTTTTATGAAGATTTGAGGTTGTAAAACCTATGCAAAACGTTAAGTTTTTTATAAGCTTAGACCTAAATCAAATAAATGCTACTTTGTAGGATATCTTAAAGAAACTAAGGGATACTATTTCTACAATCCTAGTGAAGGCAAAGTGTTTCTTACACGAACTGGTATTTTTCTTGAAAGAGAATTTGTCTCTAAGAAAAATAGTGGGAAGAAAGTAGAAATTAAAGAAGTGCAAGACTTATAAAGTAACACTAAACCTATAATAGAGCTTGAACAGAGACCACAAAATATTGTGGCTTAGGAACTAGCCCAAGTAACACAAGGCCCGCATAGGTTTGGTAGGATATGCCATGAGCTTGAGAAATATGAATTTCTTGTGATACAAAATGGCAATGTTTTGCTTATAGATCAAGATGAGCCCACAACCTATCAAGAAGTTATTAAAAGGCCAAACTCTGAGAAGTGGCTTGAGGCCATGAAATCTGAAATGGATTCCATGTATACTAATCAAGTATAGACTTTAGTTGATCCACCTAAAAGGGTAAAATCTATTAGGTGCAAATGGGTTTTTAAGAAGAAAAATGACATGGATGGTAACGTGCAAACCTTTAAATGGCGATTATTCGCAAAAGGTTATACGTATGTTCATGGTATAGACTATGATGAGACCTATTTCCCAGTTGCCATGCTTAAATCCATTCAAATCTTGCTTGCTATTGCAACTTTTTATGATTATGAAATCTAACAGATGGATGTTAAAACTACTTTCCTTAGTGCAAAGCTTCTCGAGGATGTGTACATGACACAACCTAAGGGTTTTGTCACTCCAGAAAATGCTAGAAAGGTATATAAGCTACAACAATCCATTTATGGATTAAAGTAAGCTTCATGGAGTTGGAATCTTTGTTTTAATGAAGCAATCAAAGAATTTGGTTTCATAAAAAATGAAGATGAATCTTGTGTTTACAAAAAGGTTAGTGGGAGCACAATTATTTTTCTCGTATTGTATGTGGATGACATATTACTCATCGAAAATGATATCCCTACACTGCAGATAGTAAAGACTTGGTTAGGGAATTGTTTCTTGATGAAAGACTTAGGTAAAGCTGCCTATATATTAGGTATTAAGATCTATAGAGATTGATCAAAAAAATTATTTGGCCTAAGTCAGAGTATATACATAGATAAAGTGTTAAAATGGTTTAACATGCAAGAATCCAAAAAAGGGTTTTTGCCTATGTCATATGGCATAAATTTGTCCAAAGCTCAGTGTCCTCCGACACAAGATGAGAAGGATTGCATGAATAAGATATCATATGCATCAGCAATTGGATCTATCATGTATGCCATGATATATACTCGTTCTAATGTCTCGTATGCTTTAAGTATGATGAGTCGGTACTAGTCAAATCCAGGTGAACATCACTGAATTGCCATTAAGAATATCCTTAAATACTTGGGAAGGATTAAGGATTCATTCTTAATATATGGAGGAAAGGAAGAACTTATTGTAAAAGGTTACATTGATGCCAATTTCCAATCCGATAAGGATAACTTTATATCGCAGTCAAGTTATGTATTTAGCCTAAATGGTGGTGCTGTATGCTGGAAGAGTTCAAAGTAGGAAATAGTGGCCAATTCTACTACAGAGGCTGAGTATATTGTTGTATTTGAGTGTAAAAAAAGGTTATTTAGATCAAAAAGTTCATTACTGAACTTGGCATTGTTCCTAGTATTGTAAATCCAGTGGATCTCTATTATGATAACAATGGGGCCATTGCACAAGTTAAGGAACCTAGATCTCACCAGCAATCCAAAGATATACTTAGGCACTTCCATCTCATTCGTGAAATCATTAATAGAGGAGATGCGAAGATATATAAAATACCAACTGATAATAATATCGCTGACCCACTGACAAAGCCTTTAGCGTAGAAAAAGCATGATGGTCATACTATGTCACTTGGTATTAGATATATGAGTGATTGACTTTATTCCAAGTAGAAGATTGTTAGTGTGTGTCCTGAGAGCTAATCATAGAGATGATTGCAATATTATATAATGTATTACATTTTCATTTTAGTAATATAATTATTTTATTTTATTTTATTTTATTTTATTTTACGTAAATTATAACTTAAATATAATAATTATTCTTGGAATAGCTTTGCTATTCCTAAAATACCCCTAATCAAGTATTATTAGGAAAAAGGATAGTAATAATACATCGAGACTAGCATGTATAGTGACTGATGATTACGAATCATGGATATGTGATATCAAGTCAATACATGAGTATATTGCTAGTGAACAATATAAGAATATTGCATGGATAAACATGTCATTAGTTATTCTCATATGATCACAAATGCATATAGTCCTTTGACCTAAGTTACTACAGCTTCCTACATGAGGAGTTATTCACTTTGATGTCGTCCTATATCACCTTTAATCGAGATGACGAGTAAGACGTTGATTGAGTGTATTACAAATCATGCAGAGGGAAGTAAGTGATGTAGATGAGATTTTTGTTACTCTTGTATAAAAGAGAAATATCCTTAAGCCCCTTAATTGAGTAAGACTTAAAAATGCATAGCCATGCTCAATTAGATCAATATGTGATATTGATTACTTATTTTAAGTTTACTCTGTATCAAGAAATATAAATTGAACATTGACGAGGATGATACACTCTATACCTCTAGTTCGATTTGGATATTGTTTCAAAAGAGATTATGATGCAAAATGTTAATCATATATTAGGTAGATGTTGAATTATAGACATTCTTACTACTTGAGTAATAGTGATGTATTGCTAGATACCATTCACTATTTATGACCCAAAATGAGTCATTATCAACGTAGTAAGTGTTGGTGTATGTCCTAGAACCAATCATATAGATGATCGAAGTTATACACAATGTATTATGTTTTATTTTAGGAATTTAATTATTATATTTTATTTTTATAATTTTATTATTATTATGCGCAATTTATAACTTAATATAATAATTATCCTTGGAATAGCTTCGCTATTCCTAAAATACCCCTAGTCAAGTATTATTATGAAAAGGATAGTAATAATACATCGAGACTAGCATGTATAGTGACTGATGATTACGAATCATGGATATGTGATATTAAGTCAATACATGAGTATATTGCTAGTGAACAATATACTGAACTGACCTACTATGAGAATATTGCATGGATAGACGTGTTATAGGTTATTCTCATATGATCACAAATACACATAAACCTTTGACCTGAAGTCACTACGGTTCCCTACATGAGGAATTACTCACTTTAATATTGTCCTATGTCACCTTTAATCAGGATGACAAGTAGGGCATTGATTAGGTCTGTCATAAATCGTGCAGAGGGAAGTGAGTGATGTAGATGAAATTTTATTATTCTTGTATAAAAGAGAAATATCCTTGGGCCCCTTGATTAAGTGAGACTTAGAAATGCATGGCCATGCTCAATTGAATTAATATGTGATATTAATTATTTATTTTAAGTCTACTCAGTATTAAGAAATATAAATTGAACATTGACGAGGATGACACATTCCATGCCTCTAGTTCAATTTAGATATTATTACAAAAGGGTTATGATGCAAAACGTTGATCATGTATTAGGTGAATGTCGAATTACAGACATTCTTACTACTTGAGTGGCAGTGATGTATTGCTAGATATCGCTTACTGTCTATAGCTCAATAATAAGTCATTGTCAAACGTAGTAAGAACCTACAGGGTCACACAAAAGAAGTAGGAATAAGACAATAATTAATTGAACTTTAATTATATTAATATCCAATTAATTGGACTTATTTTCGTGCATATATTTATTATTAAGACTAATAAATTCACGTAATATATATATATATATATATATATATATATTATGTGATATTATTTGATATTAAAATAATATCAAATAATTATCTTATTAGATAGATAAATATATTATGAGATAATATTATTTTGATATTTGATAACTATATGCAATTATCTAATATTAAGATATTTATATTATGAGATAATATTATTATCTAATATTAGATAATTAATAGATAAGTCCTATCTCTCCCCATTATCTCTAGGATAAGGTAAGATGAGTTGTTAAGTGTAATTAGGATTTTGGAAGCATTATCCTAGTTGGACTAGGATTATGCCTTGCCTAAGTTCTATAGAAAGGGACTTGAGGGTAGCACTTTAACAACACGCTCAAAGCTTCCATACAAACCCTAAATCACTCAGAAAATATTCAATCCTAATTCCTAAAGAGAAAAACGCATCCTAGCAGATTCGTGGAGGGTGAGAGGTCGTTGTTCACTCTATGTGGATACTGTAGAGATGCTGTACCTTCCAGCCAGCGTTTGATTCATCCGCGCTTAAGTTTTAATCAGTAAAAACACGAGTGCCCAATAGGTAAAATCCTAATCATTGATTTATGTTTTTTTCATGGATCCTAGATAGAATTCGGATCAAATTTTGAATTTCTGCTGCATATGATAAATTCGAATTCCTAACAGTAAAAACCTACAGGGTCACACAAAAGGAGTAAGAATGAGACAATAATTAATTGAGTTTTAGTTTAACTAAAATTCAATTAATTGGACTTATTTTCGTATATATACATATTATTAAGATAATATATGTTTATTCACATAATATATATATTATATATTATTTGATATTAAAGTAATATCAGATGATTACGTTATTAGATATTAGATAATTATATTATGAGATAATATTATTATTATCTAATATTAGATAATTAATAGATAAGTCCTATCTCTCCTCACTCTTTCTAGGATAAGGATAAGGTGATAGTTATTTAGTGTTATTAGAATTTTTGAAGCATAATCCTAGTGGGACTAGGATGGTGATATGCCTTAATTCTATAAAAGAACTTTAAGGCAACATATTATAGAACACACATTGGCTTCAATCAAATCCTAAATCACTCTAGAAAATATTCAAACCTAATCCTAGTTAGAGAAACGAATCCTAGCAGCTTCGTGGAGGGGAGAAGTCATTGTTCACTCCATGTGGATACCGTAAAGATGTTGTACCTTTCGGCTAACGTTTGATTCATCTTGGACTCTCAAGGATTCGTTCAGAAAGAACACAAACACAATTAAGGTAAAATCCGACTATTGGTTTATGATTTTTGCATGGATCCTAGGAAGGTTTTGGATTAAAATTTTAAAATTTCACTACGTATTTTTGATCCGAATCCTAACAATTATTAATGGTGATTCTTAGACATCATGATTGAAGGATTATTGATTTCATAATTGATGGGTTATTAACTTCATAATTGAAGAATTATTAACCTTTCTTGGAAATCAAAGAGATACCATATAATTTTTTTTTTCAAATTATTTTAACACCTCTTAATTTGAAATTTTATTTTTCAACCCAAGCCTTGATTACAATCTTCAAAAATCTTCAAACTTAAGGGGTTTTGTAAAATTATCTTCAAATTAAGTTTTCACATAATTTAGCTTAACTTCCTTCTTAGTAATCTAATCTCCAATAAAATAATATCTTATGTGTTGGGATCGAGAGCCAAACAAGCATAGTAGAATTAATTGATCCCAGCTAACGGATCCATGCAAAATATTAGATTAGAATAAAGATTCAATGAATACCTTTGTAATGATTTAGGGACTCATTCATTAATCATCTCTTCGACTTCCTTTCAGCCGAAGATTTCGAAAGATCCACACAAACCAGTAGATCACTAATGAACATCTATATGAATACTGATTGGAATTCTTCTCCTTAGTCTCGTAGTGCTAGTTATGCCTCTTTAAGTATTATGGTCAATGAGGGGTACTAAGGTTTTCTTATACTTTGGGATGCGTGAATAATTATGTATTATTACTCAACAAGCCTATTTAAATAGATGCATAAAAAATTCTAACTAATTGGGTTTTGTTCCATGCATAATTATAGGCTTATTATTAGGCCTTATAATTATAACATGGAATTCCCAAATATTAAGCCCAAATAATTTGATCCATTAATTCTAAATTCACTAGATTCTAAGTATGCAACTCTACAAGCTCTCATTACATTGGTAATGATCATAAATCACATTAATGATCATAAACAATGAGTGGTGTCTAGCAACACATTATTATTACCCAAGTAATGAGAAAATCAGTGATTCGACTAAATCTTTATATGTGATCATCATCTATGTCGTTTTATCCTAGACATCTAGATTGAGCATGAGACATGGACCATGTCATTCCCATATAGCCTAATCCAAAGGTTTCTTGATTCCTAAGTAAGCTGACTGAAGTAAATGTAATTAACAAATGTAATTGACATCCTATGTCAATTCACTTGAGTATTGCTATGCATTTTCTCAGCCTTACTTAATCAAGGGACCTACAGATGTCACTCTTGTTATATAGGAGGACAAATTCCATTTTGATCACACAAATCCCTCTACATAATATATGACATATCTAATAATCATCCTTGCATTCACTTAACTATAAGTAACATAAAGTAGTATCAAAATATGAAACTCACATATAGGGAATCTTAGTGATCTCAAATCAAAGGACTATATTAATAATAATTACTAAGAATCACTCATAACACTCACACAACGATCCATGTAGTGTTCTTAGGGTGGGTCGGTCCAGTATACAAGTTCTTTAACTTATACTCATATGTAGATTTAATATCTCATATAAGTCACCACACATACTAGCCTTAACATATCAAAGCAACTCAATCCATAACGATATATGACTAGAGACATTTAAGAGTACAATTATTCTAAGGTTATTATCATAATTAAATATATTATACAGATAATATATGTATAAATATGATAATTGAAATTACCATTAAAATAATATGATTCAAATTTACAATAATCAATATGATTGATTTTAAGGCATATACACTAACATTATGTTAACATGTTTGCTTCGATCATGAAATACTAGATTCTTGGAAAATACTAGAGTAAACTTATTATCAATACAAATCTTTATAGCTTCATCATGAGGCAAGCAAAGTTCTTCCAATAACTTTTTAAGCTATATTGCATGACAAGTACAAAAAGTATCTGCCACATATTTGGATTCATAACTTGAGAGTGTGGTAATTGGTTCCTCTTTAGAACACTAAGAAATAACTTTATCACCCATGAAAAATGTAAATCACATGGTACTTTTTCTATCATTAATATCTCTACCAAAATTGCTATTGCAAAATCCCACAGGCTTGAAGTTGTTAAAACAAGAATAAAATAGCCAAATGGTTTCTCAAAATAAACTTTTTCTTCTAAATAGCTATTTAGGAAGGCTAACTTTACATTGAGTTGATAGATTCTCCATCTCATTTGTACTACCAAAGAGATAAGCAAATGAACAATCTCCATGGAAGCAATAAGTGTTTATATTTTGTTATAATCAACTCCATGATTTTGCTTGTAGCCTTTAGCAACGAGTCTTACTTTGTATTTCTCCACCTCTCCATTAGCATTCTTCTTTGCCTTCTATACCCATTTGACTCTAATAGCTTTATGACTTTTAGGAAGTTTATTAACTCCTAAGTGTCATTTTTCCTAATGGTTTTGATTTCTTCATCTACACAACCTTATCATATGATGGGGAGTAGCATCTTTCTACACTCTTCCAATCACCCTACCAACTATGTAACACCTTTATACTCATGTACCAATTATCATAATTTTTTCTTGTTAGAAAAGGGATCCCACTCATCTCTTCACTCTTCCAAACCAAGTTCTAATGTCACTTTCTTGGAAGAAGAGGAATATCTAAGAGAGAATTCAAATTTACTTCATTGAAAATGCTTAGTACAATCGGGTAATTATTGATGCAAAAGACAATTCAAGAAACACATTTATTTAATGAATCATAATGAATTATTAACGATGACTTTTAAATTTCATAATTTAAGGATTATTAACTTCATAACTAATGACTTCTTAACTTTATAATTGATGGATTATTAACTTTTCTTAGAAATAAAAAAGACACAATCTAATTTTTTTTTCAAATTATCTTAACTCGTGATACTATAATTAATGAAATTGTAGAAGAATGCGAAAAAATGTACCTATTATAAATACAATTATAAAAAATTTACAATTATAGAAAAATTTGTAATTGAAATATTACGATGACAACAATTAAGGGTACAGCTAGTGTTCAACCAATAAAAAAATTTAATATCTTCAATTTGTATATATATAATAATTTTAGATTAATTTCAAAAAAGATTTAAAATGTTATATATTCTAGAAAGGTTTTGATACTTAATTCCTTGAAAAATCCTAACTCCTTATATCAACCTCGAATCTGATTTTTTTTTTATTTACAATCAGTGTATTCCTATTTTTTTAATTGGCTCTTTGCCACTTAGCGTTGCAGTATGTTCCAAGAGTTGGAATGTTCACCCATTAAAACAGTATGCGAGCTAGGTATTAAACTAATTTTAATTGAGGATAAAAGTAATAGATAATAAATTTCTTTCATTTAAAACCTTTTTGAAAATCGAATTCAAGATTTTTAATCTAGCCTAACATGCTCCCCCCAAACAAACCAAATGTTGATTTCGAGTGCGCATTTTGTAACCTGTGGATTACATATACAGTTTGATAGCCTAAATAAAGGAGGGGGACGAAAAACTATTTCCCGATCTTTCTTGAAAACATTGAATAAAAATGTTGTGTCCCATTAAAAAAATGTCAGTTGACCTTTTTATACAGGTTAATCAAATCATTAAATTAAAATGGATGGAGCAAATCAAATGTTGTACTTATACGTTTATCTGATGCGAGGTTTTTTAGTGCTCCAACTGGGAACTCCATAATGTGGATTCAGTGTAACTTCTGAATGATTCATGAGTTGATATAATTTGCTTGAGACATCATCATGTTTCACATCAAATTATTGTTGGTGGGATGTTCCATGTCAACTCATGAATTGATGTCTAAGATTGCATATAATGGAGTATACATGGGAATTCTTGAGTTATTTCCCGGAAGAAGCATGCACTTGAAGATGGACTTAGGTCTAGAATTTAGTTTAATAACACCACAAATAAGAAAATGCCAAAGAAGTATGGGGTACAAGTCCTGATTTTCTTTCTCTCCATATTAGTCTGATTTTTTTTCTTTTAAAAAAAGAAAATGCAATTTATCCCATTAAGGGAGTGAAGTTTGTGAAAATTTTCTTAATTTGAAAAAGTAAATAATTTCGTGTTTCAACTTTTAAATCTTTATAATCACACCCTCCTTACAAGCGGCACTTAGTTCAATGAAATGTTTTAAAGATTTTATTTTTTTTATCATATTTGCGGTTCAAACTTAGAATATTATGTATGTATATTAAATAAATTATCATTCCTACCATTATAAAATAAATATTCACACAAAATTGTCACATGCATTTAAAAATTGAGGAATGAAAATATTCACTAATTTGATTTGAAGTTATTTTTATATGGATTTCCTCAATTTAATTAGAAGATTGAAGATATAAATTTAGAAAGTAGATATAGAGTTTTTTTTTATATAAAAATAATGAGTTTTTATAAGAAAAATTGCAAATAATCCCATAGAAGGGATTGCATGTATCTTCCTAAATTTTCATCTTCAAATTTTTTGAGAAATTGAGGGAACCAATCAAATTTTTTCACATATTTCTTACAATTTGAGGGAGTTAAATTTTACCCTTTCTCCCTTTTCCTCCTTCTTCCATGCTTGGGCCGTTAGTGGTGAATCTGGTGATGTCCATGTCATTATTTGATACATCCCCCACTGAAAGGATTGAGTGGTTTTGTGTTTTGATTATTAGTGGTAAAACATAAATAAAATTCATGTGTTGCCCAACAAAGTTTAAGGGTGTCCTCTAATAATAAGTGGGGAGCATGAATTGGCTCCCCCACCTTGTGAAAATGAACCTTCTGTAATGATGAAAACTTTTAGGCTCTTATGTTTTGTAGGAATTTTTTTTTGGAAGAAAATATTATTTTTATATATATATTAATAAAATAAATATATGCCACTTGCATTGACCACTTAAAAAATAATATTTAAATGCATGATTATGAAAGAAAATAATTTTTTAATAAATGAAATTATTTTTCTTAAATTTTTATATTTAATATTAAATAAATAAAGTATTTTTATTTATTTTAATATTTTTCCATTATATGTTGTAAAAATATTTTTTTATTGAAACAGAGTTGCTTCTAAAGTCCTAGTTATGTGCAGGAGCACTAGCACCATTTCCAAAATTTCTGTTAAATTACACTTGCTCACGATGAACTACAATAATTGAGTTTTGACATTTATTTTATTTCGATGTCTATGCTTATTATTAAAGGGTATTAGTTGTATAATATTATGCATCAGGAACACTAAAATTACATTAAAAAAGTCACGTTTGTCTCACACCTGAAGTTACTCGGGTGCTAGTAGGGGGATCTGACTACTCCAAAAGTATCTGATGCACTTTAATAATAAAATAAAAAAATTAATAATTATAAATTTAAAAATAATTTTTAATTAATTATTACTTATTAAATTTGTGTTTTTTATATTTTTATTAAAAATCATAATATCTCATTTTACGCTTAAAGTGTATATTATATTGTAAAAGAGTTGAATTCACAAGTAGTGACTTTGACCTTGATTCCAAAGATTTTAATATCTTTTATCTTTTATATATACAATAATTTTAGATTGCATTCTCAAAATGTTTATATATTATGTATGTTTTGAAAAATAATTTAATATTTGATTCCTTTGAGTGCAAAACCCTGGCTACACAGTCACCGGGAAGGACTCAGATAATCAAACACAAACAGCACAATTAATCATCACCTAATGGCTTCAAATTTGGTAGGAATATGGCTTATGGTTCAGGCTGTAATTAAATAGAAAGGGGAAAAAATGATGGATAATATTTTTGGCTGTGACTTACGCCCACTTAGCATGCATATCTACAGTGGTGGAGGGAAAATTTTCAAATCAGAAGGTGAAAAATATAATATTATAAAATTTGGGAGAATTAATATAAATTTTAATAATATATATTATATTAAAATTTAGAAACAAGGAGGCCGGGGCCATCCTACCCCCGGCGGGTCTCCGCCACTGCATATTTAGATGATAAATGAAGAAATGTTAGACTCGCATCTTTTGAATAAAATCAGATAGCTTACATTATGTCATACATTGATGCGTATACTTCTAATAATAAATTTATGATTTATCATGTGCTGACTAAAAATCTTTGCAAAATTTAGGTACCAATTTGATCTAACATTAAAATTGTAACTGGTTCTTGTGACCGTCCCTCAAATTTATTACTGCCGCCCAAGCATCATCACTTGACCATGCGACTACCACTCTTGCGAACATTTGACCCACATTTATACTGGTTGACATTTATACCCCCGTTTATAAATGGAAAATCCTATTGTACCTAGTTTTATGACTCAGAATCTAACCTCCCAATGACAAGGCAAACACCTTGTCATGAAGCAGCTTTTCATGTAATGAATTGTTAGGAAATTAAAAATGAAAAATGAAAAATTAGGACCACGAGACGAGACATCCACAGTCGAATGCTTATTTTCCTTGTGCGACTAAGTAGCTTTTCATGTAATGAATTGTTAGGAAATTAAAAAAAGGAAAAAAAAATTAGGAAAATGGGACGAGACGTCCACAGTCGAATGCTCATTTTCCTAGTGCGACTAAGTCGTGTGCGATATTGTCTACGTGTGATGTTGGGAAATTTATTCACTTTCTTGTTATGAAGACTGGGTATGAATTTGATGTGTTTGCTGGGAGCTCAATTGTTGATACGTATGTTATCTGTGGTGAGATAAGATATGCTTGGAAGGTGTTCGATGAAATGCTTGAGAAGAAGGTGGTTTCTTTGAAATACTGGAATGATGCATGGGTATAACCCAGTGGGTGAGGATGAGGAGCTCTTCGACTATCTAAGCAAGCATTAATGGCTATTTAAGCAAGTTTTGATTCATCTCCGTGGTTCTGATCATAATTGGTCAACAAAGATGCTAATGTTTGTCTGGTGGGAGCAACAAATATATGGAGGTAGTAAAGAGAAACAATATCATTGTATCAAAACTTACCTCCCAAGATGTGTTGTATCATTTTCAAATGGAAGATTCTTTCATTTCCCTGTGATAATCTATATACTTCTGATCATAATTGCTTGAGTGTTCTACAATTCATGTAAATTTGTTGGCCCATTCTCATTGTTTCGTCAGATGCGCAGATCTTGTGTTTTTATGCAGAAACTTAATTTCTGCCATAACTTATCATAATAGCATGACAAAAAATAATAACGATAATGATAAGTTGCGTGAATCAGATCTTCTTCAAAGAATATCAATGATCATAAACAAGTTTTACTTTGGGCAGCGCGCCTCCTAGTTGCACACCTTGGCGATAGAGTTTTTCCTATTTTATTTTATTTTTAATTATTATATAGTATAGTGTTATAATTATGGATCTTCAATTCACTTTTTGAAGACTTGGCATATACCATGCCATTCGGAACCTACATTTGGCATGATTGTTTATAAATTGATACATCCTTACCACTTGAGAGGCTTTAAGTTTATAATACCCCCGAATTACAACGATTTAACCTCTTCTACTATTTATTTATCTCAATATGAGGCTATGAAATTATTCTCATGAATTGAACTTTATTAAATTTTAATTGGGTGTCTCTTAAAACAGTGGATTAATCATATCACAAAATGTACTATATAAAGATTTTTCAAATTACTAATAAAATTACTTATATGACTTACCATTTTCTTATTTGGCGATGCTTATTTTTAATATAGTTATTAGCTATAGTTATAGTTATCATGCTAAGAATGCAGGTTTTTAGGGAGTGGAGGTTTTCTTTCGTAGTTTTACAGGTGTCAAGTTAATGAAAAAAAAAAATTCCCCCCTTTCTATCACCTGCTTTTGTCTTTTTTTTCATTTTTCTTTATTCCTTCCTTCCTCATGCAACATATTTCTTTCTTTAAAAAAATTTTCTTAAGTTTATTATATTATAATTGGCACACTATCATATATATATATATATATATATATATATATATATATATATATATATATATATATATATGACATGATATATTTTATTTTTATGATAAAAATATTTTAAAATTTAAATAAGATAAAATTTTATTATAAAAATATTAATTGAATTTATTATTTGTGTATTCTATTTCTTGATAAAATATATGAAAAAACAAATTAAATTTATTTATTTATATTTATCAATATTTTCTTAATATTAAAGTTTAAGTGCTATATTTCAAATTAAATATACATCAATTAGGATTTTATTAAGATTTTATAATTTACATTTTCCTTTTATTTACTTTAGTACATGCTTTTTCATTTTTTATTCATGTTCACTTTTATTGTATACAATTCAAACACTGGTACTACTAGATAGATAAATATTACAAAATATACATTTCTTTCTCATTATAAAAATATTTAAAATAAATCAAAACTTTAATCGAATTAATTTATTAATTACAACTTATTCACCAATTCTTTCGTTTTATCTATCCTATTGCATATTTTTTTCTCTTCTCCTATCCACTCATTTTGTTTAATTACAGTCACTAATAAGTAGTATAGGTATAACATAATATATTTTTATTTTTATTATAAAAATATTTTAATTAAGTTAAAATTTTCATTTAATTGAAATAACTTACAATATATTTTATTTTCAGTTTTTATTACTTATAATTCATCCACTATGTCTCTTTTTTTTTCCTTCCATTATATTTTTTTATATCAACTCCTATTATTCATGGTCTATACACTAATATTATTAATTAGTATAGAATAAAATGATATATTTAATTTTTAGTTATTAAAAATACTTTAAATAAATAAAAACTTTGATATAGAAATTTTTGGTTGAACTAATTAATAGCATGTCCCATTTTTTCATAAAATTTAAAAATGAATATCAAATTTTTTCATTTAGAATTTGTCAATATATTCTTGAGATCATTTTTTATTACTATATTTTAAATTAAATTCATAAAAATTAGAGTTTTGTTAAAGCTTTACAACTTAAGCATTGTTTCTCTTATACTTTTTTCTACTTCATTGTATGCTTTTATTTTTTTTCTATGTTCATTCTTGCTATTTAAAGCTCAATTAATATCAATATCATTGAATTATATAGATACAATACAATATGTTTTGTTTTTTAAGAATATTTTTATTGAGTGAAACATTTAATTTAATCAAGTAGTCAACTATGGGCTCTCAACTTGTGGGTCATAGTTAATTATGGATCTCTTAAGAATAAGGTCTTCTTGGGTAATTGACTACATACTTAAATTTAGAGAGTAAGTTCTTTGGCCATAATCCATTATATAGTCAACTACATGCCTCTAGAGACCAATTCTCTAGTATATAGTCTACTATAGCACCTTAAAGAGTATATCTCAAGTCATAATTGACTATATCGTGGTTTCTTACAAATCTTCGACTCGAGTTCACTATTCATCTACTATAAATACCACTTAAAATTATTTATTACACCACCAATACATACCATACCATAAATGTATATTAAAAATACTCTTTTTATGCCATTTCTTGTATCAAAATCAAACCAATCATTACAAGCAATTACATTCCTTCTATATTTATCATAAACCTAAAACTTAAGCTCAAATTGAACAAATTCAATCAAATCTTTAAAGTTAAGATAAAATGTTCAAGGATATGTTGGAATGTTGAAGGTGTAGATTGTTAGTTCGTAAACACCTAAAATCACCATTTTCAAGATTAGGGATAAAAATACATCCTTTGAGCTAGTTTGCTCAAACTTCATCATTTTAAAAGAAATATGCAAAAAAAGTTACAAAGAATGAAGACCTTACCTTGGTTATATGAGAAATTTAATGGATCCTAACTTCTTTAGTGTTGATTAAAGCAGGAAGAAATTACGAAGAGTAGGAAGGAAGAGTTAGTAGTTTAAGGAAAATATGGGGAGTGGCTAAGTGGAAAAGAAAAGATGATGAATAGTGTAGAGGTAAAATGGACAAAATCCTCTAAATCTCCTTCATACTCAATTACTCACCCTTAATCACTCATAACCTTTTAACTTTTCATTTTACCTTTTTTTTCTCATTTATTTCATGTAAGACTCTCATTCCAAACTTCATCTAATTAATTAATTATATTTTAGATAATATCTTATTTATATTTTCTTATCCTAATTTATCCATTCCTTACATAAAAACATTATTAGTAAATAGGCAAATTTGTCCCTAAAAGATTAAATTGACATTAAATTAGTCTAAAATTTTATTATGATATCAATTTAGTTGAGTGGAACTAGACTACTATCAAATTAGTTCAAAATGATTATGTTAGTATCAAATTAATCCTCACTTTCATTTTGACATCAAATTAATCATGTCATTAGTATTTCAACTAGAAAATTTAAGTTGTAGTTAAATTTTTCCTTATTTAATTATGAACTAATTAAAAATAAAAAATATTAAGTTAAGTTAGAAAATTAAATTTTTAAAAGAAAATATTATGTTTTTCTCTTAAAGTAAAAAAATTGCAAACATCTAATAATGATACTTACTTAAAAAAATCAACCAATGAAGTAAATAATAAACAAATTCATCAAAAAATAAAATAAGTATTTGATCAATGTAGGTTAGCTTTGAAGTCCTTGTAATATAATAAACTAACTTAGAAAAATTGGAATTCTAAACAAAATGTCTTAAACTCTAGTAGTAGCAATAAATAGCATTAACCCTAAAAAACAACACCAAATGCTAAAATGGATTGCAATCTAAACAATTAAATTAAGGTCTATGTTGAAATTACCAACTAAATAATAAAAAGTTTCAAACTTTTTATCATTTGTAAACAAGAAATATAAAAAGTAAGAATCTTTGAAATGAAATAGTGCTTTATACCTTGTAATTGCATCATCAAGAGCAATATACATACGTTGAAATTTTTCTTTATTTTTATTATTTTCATTCTTTTTCATGTTTTCTTTTTTTATATATTTTTTACTTTTTTTTTGCTTTTTTTACCTTTTTATATTTTTATTATATAAGCTTAATTCTTCCTTTTTTAATAAGAAAATAATTCACTTTTAAAATTTTTTATTTTTTAGTTGTAATTTTTAATCTGGACCTTGATTTGATAGTTTAGATTATAATCCATTTTGGCATTTGATATTGTTGTTTTTTAAGTTGATACTATTTGTTGCTATTAAGGTTCAAGACATCTTATTTAGAATTCTAATTTAGGTTATTATACTATAAAAATTTAAAACCTAACCCACTATGATTAAGTATTTGTTTTGCTTTCTGATGAATTTGTGCATTGGTTTATTTATTGGTTAATTTTTTCAACAAATATCACTATTAGATGTTTAATGTTTAATTTTTTCTTTGAGAACAAAATACTTTCTCTTAAAAATTAATTTTTTAACTTAATTTATTATTTTATATTTTTATTGATCCATGATTAGAGGATGGAATATTTAACTATAACTTAAGTTTGCCATTGAAAGTACTAACAATAGGACTAAACAAATGTCAAAATAAAAGTTAGGAGTAATCTAATGTTAACATAATCTTTTAGGATTAATTTGATGTTAATCTAGTGGTAGGACTAATTTTATGTCAAATTTAATATAATTAGACTAAATTGATGTTATAATAAATTTAAGACTAATTTGATGTCAGTCTAATCATTATACTAGTTATTATCATCATAATTAACTACTTGTCCCATTCTCAAAATGAAATTCCAAAATTCTAAGGAATGTGTGACTATACTCCCCCCTTCAAAAGAATTTGTCATTGTATTCTTAAGGCTTCACTAATCTAATGGCACTATAAAGATATATTGATGTTAAACCTAACACTTACTGAAAGGTTATGGATATTTCTTCCACATATCCAATCTAACTCCCATGTAACTTCTTATACTCCATCACATTCCTATCAAATTTTCATAAATGAAACCTCACTAAACCTTAACTTTCAAACTAATCCAAAATTGCAATTGGCTACTCCTTATATAACAATTTAGAATCTAACTATAACAAATCATTATGGATCATATGAGATTCATTCAATAAGTACTTTTTGAACATTAATATATAAAATACTTAGTGAATAGCTTGCAAAATATCTGGAAGTTTTAAATAGTATGCTACAACTCCTACTACCTTTTGAAGATCCTTTCAAACTCCTTTTTAGAATTCTATGTGCCTTAAGAATTTGACATTAGTTACCCAAAACTTGCATTTGGATAATTTAGCAAACCACTAAAGCTCTTAACAAAGTTTGTAGTGCCATTCTAAGGTGTTAAGCATATTTTTCCTCACTTTTCAAGTATATCAATATATCATTTATAAAAATAATAATAAACTTATCTAGGAAAGGTTTGAATATTGGTTCATCAATTTCATAAAAGCAATTAGGGCATTGGGTCAACTAGAAAGATAAGATTAAAAACATGAAGTGGCCATATTAAGTTCTAAAGGCAATTTTTGATATATCCTCCTTGAAAATCTTCAATTGGTGATAATCTAGTCCAGGACTATCTTCAAAAAGTATTTGACTTATTGTAGTTTATCAAATAGGTTATCAATGCAAGTAAGAGGATATTTGTTCATAATGGTGATTTTGTTTAACTATCAATAATCTACATATAGTTGCACCGATCCATCCTTCTTTTTCATAAATAACACCAAGGATTCTTAAGGCAAAGACTTGGATGAATGAAATTCTTATCTATCAAATTTTATGGCTGCTCTTTCAATTATTGTAATTCTATTAGGGCTATTCAATATAGAAGTATAAAAAGGGGTTTGGTGCTAGGCATTAGCACAATATGAAACTTTATTTCTCTATCAAGCAGTAATCTGGGTAATTCCTTCATAAACACATTAAGAAATTCTTATACTATAGGGACTTCACTGATGTTTAGGATTAGCTAATTCAAATCTCAAATCATTGCTAGATAGGTTGTACATCCTTTCGAAACAAATCTCTAAGCCTTAATACTTGAAATTAGATTGATAGTTTTTAATAACCTATCTTTTTAAAATTCAATAGGAAGAAGACTATTTATGAAAAGTGAAATATACTTGTTAAAATAGTTCACACAAGTATAATATTGGCATAACCAATCCATTTTTAAAATCACATAATAATTAAGCATGGTAAG
Source organism: Sindora glabra (assembly GCA_020226215.1). Classification (NCBI taxonomy): domain Eukaryota; kingdom Viridiplantae; phylum Streptophyta; class Magnoliopsida; order Fabales; family Fabaceae; genus Sindora; species Sindora glabra. The sequence goes on along the minus strand of CM035232.1, from coordinate 53,387,255 downwards.
CAAAACTAGGTTTGCAAGTAATATATGCTCTAATATAATCATAAGATTAATTTCTATCTTATGAGTGACTAATAGAGGTTTATCAACTAGGCTCATTACAATCAAGGTAAACTCATTATCTTATGGGGCTTATTAAAGATAAAAAAAATCTTTTTTAATATAAAGAAATGAGTAGCACTGATATCAAATAAAAATTTAATAAGAAAGTAAATAATTTTGAAGGTATTGTTACTATGGCATTAAAGGTTTAAGCTTCCTTACATGTTAACGTATAGGCTCTAACTTAGCTTCCACTTGCTAATCTCTCCCTATTAGTCACATTAGCATTTTTTTTACTATATTGGTTAATTTTTTAGAATATTCGCAGGTGGGGGAGGTTGGAATATTCTATTGAAACATGAAATAGCTAATGCCTTGGCTCAAGATATTTTTAGGACACTCTCGAGCTTTATGTCCTTCATGATTGCATTTGAAGCAAACTCTTTCAAAGTTGCTGTATAAGCTATCATGGTGAGATTGGCATTGTGGGCATTAAGACACCCTAAACATCACATTTCCTTAAGTGGGAGGATAATTTTAGTGATAACTTAACAAAGGATTCAAATGACTACTTTCGCTTTAGAATTTCTTCTTATGGAGAATCCACTTAATGCATTATAGATTGATATTAGTCCTACTATGGAACCACTTCCTTCCCTCTTAGATGTTGCTTAAAGGGGTAATTCCCTTCATAGTTATACATACATAGTCCTTTGGATGGGCTTCATTTCTTTCTTCCCATTTAAGCATCCCTTTCCTTCCTTTCTTTTATTAAGAACTCAAGCCTTAATGCTTAGTTTAATACCTATTGATAAGCAATGTTGTCTTTTATATGGATTTGCTCAAAATAATAGTCTTATAGACTCACTATAAACTTTTCAACCTTAACCTTTTTAGTAAGGACCAAAGAAGTTATATATTGAGATGATTAAGTAAATTGAGCATTATACATAGTAATTAGTAAACTTTTCTGCTTCAAGTATTCAATTTCTTAGACCTTATTTTGGCAAACACTTAAAGGCAATAATTGGTTAATGAAATTCTCTTGAAAAGTTGCCTACGATAAAGGCACCAAGTCAGGATCCCTATTCTTTATAACACTTATGAACTAATAGCATGCTATATCATCCAATTAATAGCCTATAAGTTCTATTAGTAATTAATTGTAGCATCCTAATATTTTTCTATAATGCAATATCTAGTCAAGGAAATGTTATAAATTTGTTGTAGGATTAACATTAATATACTATGCAAGCTTTAGCTTCAAGAATTCATGGAATTTTTTAAATTTGTTCTTAGCACCCTTTTTGAAAGGGTATGCTCCCATTTATGCTCCTTTTCATGATCATGATCCCTCTCATAATCATTCTAGTTTCTATATTGGTCATGCCTTCAATTTTGATTAAATGCCTTAGTTATTAGATTTATCACTTGCTACATGAAATTGGTACCCTAAGGAAGGAATTATTATCTACTCTCTTCCCTCTTTTCTTATTTACTACATTAAGCATATGAACTTATAGATAATTTTTCACACTAGGTTTACCAGCTCACAATTAACTTCTACTGTTAACCATTGCCTTGTTCAATAAATTTCTAAATAATCAAACAACAATTCAAAACATTATTAAGCAATCTTACAAAAACAAACTCCATTATTACTATTAATAGGCATTGTAGGATCCATTAAAATGGTACTAGTAATATTTGATCCTAGGTGTATACATATCATTAGTATAGTTTTGATAAATACCTATTTAAGAAAGCATGTAAAAATAACATAAGGGCCTCATCCCACTAAGAACTTAGACTAGATTTTGATATCACATTTATCATAACCTAACTTTAGTCATGACCAACATAGAACTCATTACCCAATTTTCACTAGCCTACTTATATTTTACACTAACATACTAAAGCATATATAAGAATTAAGGGATAGTTTTTATGCATTAATAGGAATGGAGGGAATTTCCTTTAGTAATTATGATTTAGTCATAAAAAAGGTTATGCTTGCTTATGTTTAAGCTTGAGGATAAGTTAGCTTAGAAGGAGAATGAGTTCCTTTCCATTTATAGTTGACATAAACAGGACAAGACCTAAAGATATTTAATTAAATCAAAATACCGTATACTATTTTAGGATTTTTTAAAGAGTTTTTCTAAAAGTTCAACTCTAAGGTGGTGGTAAATGTACTTAACGTATAAGTGTGCAAAAGTAAAACATAAATGTGTAAGTTTAAAGCTTAGCAAACATTTTAACAAAATCAAATCTAGAAAATAATCATAAGCTTACTAATTAGGTTTATCCTCTTATAAACATAAACATGTAGGCCATGTAATTCATAATACATTTCTTATTAATATCAAAACATTTATCAATAATTAGATATACTTATTTATGCAATCACTCTAAAGAACATATATCCATATATATAATATGTAAGAATAACAAAATAAGGAAAGCAAGTAAATTTCTTTGTGATTTCCATCCATTTTCATCCCTCACAAGCCTATGCTTGTGGCTTTTGATCAACCTTATTCCTTACTAGCTATTACCAAATTCGATGTTTGGAATATCATATATATTATATTGTGTCCATCATATTTCTTATAATTTCAATACATTTATTCTTATTAAGAAATACATATTTCATGTCATAACATTTTCATGCCTTAATGCAAATTTTTTATTTTCCATCATTAAACATGACATTATAATCATACATAATATATATATAACTCTTAATCCTTATAGCCCCTTTTATGCCATAAATCTTAGAAATTTATAGAGGATAACTAACTATGTAGTCAACTATATAACCCTAGGAAAGATATATAATTGACTATGTAGTTAACTATAAAGAACCTTGGGTTGGATTTAGGTGCTAGTTAATCAACTATAAGTCCTTAGCATATGGATCATAGTAAATTTTGTAGTTAACTATGAACCTTTCAAAAATAAGATCCTATTAAGTAGTTAACTATATACTTGATTATGAGTATCTGGGGAGCAAGCCCTTTAGTTAAAGCCAATTATGTTAGTTGATTATATGCCTTTAAGGCAAAATTCGCAATGTGTAATTGACTATGGCACCCTAAAGAGTAAATCTCAAGTCATAGTTAACTATATAATAAACTATATCATGGTTTTTTTGTAGATTTCTAGCTTGAGTTCATTATTCATTTGTCATAAATTCCACCCACAGGCATTTATTACACCACCATTGCATACCACACCATAAATGCACATAAAACATCCTTTTTATGCCATTTCCACTATCAAAATCAAACCAATCATTACAAATTATCACATTCCTCATATATTTATTATAAATATAAAACTTAAGTTTAAACTTAACAAATCCAATTAAATCTTAAAAATAGGGCTAGAATGTTCACTAACCTACTACAGAGGAGTTGTTAAAAGGTTGAAAGTATAGATTGTTAGTTCCTAAACAACTAAAATCACATTTTCAAGATTAAGGCTCAAAATGCCTCCTCTAAACTAGTTTGCCTAAACTTCCTCATGTAAAAAGAGAAATTAAGAGGAAATTACTAAAAATGAAAAACTTACCTTGATTGTGTAAGAAATTTGATGGATCCTAGCTTCGTTGGTGCTTAATAAAGGAGGAATATGAAATTGAAAGAGAAGAAGAGGAAGAAGTTAGGAAGAATGGCAAAGAATAGTTAGAGACTTAGGGGAAATGTGGAGAGTGGTTATGTGGAATGGGAAAAAAGAAGAATCATGCAAAGGTGAAATGGAAGAAATACCCTAAATTTCCTTTAAACCCATTTACATCCTTTTAGCATTTCATTTTACTTATCTTTTTTCATCTATTTCATGCAAAATTCTCATCCAAAACTTCATCCAATTAATTAATTTTATTTTAGCCAATATCTCATTTCATATATTCTTATCCTAATTTGTCCATTCCTCACACAACAACTTCATTTTTGTTATTATTATCATAATTAACTAATTATCCATTTATAAAATGAAATTCTGAAGAGGATGTAACACATGCCCACTTTTATGGTTTATAACTTAAACACTAATATTACAAAATAATATAATTATAACATAATATATTTTATTTTTATTGTAAAACATTTTCAATAAGTTAATGTTTTAGTATAGAAGTATTAATTGTATTTATTATATGCAAATTCTATTTTTGATAAAAGTATTTGATAATTAAAATTAAATCTATTTAGTTATTTAAAATTTTTCAATAATTTTTTATCTTAATTTTCTATTTTAAATTAAATATACTTCAATTAAAATTTTGTCAATGCTTTACAGATCATGCATTATTTCTCTCCCTTTAATTATCTACTTCCTTATTTTTTTCCCTAATTTACTCTCTTTATTTATAAGTCAGATGCCAATACATTATGTAATATAGATATAATATAATATTTTTCTATAAAAATATTTTAAACAAATTAAAGATTTAATCCAATGGAATTGATTCATCATATATTTTATTTTTAACATTTATTCCTTTACAACTTATATATTTTTCTATTCTTTTAATTTACTCTATTGCATATTGTTTTCTATTTACTCTAATTGTTTATTGTTCATGCACTAATATCACTAATACTATAGATATAGCATGATATATTTTATTTTTGCTATAAAATATTTTAAATTAGTTAAAGCTTTAATATAAAAGTATTAATTAAATTAATTCATTCTATATTCAATTTTTAATAAAAGTATTTAAAAATTAAAATCAAATTTATTAATTTTCAATATTTTCTTGATATTGATATTCAAGTGTTATATTTCAAATTTAATATAAATGAATGTGGTTTAATTTTGACATTACTATAGATTGCCTTTTAATGTCAACATATTGATATCAATTATACAGAAAATTAATGTCAATATTAGTATAATGACTTTTTTTTATAAATAAGTACAACTTACTACTTCACTTAACATAATAAATTAATGTTATAAAATCTTATTTTTCTAATGTGAGATGAAGTTTTTGTCTAGGAAAATTTGAGATAATTATCTTTATTCATAATTGATGTTTATAAGTTATCTTAAGATAATTAATTTTTTTTTATTATTTATGCTATTGTTGAACACTGCAAAGATTATTTGTATTTCAACAATTTGCTTATTTAAAATACATTATGTAATTTATAAGTTTATCATTTACAATGCCAATTTTTTAAATAATTTATGTCTAAAAAGTATATCAACAGACTCATCTTGAAAATTTTCAATTTTAGACATTGATTGTATGTTAATAACTGACGTATAATGTCCTATATAAATTTTGGTCCACTCTCCATTTAAAATATCTATGTGGTACCTTAGCCTTTTGTTATCTAACTCTTGCATGTGTTTGAAGAGATGGAAAATAACTCTATTATTATTTCATTTAACATATTTAAAGACATTATATTATATGATTATTGTCGATTATAAGGATTGTCATCTAAATATGTCAATTAAGATGGTAGGTGAGTTATTATGGGTTACAAAATAGGTTGACTCATGTGGATATAGGCCATTCCATAATAGGCCAAATCTATGACAAATTTATCCATATTACTTGTGTTTAAAATGGATTCAATTTTAAGGGGCCCAAACTCACTAAAATCGATGATGAGTATAGGTTAGTCTGTAGGCTTTGAAATTCTACAGGCTTTATGAATATGAGTCAGTCTGTCATGGACTAAGCCCGTGACAGGCCGGTCCATATTACGCACGTTAAAAAATGGGCTTAATTTTAAGAGCTCATATCCGTAAAAACAAGTCATGAGCTGATCTATAGGTCACGAGCCATTTTATAACCCTAAAGCAATTTTTCTCTTTCTCAAACATAATTTGGCATTGATAATAAAGAAAAATGTATTGCTTATATCTATAATTTACTAACATCAAAATTTAATGGATGTCAAACCATAATTTTTAGATGATGGCTACAAGAATTAGCAATGAGAATAGAAAAATACATAGTCCTATTTTTTCTTTTTCTTTTTTAAATTTATATTATTGTAAAATTGTATTTTGTTAAGATTCACTAGCATGAATCCTATATCATTGACCTGAATGTCATTCTTATTCTTTATTTACAAAAAACACAAGCACCCTGAATATAACATAGTTAAGCTCCTAAATGTGTTCAATAACCTCATAATATGATATATTGATATAGATAAGGTTTCTAATTTTAGAGCTACCAATATGTATTATCTTACCCACTAAAGTAATCCCATTATTTTGTATAGTGCTTTTGTTATACTGACCCTTAGTATAGAAAGAATACCTGATGATCTCATACCTATAATTAGAGATAACTGACCCTTTGTATAGAAAGAATACCTGATGATCTCATACCTATAGTTAAAGATAACCTCCATATAGGGTCCATGAACTAGTAATTTAATGGTTTCAAAAATAGCATTTAGTCCTTAAGCTATCTAAAAATGAGCTCAACACTAGAACTAAATGAATAATGATCGATTATGTTTAGCTTAGTCCTATTAGTCATATGCTTGTCCATAATAAAGTTAAACTTCAACATTATTATGTCTAATATAAAGGTAAGCCTATATACACATTTCATGACTAAGGCTCACTAACCAAGTTCTTAATATGCCCTTACTTGTAATTTTTCCTTGTGATAAGACTTTGAAAATCCAATAGCCTTTACATTTAATAAGTAGTCACTACAAAACTCAACCATATCCTTAGATAATGCATACTTCTAGTTGATTTCAATTTTACACACTTCTAGTTAATATTAATTTCACACATACTTTTTTAGGATTTTCATATATCACTTAAAAAGGTGTATCATCCTCAAGTAAACTAATTTGTATAGTTTACCTCTCTCACCAAATGGAAAACTTAATAACCATAATATAAAAAAAGGAAGGTGGGAAATATAAATAAAGTTAATCTAATGTAATGATGTCATGACCTAACCCTAGAGCAAATGACTAGCATAGGAAGTCACTATAGGTGATAACCTACCAGCCTTCCTATAACATATCTACTACAATGATTCATGTACAAAAAATCTAATGCTTCTAAAAAGTATGCAGTATTTAAGAATTTAAATATAGAATGTACCAAATAATTAGCATGTATAACTAATCCAACTTTTCCAATACTTACTTTAGTACTAAAATTTCATAAGTGGTCTCACATTTATGATACCTAATGATAGTTAGACATTAAAGGGGAATGATCCCCAAAGAGATAAAATAGAGAAAGGAAGAGAGTGAGTTTCTTTGAAACCTAATGAATAAATATTTAGAAATTTGTAAAATATAATTAGTTTAAGTTATATCATAACAACTTAAATACACCCACCTATGTCTATATTTATTAAAATAGTGGAGCTTTATTTTAATTAACAATTACACATTTGTACTTCACTAGAGGGAAAAAGATTACTCTTATAATTACTAACCTATATAATAAGAATAATATAAATAGACCAATATTATATTAGGTCACAATCATGAGCACATTATTTATTCATTTATCCACCATTAATTCAATTTGTAAAGGGAAAATCCTTTTTCAAAATAATTGCTTGTTCGATTACAATCACATATTCAATTATTTTCACAATTACACTATAAAATAATGAAAGAAAATATAGAAAAACTTATAAATCTCCTTATAACTTTTGGTTCATCCTCACCCCCTTATAAACTCCATCTTTATCTTTTTAAAGTCATCCTGATCCCCTCACAAATATTGCACAAAAATCCCTATGCATATGATCATATTAAGTGTATAATTGTTGCCATCATATCATCTTATTATCCATCATAGCACAATTCATATTTCCATCAAGTCATTCGTCATCCATAAAGAGTATAAGCTTATAATATCACATTTAATATATATTATTACCATAAATATCACAAGTGCTTTAACTAGAACTTCCATTATTACATTTCTTTAACAACATTCAAATATTCAAAATTAACAATCATCTTATACCTTTTTGCATGGTCATAAGTTAAATTCATATAATTGATTCAAATCCATTCATAAACTACATGCAAATCACACCTGTTTCTAACATAGTCACAATACTTATTTATCGTCATTCAAGTACTTGCATATATGAATAAAATTTCATGTTGTCATAACACTACTATGCCTCATTTCATGGCTATTATTCATGTAAATAATTTCATTTATCACATACTAACTTAATGTAGCTTTAGAGAGCTTTGAGTTATACCTTAGTTTTGACCTTCAAATGGTATTTTATAAATAAATAAAAGATTACAAATTTACTATTCATGAAACTTATTTTATATAAAATAGACTTAATTAGCTTTCCATGAAGTGGTTATTTACTCAAAATGCCTACGATATGAAGGATTTATGACTTTTATAATTTAATCCTAAAAATTCAGTTTTTCACTATGTAGAATTTTTTTTATCTTTATCTACTATTTTAGTGACATCTCAAAATATATATATATATATATATATATATATATATATATATATATATATATATATATATATATATATAAGATATTGATATGAAACTAGATCCATTAAAAAGTAGACTCAATTAGCTTTCCAATAATAAGTAATTTTCTAAAAACACATGCAAGACAAAGAAGTTAGGACCCTTCAAGTTTCACATAACAAATTTATTCTAGCATAGTTAACTATAAAGGTTCAGAAAGCAATCCTGATGCATATAGTGGGTATATAGTCAATTATTAGCACCTAGAAAGCACTTAAAGGCTTATAATCGACTATATAGATAATCATAGCTTGGTTTTCATTAGGTTTCTTGCGATTTTTAACTATTCACTTTACATTTTCATCATTTTAATGCATTTATCAAGTTGCCAATCCATCTAAATCATAAACACTCATTAAGAATATAAACATTTATGCCTATTCTAACATCAAAACTGAATTAAACACATAAACTATTTCCATTACAATCAAATAAAATTCTAAATTTTAACCTTAATCAAATAACCATTTTAATATTTTAATTATAGCTAAGATGCTTACTCACCTAATATAGGGAAGAATTTAGGAAGCTAAAATTAATAGTTTGAGGTTCCTAATCATCCAAATTCAATAAATTAATGTTAAGATTCCATTTCCCCCTTTTTAAGCTCTACTAGTGGATTTCTTTGATTTTCAAAGAAAAACTGATGAAAAACTTAATATAAAAGAAAATTTAAATGTCCTTAGCTTGATTGTGTAAGAAGATTAATGAGAATTTGATGATTCCTCACTTGAAGGAGATGAGATAAGATAGTAAAGGATTTTTAAGGAAATGATCAATGAATGGAAGAAAGTTGAAGTTTTAAGAGAATAAAGCATGGGCATTCTAGAAAAAGAGGAAAAATTGTGTCTTTTATTCATTAGCTACCTTCCCTGGCCTATAGTCAATTATGCCAGTCCAAAGTATAGCTTGTATTGCTATAGATGACTATATAGTTGACTATTGCTTAGCTTCTTGCCACTAAATGGCTTATAAGCCTTTCTTACTCTTAATCATTCTTAAATTCTCATATTTCCTCATTTCTTTTGCTATCCTTATTTTTTTCAAATTTTCATTAAATTCAATTCACTTAAGGATTTCATATTGCATTATCCATGCAAAATATAACAATTTAATTTAACAAGTAATTGGTACCTAAGTAAATACAAATTTGAACTACAATACTCCCCCTCAAAAAGAATTTGTCCTCAAATTCTGGGGGTATACTATGTAGTATCTTTTTAAAGAATTCTATTGACTTAATTGGGAGGTGTGACCAACATCTGGCACAAAGCCTTAATATTCATACTCCATCTACTCACTTCCGATAATCCAATATCTTCCTTAATCTATTTAACTTAATTTTTTTTAGAATTTTTTGGAATCAATGTATTAGCCACTTTCTTACCACTCTTTAATTATCTTTCATTTCCTAGGATTACTTTTTCCTCAATATCTATTGGTGGTAAGGTTGATAGGTCAGATGTGTACAAAATAATCTAACATCAAGTGGATTATGCACTCTTATCATTGTCATTAGGTTTAGTAAAGCATTGACTTTCTAATCTTACAATACAATAATTTAATTCCTTAAACATAGCATTTAGGAAGATTGCCAATTCATATTTTTCTCCCATCCTTAACCCATATTTATATTCCAAGATTAGATCTTTATCACAAGATTATGTATGCATAATAATCTTTCCAAATGGTTAAGCTTTACCATGTATATATATACCAAAGAATATAATGATTAAGAACTTTAACCACATAAATATAAATAAAAATGATAGAAATCTTAATTTGTTATTAACTTAAGTATAAATGTTTGAATATTTATATGCCCTATGGATGTCAAGTAATTGTAATCATCTATTATTATAGCACAATCTCAATCATCTATTTACTTAATCTAAATAAAATGCCTTCACATTATTACATATTCAAAAGGATGTTAAAACCCTATTACTTACGACTTTATCATGCACCCCAAATCACTAGGCACATTAATTTAAAAGAACTTTCAAGGATCCTTTTTCAAAAAATAAATATTTTACATTTTTATATGATTATAAACTTTATTAGAAAATATCTAAGCAATCTGTATATAACGAATCATAATCATTCAAGTTCATTTATATATGTCTTAGTATACATCATAGTCTCCATAAACAAGTGCCATGAACTTTAACTTATATGCAACTTCCACAATCTTATATTGTATCCTAATATGGCTATTTGCATATATGAAAAGATCATTAATAAAATTTGAACACTATTGCTATATATTTGCTCATCCACATATTTCAATATGCAAGATACTCTCTATCATAGTCGATTTCAACTTATTGATTTGTATAAACTCATTTTCTAAATATAGGTTACCTCAAGTCATGAGTCATGCTAAATGCTTTCAAAACTAGATCAAATTCCAATTTACAAGGAGAAAAAAAACTCTCAATAGACTATAAGACCATATTTTGCTCACAATAGTTTTCGTATTATTATAGAGTTACTTTTAAATGTTATATAGGCATGCTTGGATAAATGGACTATCTATAATTATGGTGATTGCTAATTTTAGAATAAAATCATTGGTTCCTACATTAGGTGCACAATTATTAGTATTGCATAAAATTTATAAACTAAAGCCTTCACTTATAAGGTTCTAAGTTAAATACAGATCATACTATACAAACTTTGATCTATGTCCAAGTTCTATCACTATGGTTTACTTTGGTGAAATAATCCTTTCTTAATTAGATTCACTATAATCCTAAGTTAGGAAAATGTTCGTGACACTCTACCACTAATCTATGATGATAAAATTTAAAATGTTAGTTAGTATTATTTTATATTATCCTTTTAGCTAGGAGTTTAAAGGTTAAATATCTTGTCTTTACTCTATTACTTAAGTTATGATGCCAATGTACCTAGATTATTTACCTTGAAGCATATCCTTACATCCTTTATCAATTTTCCATGCCTCATTAAGTTTAGGAATATGTTACACAATTTCATATTTCCATATATCATTATCATCCATTATCCTCATTATACTTCACTAGCCTTTTTCTTTGCAAATGCAAGAAAGTTGATTATTAGAACAACCATTATATCCTTTAATCAATAGGCCTCTCATCATCCTACTTATTCGCTTTAAACCAAGTAATTAGATTACTTATAATTTAACTACCTCAAGCTTTTCAAATTTGGTTAATTCTTATTTGATCACACTTATTATCTATTTTTCATGTGCCATGTGATTCCATACATAATGCCATGTAACACTTATAGATTAAACAAATAAGCTTTATAAATAGTATCTAACCAAATACCTCAAATTTCAAATTGCATGATGTAAATATTCATACCTTATTCTTACAAATACATAAAACCATACACGGTTTATCATTTAATCATGGAATGAGAGTTGAAGCTCTAGGTCAAATTTGTCATGAATAAATCAAATTACATCTAATCTTCTTCCTATACAATTACAAACAAAGTTCATAAATGACTTATCTTCATAAATAAAACATCATGTCATTTTTTTTATATCTTTTTCTCCTATACTAGTATAATCTCCTGTTACCAATTTTTTTTATTTTCATTACTCATATTTATCACTATTTAACTTCATTTTATATAAGTAAGCATATACAACATTCCTAAGATTCCTAAGTCTTTTAACATTTTTTGGAAACAGGATTATAATGGACTATGAATGTCTAAAAAGCAACTCTAACATCTATAGTTAATGATTTAATTGATTGTATGAACCTAGGGAGTGACTTTGGTCAAGCATAATTGATTATACTATTAATTATGTTTTGCCTAAAGGTAAGGCCAACTACTTTTCTTCATTTCTACAATGTTCTATCATTATCTCCAGGTTTTCTAACCTCTTAAAGTTATCCATGCACTATCAACCTAATATTAGGCTATCATGAATCATAAGGTTAACATAAGTTATGACACAATCAAATGTTTAGCTAAGATAATTCTTTTAACTTCACCATCAGGGTTCATATTCATACTTCCTTTAACTTTGCACTCTTTATTCTTTAGGTCATAGATTAATAATTCATAATTTGTCAATTCCTATAACTATAGAAATGCCTTATGATGTAAGGGTTTTACAACACATGCCTTTGCCTACTTATGTACTATTACATCTCTTAGGAAATTAGGAACAATTAGAGTGTTATTATATATAAAATTAATTATTTACTTAGTATAATTATTTTTAAGAATATGAATTTTATAGAAAATAATAAGATTTTAAAGTTGAATTTGAAGTAAATTAATTTAGAATGGAGGAATAAATTATTTATAGGCCAGTGTGTAGTTGGAACTAAATAAGTGAGTATGGATAGAATTTAGGATGACTTTTTCTAATAACACCCCTAAGTTATTTCCAAATGAATAATATGCCTTTAAATCTCCAAGACCTTTTATGACTTCTAATTACCATCCTCAGTAACTTAATTTATTGCTAGCTTTTTTCTCTATTTCATCACATCTACTTCAAGTAGGTCTAGGAAGATTTAACTGTCAAGTGTAAGTAATTATTCATGATTCTTAGGAAAATCAAGTGTAAGTAATTATTCAAAGTTTTTGAGCGATTAATTTATAAATTTTACTTAAGATGAGGATTTAGATATCATAGGTATTCTTACCATTAATTCTTGAATTTGGAACTGAATAAATCAATATAACTATTCTTTTAACTTCTAATCTTCCCTTCCATGCATAGGTAAGTAAGCAATTTGTTTACACTAGGATAATTTGCATATTTTGGTGTTTATTAAGCTTAAAGTGATGAATCTTGATGAGTTTTTTATTAAAATATGTGAATATTTATTGTAGCATGGTTTTCTTGTGATATTTTTTTAAGTTATGAGTATAAATAATTGCCTTGAGATGTTTTCCACGTGCATGATGATATATTAAAGTTAAAAGTTAAATAAACAATAAGAGTGCAAAAAATCTATGAAAAACTAGCTTATAATTAACTATGGCCTCGAGATTTGCACTTAAAAGGCACATAATTGACTACCATAGTTGATTATACCCCAAAAGTTGATCTCTGGTTGGATATGGTTAACTATGATAATTGAATATTACTCTATTATTTCTAATTTTGCAAGTTTGTTATAATCTTATGACATTATAGTAATATATGGTTCATATATTTATATATTAAGCATACAAATGTAGTTTTATATGATTTTGATAATAAAATCCTAAAAGGGATATGACTATGATAAGATATATGTGTTAAGAATAAGTTTCTATGTTAATTTAAGATTTGTGATATGGATTGTGAAAATAATGCCATAGGCATGATTGATATGATGAGATGGGAGCGGGCAAGACTATATGATTAGTACTAAATTTGAGAAATTACTTGTAAAAGAATAAGACAAACCCTAAAGGGACAAGGTTAGGTTTGTAAAAAGATAAGACTAACTAGGAGGTGCGAGGAGACTTAATTACTTTCTTATATTGTTTGTTTATTCCTATTATCTGTATTTGAAAATATGAGTATCCAAATGTAAATGAGAATTAATCTAAGTAGAAAGGGTTTTGTAATAGTTTTGAACATATATTGAAAAGTAAATTGTTTACTTATAGTTATACAGATTATATATCATTAGGATACATGTAAAAGTATGGCAGTGATTGACCAATAAGATTGTCAACACAAATATAGTAATTCATAACTTGAATGGTTCTTTTAAGTGTAATATTACAAGATAAATAAGACAACAATAACCAAACCTTATCCCTTATATGTCATATCCATTTCTTAAAAAGGTAGACTGATGTTTAAATAATATTTTCCTCAAGAAGGTATAAATACTTACCATCTTTCCTTATATAGAGTATTCAATAGAATAACTATTAAATTTTAGCTCATTTTAGTTAATTTATATTATTTTGCTTATTGGGTTTTCTAAGAAAACTCATTTGTTACTCTTCTTGTTTCTTTCCATCCTTTAAAGAATCTTCCCTTTAGGTACTTAGTTATTGTCTATTGGAAGGTAAGAGGGCTTATTTGAATATATTAGCATTAAGATAAGTCACTAAATAGTTGAAAAAGCTAGTGGTATGTGTACTTACCAGTATATAGTGAAATTGCTTTCTTTAGTGCTTTAACATTAGGAATACACATGCCTATTAGGGTTTAGGATGTTATAAAACATTTTTAGTATAGCTACATTTTTGTTTAATAAGGCTAGTAGGAGGTTGCTAAGGTAATTCCCTACATTGATTATGCAACTTGAGGTTAGCTTACGACATGCATATAGTCTTTAATTGCCCTTATACTCACACTTGTGCCAAGTTCTCACCTGTTTTATGAATAGATCAAGGTAATCTAATTCACTTTTGAATGAACTAAGATTCCTTGCATCACTCTTGCCCTCCCTAAAGCTTATAATCTACACTAATGACTCCTATACAGAAATTGCATACAAATTCTATTTATTCAAAACAAAATTCATCCGAATTTTACATGTTTCAAGCTTTTAACATAATTAGGCAAATTTAAAGTTTAACTTTTTTTCAATAAACCATGTCTAACTTGGTTTGCTAGCATCCAATCTTGATGACCATTTACATTGCTACTCAAAATCAATAGAATACAAAACATGATCATTCATTATTAATATAAAGATGAAATTGTGTAAGAAAACTTATACATAAGCAAGGCGCATGGGTACATTTATCAAGCCTTCTAGCGTAAACATGTCAAACAAAATTAGCCATTTAATTTTTTTACCAAATCAACCTATCAATTTATATCCTTTTTTTGTAATAATTAAATAACAACAAGTAATCATAATGAAGGTATTAACATATTAAAAAACTATAGTTACCTTAGGATTAGAGAAGTACTCACTTTACTCATACTTCGTCGCTCGTAGGTGAAAGTAACTTATAGGGATTTTGGCATATAAGAGGTAAATGATAAGTTAACCCATAACCCCCTTGATAGTTACTGGTTTATTATCAAGGCTCAATGTTTTCAAGACATTAACTTAGTCAATTTGAAACTTCTACTTGATAATTTTAAATAACATGTACCACTTTGGCTTAGACCATGCTTTGATATCAATTTTTTCATAATCCAACCTCATAGCACATAACTAGTGTTAGAAGTCACTACAAGTGATAACCTTCCAAACTTGCTCAAACATATATAATGCAATGATTCACATGCAAAGATGCAATACTTTTAAAGAACATGTAGTATTTAAGAACATAAATATAAAAAGTACTAATGAATCAACATGTAAGATTAATCTAACTATGCCAACACTTTCCTTAAAGCCAAAATTTATAAATAAATACACTTTTATCCTATTTAATAACAACTTGATTCCTAAGGGGAATGATCCCTAAAGAAGACAAAATGGAGAGAAAAAATAAGCAAGTTTCTTTGAAACTCAGTTAATAAACATTTATGAATTTGTATAATATAACCGGTTTAAGTTTCTTTGAAACTCAATTAATAAACATTTATGAATTTGTATAATATAATTGGTTTAAGTTATACTATAATAACTTAAATTCACCCATGTATGTCTATATTTATTGAAACAATTAAGCTTCACTTTAATTAATAACTACACCTTTGTGCCTATACTGGAGGAAAAGAGATGGTTTCTTTAATAAATAGCTTGTATAACAAAAATAATATAAGCAAACCTATGCTATATTAGGTCATAATTTTGAACACATCATTTATTCATTTATTAGTTTTACTTCATCTATCATTAATTCAAAGTGTGAGGGAAAAGTCCCTTGCAAAATGATTACTTGTTGGCTCACAATCCCATATATTCAATCATCTCACAATAACACCATAAAATAATGAAAAAACAAAAAGAAAATCTTATCTTTTTTGTGACTCTAGGGTGGTCCTTATCTTTTCACAAACTCCATTTTTATCCTTTCAAGTTAACCTTATCCCTTGATAAATATTACATAAAAATATCAATGCATATAATCACATCAAGTGTATAATCACCCGTATCATATCATCTTATTACTTATCATGACACAATTCATAAATCCATTAAGTCGTTCATCATCCACAAAGAGTATAAGCTCATAACATCACATTCAACACATATTATTACCATAATATCACAAATGCCTTAACTTGCATTTCTACTATTGCATTTTATTAACTATATCCAAATATTCAAAATTTACAACCAGCTCATGCCTCTTTACTTGCTTATAAGTTAAACTCATACAATTGACTTAACTCCATTAAAAAAGTACAAGCCAATGATGTCATGTTTCTAATATAGTTGTAATAATTGTTTATCATTATTCATGTACTTGCAAATACAAACATAAATTCATGTTATTATAACTTTATTATGACTCATTTCATGGTTGTTATTAATGTAACTAACTTTCATCTATCATATACTAACTTATCTTAACTTTAGAGAGCTCTAAATTATACCTTAGCTTTAACCTTTGAATAATATTTTATAAACAAACAAATAAAAGACAACAAATTTAATGTTCATGAAACCTATTTTATATGAAAATAGACTTAATTATTTTTCTATGGACAGGTCATTTACTTAAAATGGCTAAGATATGAAAGAGTTATGACTTTTGCAATTTAGTTCAAAAATTTAATTTTTTGCTATTTTGAATTTCTAACCGTTGTCTATTGTTTAAGTTATATCTCATCCTATACATAAGATATTGAAATAAAATTGTCCCATCAGAAATTAGACTCAATTACTTTTCCAATGATAGGTGATTTATTATAAATGAGTATACAATGGAGAAGTTATGACCATTTAAAATCAATATAACAATTTTTCACATAGTCAATTATATAGCCAACTATAAAGGTTTAAAGAGGAATTTTAGTAATTATAATTGACTAACAATGCCTAAAGTGCTCTCAAAGGCTTATAATTAACTATATAATCGATTATAACCTAATTTTCATCAAGTTTCTCATGATTTTTACTATTAATTTAACCTTCTCATCATTTTAATGCATTTATCATGTTGTAAATTCATCTAAATCATAAATACTCATAAAGGATCAATATTTATGCCCATTCTAACAACGAAATCAAATCAAACACATAAATTAATGTCTTTTCTCATACAATTAAATAAAATACTAAATTTTAATCAAACAAAACCATTTTAATTTCTTATAAGAGCTAGGATGCTTACTTACCTAATATGAAGGAAAGCTTGGAAAGCTTACGTCAATAGTTGAAGGCTCTTAATCATCCAAATTCAATAAATTAGGGTTATGACTCCATTTTTCTATTTTTAAGCTTAACTTATGCATTTATTTGATTTCTAAAGAAAAATTGATGAAAAACTTAACATAAAAAATGATTTAGATGTCTTTACCTTGATTGTGTAAGGAGATTGATAAGAATTTAATGTTTCCTTGCTTGATTGAGAAGTTAATGGGAAACAAAGGAAAGGAAGATGAGATAAGATAGTTAGGAATTTTTATGGAAATAAGGAAAATAAGGAGGAAAATTCAAGTTTTAAGAGAATTATAAGGAAGGAAATTTTAGGAAAAGAGGAAAATTATTCATTTTATAAATTAGCTACCTTCATTGAACTATAATCAACTATGTCAGTCTCTAAAGTGTAACTTGTATGGTCATTATCAACTATATAATCAACTATTGCCTAGCTCCTCAATGTTGAATGGCTTATAAGTCTTTCCTACTCTTAATCATTCTCAAATTTCCTTAAGCTTTATGCTATCTATATTTTTCCATATTTTCATTAAATTTAATTTACTTATGGAACTTATATTATATTATCCAAGAAAAACTTATCAATTTAATTTAGTAAGTCGAGGATTCAATTAACATTGGGTAAATTTGAAAAATAAAAGTACTTCATCTATCTTAGTGAGACATGATAGGGTGATAATGATATTTGAATGCTAATTATTCAATATGACTTAACTAGGCCATCTCAGTAAGATTAGAGGTTTAAAGGCATATAGTTAATCTTTAGTTCATAAGATGGATTAGAATAAATATTGTTCACCTAATTATTTCTAAGTTGTATGTGATACAATTGGCAAGTATTGCCTACTTAAATAGCCAAATCTTGAGTGATAAACTAAAGCTAACTTGAAACTAGGTGAAATATGGACCTTGGTTAAATAGAAAGTTTTAATGATGTGATTTTTCAAATTAATAGTGAGGAGTATTAGTTTACATAAAATAATGGAAGGAACATTTAATAAAAGAACTTATTAAATAATTAAAGCATTATACATATTTTTTCATATTCTATCATAGATATCAATAACAAACACATCAAATAACTTATTAATGTGCTCAATCTTTGAGAAAGATAATTGAACTGGGATAAACTTCCTAGACTAGTACAAGAATTTGATGATAGTCCTTAAACATGAGTGAACGTTAAATAACTTCTAGGGAAATGCTTCTATTATGGTGAGATCAAATATTAGAAGAGGAATTGCAAGGTTTACCTAGAGGATCTTAAAAAGAAGAAAGGAAGTAAAACTTCCACTTTTTGTATTTTTGTTATAGTAATTAATATATTAATAGTTGTTAAAACTAATTAAAATTAGAAATTAACAGTTTGAAGAAATTTTATAGTATAAGGTAATAAACCGAGTCAAACCTTAGTGATCCATTTAATACATCTTTTCGTATTGATTTATTGACCATGAATATAGAATTATTTAAGTATTTTATGTAATAAAAGAAAAATAAATAAATGTAAATAGAAATGCAATTTAATCTAGCACATTAAAGTAATTAAGCAAAAAGTATACAAGCAAGATGTAAGATTGTACATAAAACTAAATTTAAGGGGGTTTAATTTGATATAAATAGAATGAAATATTAGAAATAGAATACAAAATTATCATAAAAGTAGTAAAGAAACATAATCAATTTAAGGAAATTAAGAATTCTATGACAAACTAATCACAGACCACAACATATTTAAAAATTGCGATTGATTTCTCAGCATAGAATTATCTAGAACCCCTATAATGATTCACAAAATGTATGCTCAATTACTATCTAAGATTTAATCAATTTAGATTAGCAGAAATAAGTAACTATTATAAGCCATAAAGTTAGATTTAGATTAATTTGAATATAGAATTAAGGTAAATTGAAGGATTAAATAAGAAATCTCTAATTTATCATTCAATCCTTTATTGTTACATGAAAAATGATGATTAACTAACTAAATTCAACATAATATTAGATTAAAAATCATAAATCACAACATTGAAACACAAATTATACCAAACTTATATCCAATCCATATAATTCTAGAAAAATTAGATATAAGAATTAGAGAAAAAGGAGAATCAATTAACAATAGTTGAAATTATAGCTTAAGATCTTATAATCCAAATTGATATGAGTCTTAAATTCCTTAAATCAATATAGAAATTAGCCTTCCATGGATAAAAGGAAGAAACTTGGAGAAAAAAAAAGGAAATTATCTAGAATTGTATGTTTATGCATTTTAAGACATAAACCTTTAAATTTTTTATTGCTATGCTACAATACCTAATGAACCAAGTTAGTATGCCTTCTAAGGTTATAAAGAATAAGGCCTTACTAATTTTAGAAACTTATAGCCTAATTTACAATTTAATCTACTAATAGTATTTTACTATAGTAATTTTCATTGCTTAGATTTTAACCCATTTTTTACCATCAAAATAATATAATTTCACTAAACTCCAAATATGAAAGTTGTTAAGTTAGTCTTAGGCAACTTTGAGCATTAGTTTCACCTTAATTAGATTTCTAAAGCTCTAGATATGGCCCAAAAATTAAGACTACTTTATCTTGGATAAAAATAAAATGTTAACTTTATGACCAATTTTGACCTTTCAAACATTCCAATTGAGCTTCAACCAAAATATGAAAGTTTTAGAACTTCCTCTAAGATTTTCAATGATATAAAAATCGCCTAATTTTGACATCCAAAATCTAAGTTATTGTCAAAAACCTTAAATAATATAAAAATCTAGCATTAATCGAGCAATTTCAAAAACATTGAAAACTAGCACCTAATCATATAACAAGGCTAATTCCATAACATTAAGCATGTGAAACGCACTAAAAGGCAAAAAATAGAAGGAAATGATATAATCAATATTTTGCGTGTCATATATTTACTTCTACCTCTTGTGTATTAGATACTAGATGTGTTTTTACATTATACTAGTGTGCAATAACTCAAAAGGAATAGGACTTTGACCAAAGGTGAAGTACACTTTGGCAAATAAGCAAGAATGGTTACCTTATAGGAACATATTATTTATCTTTATATATTGGTTTGATTATTGAATTAAAGGATTGTTACTTTTGCCTACTATTAATAGGTATATTATTTTTATTTCTTGTTTAAACAAGAAAGGTTTTTCATTTTTAGTAAAGGACAAAACTTATTTAGTTTACTTAAATGAAATATTTTATTGTAATGCACAAATCTTTAATGGACAATATATTGTAGACCTCAAAATGTCGATTTATAATATAAATACTAAAGGATTCAAATCCAATTATTTGAACATATAAATGAAAAGCACATATCTAAGCACTATAAAAATCAATCTTGAACTTATTTGATTTTAAATCATATGAGGTGTAGGAATCTTCCTTATTAGGTAAGATAACTAAAGCCTTATTAATTCCATTCATTAGACATGGTGAAAATGCTAATGATTTATTAAGCCTCATATATAATGATGTGTGTGGACCTATTTGTTCACTAGTTAGAGACGATTTTCAATACTTCATTACATTTACTAATGACTTTAAAAAAATAGTTACATGTATCTAATGAAACACAACTCAAAATTCTTTAAAAAATTCATGGAATTCAAAAATAAAGTACAAAACTAACTTGGTAAAAGTATTAAAACATTTTGATTAAATCGAGGCGAAGAATACTTAAAACAAGAATTTGATGACAATCTGTAATAGTGTGACATAATATCATAACTCACTCCATTGGATCACCATAATGGAATGGTGTTTTAGAAAGGAGGAATCATACCCTATCAAACATGGTGCAGTCAATGATGAGTCATACAAATCTTCTAATCATCATACAATCTATGATAAGTTATGCAATTTAGCTAATTTTTAGGGATATTCTTTAAAGATAATTGCTTTTACATTCAACCGTGTTCCTTCTACAATAGTTCAAAACACTCCACATGAGATATGAATAGGGAAACATCCCAGCATGTCTTTTATAAAGATTTAAGGTTATGAGGTATACATAAAATGTTAAACCTTTGACAAGCTTAGACCTAAATTAAAGAAATGTTACTTTGTAGGTCATCCCTAAGAAAGCAAGTGATACTATGTCATATTAATTCATTTGTTTTAAGTTAGTCTACTTAAGAATCAAGAAACACATAAATTAAAACTTGAAAAGGGTGACACATTCCATGCCTCAAGTTTAATCTACATATCTAGACAAAAGAGATTAAAATACATGAAGCATTGATCCTTAAAAAAGTTATGTCAAATCATTAATATTTTTATTACTTGGGTATAATAATATATTACTAGATACTACTTACTATCTATGATACTAAACTAGGATTTTAGGACTGTTGCTAACAAAATACGAACCTATAAAGTCACACATAAAAAGTAAGTCAAATATTAAGATCATAGTGTAATTAGGAACTCTTAGTGATATTAGACCTCCTAATTGAGGTAAGCCTAATATGATTATGCTTCTCAAAATAGTAGTATAGTATAATTGAGCCTTACTGAGTAAACACTAAAGATAGGCTGATTATTGGCTAGAATCATTATTGAGTTAGCCAATAATCAAAGTTTAACTATCTCCTTTCTTAAAAGTAATTCTAATTTATCAAAAAGTTTCAAACAATATTCATTTTCATGGTTATATGCTTTAAATCCAAGTAGAAGATAATGAGAATTCTAATGGTTTCAAATAGTTAATTAATTGATTTAAAAGAGTTCTAATTCACTTAATGGTGAAATTTTAAAGTGTAACTCCCTTACTCATTAACACTTTAATCCTCATTAAATAGGTAATTATTGCACAATTAGGTCTTTTCGAGGCTAATTTATGATTCTGTAAAACAAAATATTACAGAATCTGAGTTTCAGAAATTTTCTGCTCATTTCCAGAATTACTGGACCAACTTCAAAAATATGAAAAACTACTTTTCGAGACTCCAAAAATCATGAAATTGGATCCTATGAACCTTTCACGTGTTAAATAAATCCTGTAAAAATTTGACATAATTTAGACATTATTAGACCTTTCAGAACTCACAGAAAAATGTTTCTGTTCCAGTACTGTCTAGAATTCACAACTGTAAAAGTAAACCCTTATTTAAGGGGGTAAATCAACTAAGAATAATCTCAAATTTTGTATGGGACTTTATTAACATGTTATATACTTTTCATAAAATTTTCAGATCAAAAATCATCCATTTACTGCTTCTGATCTCTGAGATACAATTAGTGCTCTGCACTGTGACGGTAACAGGGGAGACCAAAACATGTAATAAATTCACATAGTAAATAAACTTATTTTAGGCTAAATTTTGGCACAGAGTTCATTGAGTATGTAAGGTTCATCCCTGAATTTTATCATAATTTTTTGAGCATTAAAACTCCATCAAAAGTCCCTTCAAACATACTCAACCTGCTGCCTACGAGTTCACTGTTCATTTGATCATTTACTATTCATTTGGTCATTTCCAATTTCACACAGATTGCATACTAAATCGCCTTCTACTCCCAACCAATTCACAATACATCAAATTCATATATTTCATACAGTATAGGCAAGGGTCATATAGTTATACAAAAAATTCAACTTACAAAACATATATCCATCACATACTAACATCACAAACTATATAGACATTTTTAATACAACTTTAAAACATTATTCTCCTTTCTCAAGAGGGCCTTTAGAAGCATCACTTGGAATGGTTAGTAACAATACAGAAACATAAGAAACAAAGTTTCCCAGTAGCTAGCTATTATCATAAAAATATATCAAGCCATTCCAAATCCTTAAGCAAATAAAACATACATTTCAAAATCAATTAATCATTTATCATCTCATTCCATACCATTGTAAGAAATGTGCATCACACATAGCAATCATCAAGCCCATTCAAGGACTCATAAAGATATCAAGATGGCCATCACAGATAGTCGTACCTAGGCCTCATATACAGCAATTTCACTGTCTTCCCGGGGAACTCGGGCCATAGGCCTCACACACAGCAATCTCACTGTCTTCCTGGGGTACTCGGGCCATAGGTACCATATACAATAATTTTATGCACATCAATTTCATACACATTTCATACAATAGCATAAAATACAGAAAACACATAAATGAAAAACAGAGCTTAAGGATAAAGCTAGCTACCTTTTAAAAGCTTCCAATAGTGATGTTTCCTTTGTCCTAACTTAAAAACTTCTTTATAATTCCTCTTGCCTTCCTAACTTGTCACTTCTTAGTCTACATAAATACACATCATAATTCTTATTAGAACATCATCATTTTTCTTAAACTTCATGTATTCTTCACTTCCTCCACATACACTAAACCATGAAGGAAGTACCCAAATTTTAATGTACATTCCAATATCTCCTAAATTTCATTGTAATATGTTATTCCAATCTTCCAAAAACACAATTTAAATGGCTAAATCTCCTTCCCTCCTTCTTTTCCATATTCACGATTTTGGCTTCTTAAAAGGGAAGTTTCACACATACATTCATAATTCAAAATTTCATCTTCCATAAGCTTCATAATTCATAAGAATCATTCTAACTTCATCAATTTAGCCAAATTCCAAACAAATCATGCCAAATCCATACATGCGCCATTATGCCTCTAAAACCCTAGTGTGTACATCATGGTTTCTTGTTGTTTTTACACCAAACCAAAGCCATAGATCAACATAACAACATCCGAAACACCATTAGACATGTTCAAATCATCCAAAACTGCATGGTTAACCACCTTTGACCATACCAACATCAAAATTTCAAGAAACTAAAAAGAGTACATTAAAGAGCTTTTAGAAGAGAACATTTTTACCTCTTGGTGCAACTTGAAAATCCTCACTTAGAGCTCACCAAACTTGATCAAACTTGAGTTTTCTTCAATCTAAACACACCAATAGATAGAGCTTGATGAGAGGAGCAACTTTCTCTTCTACACCTAAGCCTAATTCTCACTATTTTTAGGTGAAAAAGCTAAAAGAAAATTTCTCTCTCTTCCTTCTCTCTCTTACACGTCCAAGCTTGTTTTCATGGAGGTATCCACGGCTACAAGGTGAAATGGAGAAGAAGAAAGAGTTTTCATGAAGCTTCAAGGGTATTTTGATCATTTTTAAAATTTTTAAGGGTATTTTAGTCCTTTTTCACCAATTAGTAAGGCTATTCTTGCCATTTTTTTCTAATAATGACACTTGTCATGTGTCTATTGGTCACACTAAATAAAATTACATATTACACCCTAAATTCTTGGTTATTCATATTAGATCCCAAATTCTTGGTTATTCACACTTTAACCACACTCAATTTTGCACTTTTGCAATTTAGTCCATAGGGTTTCTGTCTGTTTAAAATTCCTTACACTGTCAGACTTAGACAACTCCCCTTTTTAGGGTTTTCTAACCTCTTCTAATCATCTATACTATTTAGAAAAATTAATTCTTTTCCTACTATCCTTTTTTTTTCTTCAAAATTTCTATTACACTTACACTTAGTTCCTTTCAATTTAAGATTCACCCACCAAGCTAATTTAAACGTGCTTTTCCTTTCACAACCTCAAAATTTAGAGATTCAAATGATAGAATTAAAAATTCAGGACATTACATAAAGGATATAGTTTTCTATTCACATTATGAATTATTTTGATGTCCTTATTGAAATTTATAGCCATTAATTGATTTAAAAGGTTTTAATGGAATCCATGATGAAATTTCAAGGGATATGATTTTCTATTCACATTATAAATGGTTTCAATATATTTAATAAAGTTTATGGCCATGAATATAAGTTGAGGACTTTGATAAGAAACATTATAAGTCTTAATAAGGCATCAAGAGCCTTAATAAATGATCATGAACCTTAATATGAAATTCCTACATTAGAGGTGAAGGATTTAGAGCTCTCTTATATATAATCCTACTTTTCTTGCTTAAAATAGGTAAAACTTGAAGATTAATAATGAAAGTCCTTTAAGAGTGATATTAAAATTAAAAATACCTACAACAGGCACTACATTGAAGAGAAAATAACTTCATTTGATTTGATCAGAGTATTCAATCACTCATGTGCATACTATAAAGACACTGCCTTTTTGAAAAACATTTGTGATTTTTCATCTAGTTCATGTGTACATAACAAGCATTGTTTGTGATTATATTGTTTGAGTGTTTGTGATCAAAACATTCATGTTTATTGAAATTAAAGGTAATTTGTACCTATATTTATGAGTTTATCATATAAGGATCAGTTGTATCATATTCTTACACACTATAAAGGTGCTATACCCCCTTAAAATTTAATAATTTTACTCCATAAAATGGAAAAAATAAAAAAATTAAGTAATTATGGTAATAAAAGTGGTTTTCTAATTGTAGTCCCTATACTCAAGGATTTCATGAAGGAAATAATAAGTTAAATTAGAGTAAGGTGATTAGAACAGTGAAGAAAAGAGTATCTACTTAACCAAACTAATTCTAAAATGAAAATTTTGGGTAGATGAAAATTTAGATTATTAAATAGGTAAAAAATTTTTTGAGATCCATATAGGAAAAATTATGTGCAATAAAAAAGTAAAGAGTTGTAAGTGGTTAGAAGTAAATAAATGAGTATAGAGGAAATTTTGGAAAAAAGGATAAAAATGCCACTACACCACTTTTAAAATCCACTTATATCCATGTCTTCTCCATTCCACCAATTACAACATAAAACCCTATTCCATCTTCCTCTTATCTTTTTTTATCAAATCAGGGGAGTAAAAAGTAATTCTTGTTAAATTTTACAAGCAATCAAGGTAATGACTTCTAAATCATTGTTAATCTTGAGTCTCTATTTCATTTTTTTTTCTAAAAAAATTATAGAGGCTTAATCTTTGATTGAAAATAGAAAACTCAAAACCTTAATGAGAATCTTTGAATTTTTAAGTGACTAAGGTTGAAAAACAACATATTCAACCTTTCAAACCATCATTTACAATAAGTGAGTAGATATCCTAGCTCAAACTTCAAGAAAAATGAACAATTTAGCTTATTTATAGAAATTTGAGGAATTTATGGGTTTTTAAGAGATGAAGGATTTAATAATGAATAAAGTGTGTGTAAATGATAGAAATAAATCAAATAAAGTTTCCTTAAGAAGTATTGATGATCTTGTTAGGATTAAATAAGAAATGAATTAAAGGTATTTAGGTCATTTTGAACAACAATTTCAAGATGAGAAAATCCATAGAAACTTAATAGAATATTTGACCACTAAGCTTAAATGATTAATTTTTACATTGGGTATTTGCTAGAAATTTCATCTAGAAAAGAATAATAGACTATTAGGGTACAAATGATTGACCATTGCTCCCTTGTTGCCTAAACATAATAATTTAAGTTTATGCTTCTAGATTATAAAAATAATAAGATGATATCATGTTACTATATAGGAGAAGGGAATAATTCAAATGGTGTATTCACTTCCATGATTGATTAAGAATGATTATGATTATGATTTATTATATTGAAAAAGTTAACTAAGACATATTAAGATAAGATCAATTCAATATAAAATTTATGAATATTGTTGAATAGATAAGTCTAACTATACAACAAAGGTATGGCAATAATGTTGCATATTCAAGGTTACATTATTCCAATGGGCATATTTAAACATATATAAACTGGATGGATGATGTTGAGGTAATATTTGAGGCTATGCAGTAGAGGCATGGTGGTTCTATTATCTAATGTTGTTATTATACTTGGAAATGAATTATTGACTTATTGATTAATGATATGTTATGCATATTTGCGGTCTTTAAGACTTACAAGGTTTATATCTATTAATAAAGGAATGACATAATATATGAACACTAGATCTGGTAATAGCTTATGAGGAGCATAAAGTTAGCCTTAAAGGAACAATGATGGATTTATGAAAAGTATAAGCTTAATTAGGAGTCACAAGGTTTTACTCTCCTTGTGCAATGTTCGATAAAGATATGTTATAGTTAGTTATATGCACCTAAATAAGGAAATTAATAAGTATGAATGAATATAGAAAAATATATTAATATTAAAGGATTACTCGCTCTTATCATTCCTAATTATTTTGATTTCCCTAATTTGATATCAATATGGTGTGGATAGGTTTATATGTAGGGGATAACAAACACTAGAAGAATTATTAATTATATGTTTTAAGTGTTTCATGATGTGATTAAAAGAATATAATATGGCTACTTTGCAATGTAATGAATACATATGTTTAAGTAATGGCTTAAATCAATATTTATTTATATCTATGTGATACTTCTTAACACTAATTAGCATGTTCATTCATTAAGCCCTAAACTTACCTTTCCATTTTTTTTTCATATTTCAACATGATTGTTTACCACTACTTGAGGATAGAGCTTCTAAAAGGTTATCTAGGATGGCTTAGGTGGCATTGGATCGTGTACAATAGATGTGTATGGGCCATTATTTGTATAGATTATAACAGGGTTATGAGTAGTAGTTACATTTAAACTTATGGGGAAAGGAGGTTATGTTACTTTTTATTGTATAATGCAAATCATTAGGTATTATACTTCAAGTTTCTTAAAATTTATATGCATAATAGTCAAGTATACTGTAGGTATGGTTCATACTTATGGAAATTAAGTTATAGGCTTCATGCAAGTCATAGCTAGGGTAAAGATGTGACAAACTTGATATTAGAACATGGCTTAAGTTCCTAGTAGGATAAGACACTTAGGTTATATCTATATGCTACCCAAATAAGCATTAACCGACACTGTACCAAAGGTATATGTGTACTCAGTATCATATTCATTAACATCATTTCAATGGACCCAATTATGCTTATAGAATTTAATGTTAGTTCTTGTTTATAGTAGCTTGCTTAATTTTTGTTTTAACTACTGTTTGATTACTTGAAAAGATTTTAATGCATATGATAATGGTAAATGTTATAGGTTAAGTGTGAGCTTATTAGCTTTGTGATTAAGGATCCTTTATAGATTTGTAAGCTCAAGGTAATTAATATGATAAAGGAAAAGGTAATAGAAATGTCATTCATCAAGCTGCATAATTTATTATGGTAAGTCTTAGTGATGGATTCAATGAACAATTCACTTATGAGTTAAAAGGAATAAGTGTTTATTACTATGAAAGTATGAATTTGTTGTTACTAAGGAAAAATGTGTAGAAATCAAAATATTAGTACATCATCTATTGAAATGGAACTATACAATTAGAAAAAACTAAGTTAAAAGATAGAATATGTGCAAGACATGTAATATATGTATAAATATATGTAATAAGGTATCTATATCAAGTTATGGAATCTTAATTTATTAGTGAGATTAGACAACTATTAAATTTCATAATGTGAGGTATATGGTGACTAGTGCTTTAGGGTTATTACTAGTATCATGGATAAGTTTGAAAGTGAAATAGTAGTATGATTGATTTAGTGTATATGGTCCATGGTAATAATTGTAAGGATTATTGTCAATAAGTGTGTGAAAAGAAAGTAGGAATTGGTATGAGTATAAGTTAGATGGATAAGTCTTAATAGGACACCATAAGATAACCTTTTGATAGATACTCTTATAAGGAGTAAAATAAAGTTTGAATATGCAAATGCATGTGAGAAATAGGATACCATACTTCTTTGAAATTTATCAGTAGTATAGATGATGAAAAATGAGTATTCTAGTTCAAGTTCTAATATAAATTATACTTATCTTTGTACAATTTTTTAGCCTTGTTCTTTTGTTCAAACTATAGAAATAGGCCTTTTTCGAATTTTCTTAAATCCTATACCATTAGGAAAAAATTGTGTAAGTGAGAAATCATTAAGCTTCCTAGGGACTTTACTATGTTTTAGGCCTAACAAGGAACCAATAATTGATCATTTGGTATTGGATGAGAGGCTTTAAGATCCTAAGCTAATGGTTAACCATTGGGTACAAATGATTGACCATTGTAGGTTTAGTCTAAATATTGAGCTTTGATTTTTGCATCCCATTTTATGATTTTCTTAGGATTTAGCTATTAATTTCTCCCCTTTTAACTCAATCAATCTACACTTTTCACCCATAAACATCAAAAGCTACCTATCATCCCTTCTTAACACTAAATAATTAACTTTTACAAACTAAAACATCATTTTCCCTAAAATTTTAAAAAATTTAAGGTTTGAAAGCTTTTATTTGAAGAATTTTCTTTCTTATGATATTCTTAAACTAAATGGCCAATTCATCATGATAAAATGTGCTTAGGGTTCTTTATCCCATTCTCCTAACATTACCAAAGAAAAGTTAGAGGTTTATGAGAAAATGGATGACTAATTCACCATGATGTTGCAATAGTAATGTGACAAGATACATTATAAGGCCAAAATAGTTATTAGATGTAAGTATATATATATTACAATTGCTTTAGGAAAGAAATTTTTTGTGGTTTATGAATTTAAATGTCTTACAATTGAAAATTTTTATTACTTTGAACATCAAATTTTTGAATCAATCATATGGGCTTTTTTGTTCTAATATAATTATCAATGCAAATGCCATAATGATTGAATAGGACATTTAGAGGTAAAAGATTCATAACATATACCTGAGCCTGTGTTCCTACTGGTTCCTTTCCCGTGTTCTTCCTTTCGGGTAGTGCTGATTGTTTTGCAGAAGTTGTATTTTGAGGAGGGCACACACTAGGGGCTATAACATTACTTCCTTGTTGTGTAGTGAGGCATTTAAATGCTCGATGTCCTTGTTATCCATAACTAAAGCAAAAGCCATATAGACCAAAGTGATTAAAGTTGCATCGTGGGCATCAATAAGGTCTGTTGGATGGTGGAAGGAAAGAATGAGCTTGATTAGAGACATTAAATCCACTTCTAGATCTATTATTAGAACCTCTCCTTAAAAATCTTCTTTGGTTTATTCTATTTTTGCCGACCTACTCAATCCTAACTGATACACCTTAAATGGCTAGCCTTTTCTCGTGTCTTTACTGCTTCCTACCTAAGACTTTGACTTACTCTTGCCTTCCTAGCTAACTTCTTGGTTCTATCTCTCTTTAACACATGTCTCAACTTTAATTACTTGACCTAAGACTTGTTTATAAGTGGTAGTGTCAGTAACATCCACTCGATCATAGAAATAGTCTCTAAGACCATGCACAAATTGATTCATCCTAGCTTTTTCAATAGTTAGCAAATGTTTAACATATTAGGATAATCATGTAAATTAGGTATCATACTGTGTTACTATGATCGATCCCTAAGTGAATCTTTTAAACTCACATGCCTTGGCTTCACAAACACTCGAGGGTAAAAATTTATCTATAAATTCTATTTGAAATTGCTACCATATGATCGATTTATGAGCCATAATGGTAGGTTCGATATTATGAACGTATAAAAAATGTGCAACATCCTCTAACTAATAATCTACTAATTCTATCATCATATTTTCATCATATCTAACTAGTCTACATGCCCTTTCAATCTAATCTATAAATTGGCAAAGATCTATTATAGGATTTGTGCCATCATATTTTAAAGGATTCAATTTCTGAAATTCATGTACTATTTGCAATCTTTCCCTTGGAAGCAATAAAGGGACTTGCTATCTAGATAGTGATATTGAGGGTGAAGTAAAAGAATTCGAGTTTTGATTCATGAATCTTTCTACTGTTTGTTATAATCCTACTGCCCATGCCAGAGCTTCAAGTTCTTCCCCAACCCTTTAGGGTTTTTTGAGGGTATATTTACAAATGTCTCATTTTCCAACATCTTTGGATGTGCTCTAGTAGGTCTACGGGGCATTCTAGGCTAAGTTTGTCTTTTTCTAACCATATTTATCTAAAATAACTTTAGTTGATAAGTAATACTAATTTTGAATAAAAGATAAAGAAATACCTTTAATTTTCATGGATTCACAATGATTGATACATGCTTCTACATGAACCTTCCAAAGTCTTCAAGGTTTAACTGGCCCTTACTAACTCTATCACAAAAAGGTTACTAATATCTAGGACCATGCTCTGATACCAACTTTATCACGACCCATCTTATGGTTATTGTAACTAGGATAAAGATACCTAATTAATGCTAACATGCTAGCTAGACATCCTTACAAGCCTCTAATACTCTGATACCCTTATTAAATTATTATTGTAGAAGAAACAGACATCTAAACTTGTAAACTAAACTGCATACATTATAATTTTAAAAGTCATATATATATACATCCCAAAATAATTATTTATACAGACATATAACTCACAAAACATTTCAGATTATATAGACATATAACTCACAAAACATTTCAGATTATACAGACATATAAAATATCCCATGGATATCATGAAGAAATTGGAAGATCACTACACAAGTATCAATTTACTGCTTTGGCTTTATGATTGGTACCTATCCTTAAATGTATACAATAAAGAATGAGTATGAAATATACTCAGTGAATGGTTACTCATTACCTTATTCAAAAAGTTTTACACCATAAAGGATTAACTTTACCTATGTGTATAGCTTCTAATTAGTATCTTATGAGGAATGTTCTTATATATATATACATATATACATACATATATATATATATATATATATATATATATATATATATATATTGTTGGTACATTTCATTATAGAAAATGGTAATGATAGGTACATCAATACCACCTTATATCTTCGATCTCACCTTATCCTTCACCACCTTAGGCTTTAAGCCACCGACCTTTTCCCTCCATTACTAATTACTCCTCTCTTCGATCTTATATCTCCCCCTCTCAATTCATAATAAGCAATAATAAGATGTTAGCATATCAACCATTTTATCTATTTGCAAATGTATAATCAAATACCTACCATGCTATAAGTGTTTTATGTATTACATCAATGTGTCATATATGTATTCAAATTCCTTTCTAAGAATTCTTAAAAAATTTCAAGTAATAAGTAATGTGTCATGGCTTAGGGCCTCTTTTATATTCTTAGATCCATTCTAAATCTCACCATAATTTGTTTTAATACTTCTCATATATTATTGCACAAGATACAACAATTAAATCATACAAAATACCTCCACAGATATTGTACACTCAGAACCCAAAAGGGAATTTCAAGAATAGGGTAATATATATGTACATGTAAATAAGCCCCTTTTCATCAATAAAATGATATTCAATTATTGCCAAAATTTGTTACATAATTCCTAACATATTAAAGGAGAGATAACTTAAGTGTTGTACAAATAATTTTGTAATTTTACTAGTATATAAAAATTAAGAACTTAGATAAACAATTTTTAGATTGCATTAGAGTAGTCAAAATAAAACTACCTCTTGGGTAACCAAATCAATTCAAATTGTCATCAAATTTTGATAAAAGCTTGTTAACATCCTAAGTGATATGCCCTAGGATTTTCATCATTTTTATCATTCATTTGATAGGTCAAATAAATTGAAGCCAAGACTACACTATTAGGGTTCACAACCAAAATTGCATTGGAACACTTTAAATAAAAAATTTTGTTAGATAACCAAATGAGCTCTGATTGGCACCAAGTTTGGCCGTAAGTCTTATAAAATATGGAGAAGTAAAGAAACAATTTTTTTTATAATTTTTCTTGATCATTTGATGCCTCAAATAAATAAGAATTTGTGACCAACCAGCATGGGGTTCCTAAATAGACAAAATTAAGTATTTCATTATTAAATTGCCTTATTATCCATCTAAAAATTTCTAAAATTTCTTAAATTCATTTACAATAATTCTAACACTAAGTATGACCATAAAATGTTAAAAATTTAACTTTCAAAGCTTCTTGAACTTCAGTTACACTAGGTATCCTAAACCTTTATTTTAGCACCACATGAGAGAAGTTCACTT
Organism: Sindora glabra; assembly: GCA_020226215.1. Classification (NCBI taxonomy): domain Eukaryota; kingdom Viridiplantae; phylum Streptophyta; class Magnoliopsida; order Fabales; family Fabaceae; genus Sindora; species Sindora glabra. Next base: position 53,353,466 of record CM035232.1, on the reverse strand, counting down.
CATTTCTACAAATTCCTATTTCCATTTTTCCTAAATAATTTTTGGATGAATCCTTTTTCCATCATTCACAACATCAACTTACCAATAATATATGATCATAATGTCATCTTGATAATTATAAAACAAAATCATATATCATTATACCATAAATAACAAAATAGGAACATAAACTATCAACAATATCATCTTAAGTATACCTAAGAGTAGCAAAGAGTTATCACTCAACTTAATTTTTTTCCACTCTTAATTTAAAGTAGCTTTTTATAACTACAAGAAGAAGTTTTCATGAAGATGAATCAAATTTTAGAAGTTTAGGAACGAAAAACTTTAAGAAGTTTTGAAGAAATTGGAAGAAATTTTATGTTACCCATGTGAAGCTACTCATTGAAGAAGAATTGAAGGCTTGGACTTCCCACTAATTTCCCTCTCTCTTTGCATGTTTTGGCTATCCAATGAGCAGTATTTTCCTGCTCTAAATGGTTAGCTCATTTATTTATATACAAAATCTAAGAAAGCTCCACAAATTTTTACAATTTTTTTACTAATTTTATTTGAATTGTGAGAAAAATCTTGGTAGTTGGAGGGCTGGATTTCACATTCAAAAAGGTTGGAAATTTAGAAAATAATTACCCTTATAACTAATAAAATTAATTGACATAAATTGGGTAAATAGGATTTATTACAAAATGACCCCAAAAATTATCCTTTTTCTCACTTAAGTCCTTAGCTTCCTTTGGAAGCTTAGGACCATATTTTTAGGCCTCAAAAATTATATTTGGGCCTTTAAAAATTAAGCCAAACTAACCCAATGCAAATAAAAATTAAACCACTTAAAGAGATAAGAAAGGTTTATTACAATTTAGCCTTAAATTTTTTTATTTTCTTGTGTTTTTGTCCCTAAACTTTTGAATGTTTTTAGGCCTTTGTTTCTAATCTTCCACAATCATTTTTAGGTTCCAAAAATTAATTTTAGCTTCTTTATAAATTTTAAAAATTAATTTACTATATTTTCAACTCATTTTTTCACTTTTTCGATTTACCGGATTTTGAAATTTCAATAAAGTTCTAATTGAATTTTCCTAATCCCATTCTTGAGTTTTTAATTTATTTTTTATCTATTTTTGTGACTCTTAAAATTTTGAAAATTATACTAGTTAAGCTCACTCTTGAATTACCTTTTCAATTCTTTTAAATTTTGCTTAATTTTCCTATTGAGTTTTTTGAATCAAGGTCTTCTAGAGAAATTTCTTGCTTGATATCTCTTATCTTATTTTAGGATATTATAGACAATAGATAAATTTTAAATAAGATATGTGTTTGCTAAAATAAATATTAGTAACAAAGAGTCCTCGAGTTCCATGGAAACCTATTGAAAATATGTTAGATATAACATGTTAAAAGTTTGCTAATTGTCTCTATAAAGAATCTAATGTTTCTAATGAAATGGCTAACCATTTAGTATTGGCTATTAGAATTCAAGAATTAAGTGATGTAACTCTAGATGTTTTAGGCATGGATGCTAGCATTATTGTGTTTTTATTATTTCTTTAAGCAAGTGATGATAAACCCATATGGGTAAATGATTAGAAGACAAAAACAAAAGTGAATATCATTAATGTGTGATGCTTGCTCAATCTAGGGAATATAGGTAGTTGAATCTTGTATGACTTATATAATGTTACATATAAATTTCATATTATCGTCCTTAGCTAATTAAGAAACTTTGCTAGAGATAACCAAGTTAGGTGAATATAATAGTTAAGACACATATAATTAGGAATATCTTATACAAAATCAAATTTGAAGGTACCATGTCAAGATGAAAGTCAAGTTAAAGGAGAGATTGGTTATCCTTTTAAAACTAGAAATTTATAAAGTCCTATTTTATGGAATGGTATAACAATTCTTAGGAATTTAAGGATAGATTCTTTTGAAGGGGGAGCATTGTTATGCCCCTTAGAATTTTATAATTTTATTTCATAAAAAGGAAGAGAAATGAAATAAATTAAGTAGCTATGGTAATAGAGGTGGTTTTCTTATTTCATTCTCTATATCTTAGGATTTTATACAGGAAAGAATTAGTTAAATTAAAGTAAGGTGACTAGAATAGTGAAGGAAAGAGGATCTATTTAACCAAACTAGTTCTAAAATGGAAATTATGGGTAAATGAAGATTTAAGTAATTAAATATGTGAAAAAGGGAAAAATTTTAAGATCCATCTAGGAAAATATGTATGGGATGAGAAAGTAAAGAGATGTAGGTGGTTAGAAGTAATTGGGTGAGTGTAGAAGAGATTTTGGACAAAGGACAAAAATGCACCTACGCTTATTTTAAAATCCACCTCTAACTTTATCTCCTCTATTTGATTAACCTAAAACCTTATTCTTCCTTCTTCTGATCTTATCCTTTTTCATTACTTCTTTATCAAATGAAGGAAAAAAGGACTAATTCTCGTTAAAGTCTTCATGTGATCAAGGTAATGAATTTCAAATCATTGTTAATCTTAAGTTTCCTTTCATTTTCCTTCTTTGGAATATTTATAAAGGCTTAATCTTAAGTTGAAAGGGGAAAAACCAAAAAACTTGATGATAATCTTTAAAATTTTGGATGATTAGAGTTGATGAACTATCACGATCCAACCTAATCATGAACGGCATGGATCTTGATATTTGGTTTCTACAAGTCTTAACACTTTTTAATCTAACTATTTAACGAAAGTTTTCAAATTTCCAGAGGAACTTGAAATTTACTTTAAAATTTTGTTGAAAAATAAATAAATTCTTCCCTATTTTTGGATACTTCCTAAAGGCCACAAGCCTTAAAATACAACACTTGTGTTATTTCTAAATACAATAGTATTAACATATATACAAGACTATACAAACTTAAAATTTATTCACAAAGGAACTAATTAACACATTTAATGTTAAATTAACAACATTTCTATTCTCAATGTCAATTCTAATTCCAACTATCAAATCCTTTAATATAGGTAGACTTTGTACCTCCATAGATACTACAAAGCATGAATTTTAACTTGAAAACATTGGAAATAAGATGGAGTAAGTTACATGAACTCAACAAGTATATATCTATTTTATCTTGTAGGTGATCAATTTTATATATAATAATTACAAGTTAATTAAACATTAATTTAGAAAATATAACAAACTTATTTCTTGAATTTTCTAAAATATATGAAGCCATGCCCTAAAATGGGAGTTCACATGCATATAACTTAAACTTTATTTATCATATCACAAATCATAAGAGTCTCAACAATCCATTAGTACTCAATATCGTTATTATATTGTATACTATCCATTCTGACTAGACATCATATTTACAAATAGCCATCAAGGCTTAAATATAAATAAATCATTATAGTCACATCAAGTCTTTACAATCATATCAAACAATGATATCTAACTACAAGTAAAGTTCTAAGATTATATCATATCATGTAAACATTTATAATAACTATGCATGTTTTCATCTTTTTAATTTCCTAATCATTTTTATATTTTTCTTATATGGTTTGTTAAGAATTTTCCATCCACCTTTTAGATCAATCTTATATCCTTCATAATTGTTTGCTGGGAATTTTCTGTCTGACTTTCACAATACAACTCCATCATCATTCACCATTTCTAATATTATCATATATGCATAAGAGAGCTCAACTTTTATATCACAACTATTTGTAAGACTATCAATGCAAGATGACTAATTCATCATGGAGCAATATCAAGCATGTAACAAAATATATAATAATACCATTATATTTACCTACATAGCCATAACAAATAGTTATCATAGAAATTCGATCACAATTGATCATTAGAGAGAACCATCACTACCATACTTCCACTATACACTTTGATCAATTAACACTCACTCAATAGTTAATTACTCTTATTCCACAATACTGAATTTTCTACATGAATATATATGCATGAATAGGAAATCTATACCACTAAGAAAATGAATACTACTTACAACATTTAAATTATCTCTTATTAAAATATTGATATGTCGTGGTATATACACTCACCTAGTGGTATTCATTGGTTTTGAAGATCTCCATGTATTTGCTTCATTCACTTTAATCTTTCATTTCATCCTAATATTACCATTTATGAAGATAAATTATAATTATGTGAATGCTAATTATTTTATTTTCATATATTGCAAATTCATAACCTAATCATGATATGATAGTATACCGTATCACTTGTTGCTTTTATTTCCCAATATTAACTGATAATCAAAGTATGCCACCAAATTATTCTAGATCCTCACTTCCTTTATTTTCTTTTAAACTTATCATCAAAATATCAAAAATTCTCTTATATAACGGTTTGCCTAGACCAAAGTATAAAATAGTCAAAATACTAGATTTTGACAATACAAATGTACTTTAAATGCATTAATCCAATACTCTTGAGTATAAAATCTTTGTTTTCTAAATGCTATACTGAAAATCCAAAATAAGATGGTAAAATGGAGATTTTTTGCATCAAGTTCAATTCCTTAAATTATTGAGATATAATACTTTAAAAATACTTGACTCATATTGTTTCAGCATTTTATATCATAAAAATTATATTTTTCATAAGTGAAATCATATATTCAAAATGCTCTAAGAATATATTTTCTAAATCAAGCTTAAATTTTCTATAATATAAAAATATAATATCCTAGACTATCATTCTATAGCATGAAAATATTATTTTTCACAAGCAATACTCAAAACCTATAATATATATAACATGAGTTTCGCTTGGATCATAAATGGATCTTTCAAGATAATAGAATAGAATGCTTCATAAATGCTTTAATTATCTCATTTGGGTATTTCACAACATAAAATATCATATTTTTCATATATATATATATATATATATATATATATATATATATATATATATATATATATATATATATATATATATATATATATACACCAATGAATTTTTTTATTTATCTTTATACACTCAACACTAGTAAAGTTAATAATATAACAAAATCCTAATCATACTTTTTTAGACTTTTGTAGCATAAAAATCTTATTTTGTAGAGGCATCATTTTTCTCAAAATATACAAAAATATGTTTTTTTGGATTTAGCTCATATCATCAATAATATTAAAATTTTATGATATAAATAGGTTTACCTACCTCTGTAATGCCTAACCAAAGCTTACCGACTACAAAAACTTGCTAGAGCGCTGGTGAAAAAAGAAGCTTCTATTTTGGTCTTCCAATGAAGATAAACCTAGCACTAACCCACGGTTCTGCATTTGCTTTATGCTACCAACAATGGTGGCGAGGCAAGGTTCGGTGAGACAGATGTTAGCATAACGTAGTAGTGCAGTGTGGTGGCATACCAGCCCACAAGAACCATCACAGCTCATAACTCCTTCACCTTTGAAGACTCATGCTGGACAAGAACAGTACGGGGTAATAACCTATTGTGACGCTCAATAACTGATAAAACAAGATAACAATAGCATTTTAGCTAGTAAGGCAGAAAGAACATGCACGAAAGGAGAAGAAAGAAGGAAAGGTGGTGAAATGAAGTGGAAAGAGAGAGAAGGAAGCTGAGATAAAAGAGGAGTGTTCCAAGAAAAGGATATAAAAATAAAGGGAAACCAACATAATTAAAGAAAAAATAGAAGAGAGAGAAAAATGCTAAATAAGAAGCTATGGGCTTTTATATGGTGCTTTGTGGTGCACTGTATGATTAGTTTTACTAAATCTCATCCCTCCATTTTTCAACCTACTTCAATAGTTTTATTTGAAAAAATCATTTTCATAATATTAATCTCAACTCAATTATTTTTGATTTTCTTTCAATATAAAAAAATATTTATATACTTTTAATAATCTAATAAATTTTAAAATTCTTAAAATAATTATTTTAAACTTTTATAATTCTAAAAAATAACATATCAAATATAAATAAAATATTCCATAAATTCTTACACCCATGCTTATTAAAATTATTTTTAACTTACAAGAATCCCTTGTACAAATTGTTTCAATCAATAATAGCCATATATAAAAGTAAATAGATTTTAAATATTATCATAAATGTTATTTACAATATTCTAGAACCTTTAAAAAGAAAAATTTAGAATCAAATATTCATTAAATAAATTTTCATAAGCACTAAAATTTATAAAACTTTAAATACTAACTTGGGGTATTATATGAATGAAGAATTCAAAGTTTCAAACCATTTTCTATAATAAATGAGTGGATATCCTTGCTCAAACTTCAAAAAAATGAATGATTTGGTTTATTTATAGCAACTTGAAGGATTTATAGGTTTAAATGATAGAAATAAGTTAAATAAAGTTCCTTTAGGAAGTAATAATGATCTAGCAAAGATTAAATGAGTAAGAAATAAGTTAAAAGATATTTAGGTTGCAATGAACATAAACTTTGAAATGACGAAATATGCACAAACCCAAATGCTAAGTTTAAATGGACAATCGTTACATTAGGTATTCGTTAATTGTTGGGGTATAAATGATTGACCATTACTCCCTTATTGGTTATAAATAATAATTCAAGTTTACACTTCTAAATTTTAAAAATAATGTGATGATATTATGGGTTGCCACATAAGATAAGGAATAATCCTAATGGTCGATCCACTTCTATGATTGCATGAGAATGACTAGGATTATAATTAATTATATTGAATAAGTTAATTATAGCATACCAAGATAAGATCAATTCAATACAAAGTTTATGAATATTATTGAATAGATAATTGTAGTGGTATAGTAAAGACATGGCAATATTATTGCATATTCAATGGTACATAATTCCAATGGGTATATTTTAACATATATAAGCTAGATGAATGGTGTTGAGTTAATATCTAAGGCCATGCAGTAGAGACATGGGAGTTTTATTTTTTGATATTGTTATTATGCTTGGAAATGAATTACTATGATATTGATTATTAATATGTGATGCATATCTATGATCTTTAAGACCTATAGATTATGTATATATTAATAATAAGATAATGTGAAGTGTGATGCTCATCTATAGTCTTTAGGACTTACAAGGCATGTATTTATTGATAAGGGGGAGGAGGTGATATATAAACATCAAATCTGGCAATAGTTTATAAAGGATATAAAGTTAACCTTAAAGAAACAAAGATAGGTTTGTTATGGGTATAAAACCTATCAGAATCATAAGGAGGTTTCTTTACTTTATTTAATTTCTTTACTTGGCTCTCGTTTTACAACGTTTGATAAAGATATGTTATTTTTAGCTGTATGCATTTGAATAAGGATATCGATAAATTTAAATGATTACAAACAAACATGTTGGTATTAAGGGATTACTTGCCCATATGAATCCTAATTGTTTTAATTTCCTTGATTTGATATTAGTGTCATGTGGATAGGTTCATGCATAAGGGATAACAAAAATTGAAAGAATTAGTAACTATATGTTTTAAGTGTTTTCATGATGTAATTAAAAGAATATGTTATGGTTACTTTACAATGCAAAGAATACATGTGTTTAAGCATTGACCTAAATGGTATCCACTTATATATATGCAATACTACTTAACATTGAATGGTATTGTGTGAAATTTGAGTGCCAAAAAGGTAGGAAGGAAAATTTAGTTAATAAGCTATTTATTAACCACTTGCAATTTATTTATATTGGGATGTTCATTTACTAAGCCCCAGACGTACATTTTTATGCATATTTTTTTTTTCAAAATTTAAGATGATTGTTTACCATCATTTAAGGATAGAACTTCCAAAGGCTTATCTAGGATGAATTGGGCAACATTAGATTGTGTACAAGAGATGTGTATAAGCCATCATCTATATACATTATAAAGAGGTAGCAAGTATTAGTTACATTTAAACTCGTAAGGTAAAGAGGCTATGTTACCTTTTGCTTTATAATGTAAATCATTAGGCATTGTACATTAGGTTTCTTAAAACTTCTACGTACATTAGTCAAGTATATGATAGGTACAATTCAAGATGGTAGGAATTAAGTAGTAGGTTTCATGCTGATCACAATTAAGATTGGGACTTAATAAAAGGTATAAATCCAAACACTTATTTATGTTTTTTTTTTTTTTTTGCATCTATCCATTGACAGGTTTTGGAAATTTTTAATTTTTTGTTATGTTTTTTGCATTTGAAACTTAATAATAAGGCTATAAAAAATGTAGTAATATTTTTTTAATGTCCTTATATGTTGAAAAATTAGTGACATAACAACATTTAGATATGTTGAAAAAAATTAAAAATTTCCAATAGCCTTAAACATTAGAATTAGGTGACATTAAAATGCTGACTTGACTAAAATTTGATGATGTAGCAATGTTATATCCTCTTTTTTTGATGTCATAGGACAATGCAAAGTATCTCAATTATGTTACCTTGATTTTAATCATTCTAATAGCTTTTTAACTCCTAAGGATGTTAGGAAAGCTAATATGGAACCAAAAATTGTGAATTCAATATATATATATATATATTAGATAAGGGATTTTCTAAACCATTTTTAGTGCCCTATGCTATCATAACCCATCCTTAGGCATGTGACTAGTGTAAGATGTTACTAGATGCAACCTCCTATCAGCCTTTTCTAATGTATTTAATTCCATGTTTCTTATAAAATTATTCTTTTCATAAGATGAGATATATGATTTTTCAAAAATTTGCTATGAAATATGCAAGTAAATTTTCATACATGATTGTTCTAAATATTTTGAGACTTAATTTTATGCTAGAATTCTTAAGTGGACCTAGTTTTGGTCCATCTGGCACATGAGAAAGAGCAAGTTTCTATGAAACTCAATGATTTCCATCAAGGTTTGAAAACCATAACTCTCCATTCAATATCAATCTTAAAATAAACATAAAACTTAGAAAAAAACCTAACTTTTACTAAATAATTTCAATCTAAATCCTTAAAGTTGAGCTAGAGTGTTGACTCACTCTATACTAAAGAGATATTTACTAGAAAAAATTTGGGTTTAACAACTTTTAATCACCTAAAAACTAAAATACTAGAATTAGGGTTCAAAATACTTTTTTTGGATAAAAACATTTGATCATTCTTAATTCAAATGGAAAATAGAAGAAAACCACTCAAAAGCTATAATTTAAGAGGCCCTACCTTGATTGGTTGAAAGGTAAATGAAAAATGATGAAGATTAATGTTCCCTTGCTAGATGAGTAGAAGAAATAAAGGAGAGAAAGAAGTTGAGAAAGGAGAATGGGGGTCTTTGGTGAAAACGAAGTGTATAGGTTGAAATGCAAAGGAAGTAAGGATAAATAACCAAGGGAAAAATAAGAAAAGTAGCCTAAATCTCCTATACACATGCATATTCTTATCTAAACTCCCTTAATCTCTAAAGATTTTGTTTCATCTGCTTTTCTACAACTAATTCATACAAACCCTTATTTCAAATAATAGAAGTTTTTTATTTTTTTTATATTTATTTATTATTCTTATGCAAAAATATTTTAAATTTTAAAAGGTCATAACATATGTTGTTGGAAACTAATATGTCATGTAATGACATGTAGCTTTTAATACTTATAAGCATTGAAAATGTGTGATGTGGCATCTTATTTTAAAATCCTCCATATATGCATTTTTCAGCATCCATTTGTTGACATTTCTAACCCATAAAGATGTTAAAAAATATCAAATTCAGATTTCTTATTTGTACATTAATTGTTGATGACATTTGCAAGGAATTTCCAATAAACCAAAGTAGCCATTGGAAAATGATTCTTTTCCTTTTGTTTTTTTAGTAGTGTTTAATTTAGATCTATTAATTTTACATAAATAGAATAAACAAATAAAGAAACAAGTGATGTTATAAAATAAAATAAATTAAATTTATATTCTTATTTTAAATGCTTAATTATGTTAATATAATTTAGTCTCAAAATAAATATAAATTAATTTATTTTGTATATTTATAGATATCAATATATTCTTTAATGTTATTTTTTATTTTAAGCTTGTTTAATGGATAATTTATCAAATATTACTAGTATAATTAACTAACTTAACATCTTTTAGCTAGTAAATCAATTAATAATTGTTTAACTCATTAACTATCAGTAAACTTAATAATTATTTATGCTAAATAGAGTTTATAATAAGAAATAGTACTAAAATTTTCAATCTATTAAGACTAAAAGTATTTTCCTGAAGTAACATCTCACATTTACGCAAATATAGATTGCTAAAGGTATTATTACTGATGATAGATAATAGAGAAATGTTTAGATACATGGCATGTTGTACATAATGCCATTTAAAATAATTTTTTAAATATTAAACTACTTTGGATTTTAATCTAATGTAGCAACTATGGCTACAATTAGTGTATCTAGTCTTACAAATAAGCAAGCCTCTTGTATTTTGATGAGTTTTATGCTAATTAAAGGTTAGACAAAGGGTTTGTGATAGATTGGGATCGACATAAGATCCATGAAAATGCAAAGGCCTATTCATTTGAATCAAACCTAAAAAAATTTAATATTTAAACATTATTTATACGGCATCACGTACAAAAAGGCATGGAATTAAGAATTTCTCTAGACAATTGGTATACACCCAACAATAAAAAATAATTTCATTAATAATATTTTATAATTATATTATTAAATAATAAGATATTGTACATAATAAATTTTGAGTAGACATCCTGTAAAAATAAGTTAAATAATTCAAGTTTAAATTTGATCCACATTTAGTGTAGAATATTTTACACTATCAGTAATGAGAAAAAATATATCATTAAAAAGTAATAGTATTTAAAATTTTTTAATAACAATAAAGACTTTTTAATAGATTTTAGTGACTTAATAATATATATGTAGGTGATAGATAATATAAAGCTAATTTACACTTACAATGAATTATATTTAAATCCAAATAATTAATATACTGAGTCAAATTTAAATAGTAGAACATCTACCTTATCATTAATAACTCAGTGAAAAAGAAAATTCTAATTTTATGAATTAAAAAAATGAAATCTACTAAAAAATCATAATTTCTATATTTTATAATAATAAACAATAGAAAAATTCATTAATATTGATTTTATCCATATTTTTAAAAAAATTATGAGAAGCTAATGAAATAAAATTATATTTTACATAAATTTTTACATAAAACATTTTTTAAAAATAAACATATAATCATATGTAAAATTAAAGCCTTTAGGTTAAAATCCAACTTGTACCTTTTGCCTTCATCACTATTGATTTGTATTTGAAGTGGGTATAAGTCAAGTCATTAGGTTTGGATTGGACTTTTAATGCACAATTGTATGAAATATAGTAGCCAAAGTTTGGCTTATTTTATTCTTAGACAATTTGGCCCGGCTTGAACTAATTAAAATTATACATGGCTTAAAGCTAAGTTTAAAAGTCTGATTACTTTTATTTTCATTACTATTTTAAGTAAAAAATTAATTAAATATAACTATTTTTGTAATATATAATTGTATTAATGCAAATAAATTTATATAATTAAGTTAAGTTAGATTGACCCAATTTATATAATCATGATTAAAGTTTGACTTGGATATGAATTAAGACATAAGAAAAAAGTTTAGTTAATATTCAATCTATAAAACAGGAGTCTAAATCTATATATTTTTTAAGGATAGACTAATTGAGGTAGATGAGTCAACCTCAACCTGTGTACGAGTATGATTTATACTTACCATGATTGATTAGTACTCAGTTTCTTAATTTTACTATAAACTTATGTTACATTTGGTATGATTGACTGGAATTTGTTACACCACTAAAGTTTAAAATCATGATACTCATTTATCTGTTATATTCTTTTTAAAATTTTACAATACGAAGGGAGTGATTAATAGGCTAATTACTATGGTGAAAATTTTAAATAAAAAATTTATGTGCAATGAATAAATTTTAATAAGGAAAATATGAATAACATATTGAGGAAAGAAAATTAATTAAATGAGTTTCAAATAGAATTTTATGATGAATAGAAATAAATTATCTCAGTTAGGTTTAAAAAGAAAAAGTTCTTTGATTAAAAAAATTAAAGATTATAAGTGATTGGAAGTGAGAAAGTGAGTATAGAAGAGATTTAAAACAAAATAATGGAAAAGCCCATGCCTCTTTAAAGCCTGAAAATTAGCCCAATCCTTGATTGTTCCATTTCCAAACTTAACCCTCTTTATTTGATTTATTTTCCTTCTTCTTCCTCTTCTCCACAATTTTTCTTCAATCAAGTAGCTAAGGACTGAATCTTCATCAAATCCTTCCTACAATAAAGGTAAAATCTTCAATGCAACTAGATTCTTCATCATTTTCTTTAAATTTTAAGAGATTTGAGTACTAAACTTAAAATAGGAAGAATGAATTGTAACATGGAAATCATTGGGATGGATTAGGGTCAAAAGATGACAAATCCAACCTTTTAAATCCTTGTTCATATTAGGTAAGTGAAAATTTTAGCTCTAACTTAAGGATTTAAGTGGTTTGCTTGGTTTGATATGAGTTCTATGGGTTTTATGACATATTTGTTGATTTGAAATGCTAAATGGATGGTTAATGATGCAAATACTATAAATATGAAACCTTTAACATCTATTTATGATTTTGTGAGGATTAGTTCAATAATAAATGGATTG